>CM068834.1:25120730-25565730 GCA_028554795.2 Sinohyriopsis cumingii
TGAATGTTGACATTATATTCCTATTTCCAGTATGCAGACTACAAATAAACATAGTTATCATATATTTATATGCAATTCTCATTGATGAGAACATAACATTTTCAAAAAGACTACCTGTTGCTTGCATTGAGTTTTATCCAATTTTTTAGGCCATTTAATGGTGGCTCCATTTAACTTCCTTGTTCTTTTGTACAACATGAATGATTTGAAAACATATTATTACCAATTTCATGTCTCAATTACACTAGGAGGACATTATGATGCAGAAAAAATAATGCACTTTCTTCATGCAAAGAAAATCTCATCTATAACAAATCCGGGCATGGAAATAAGGTTGAAGACCAACAAAATCTATCATCTCCTGCAGATGCAAAAGACTGCTGCAGCCACAGGTACTCGAGTTTGTTAGTGAAGAAGGAAAACTACTGACCACACCCAGTCCTAATTTACAATTTCTTTTAACTTACACAAGGTGATAAACTTGAGCAGTTAGAAATCTGCCCCATCGTTCATTCTATGATAATTTTATTTATTCCACCAGCACCTTCATTCTTCGGCTAAATACCTCTGCATAGAAAATGAGAAATTCCAAATCTGCTTCCCATGTACAATTTACGTAGAGATGATGAGAAGATTTTATCTTAAGGGAGACCTCCCCCTTTATTAAAGAAAAAAGGAGGGGAGGAAGAAATGGTAATAGGTCAGTATTTATCTAAACTTCAATATCTCTTCCTGCTCCACTGAATTCAACATCTTTGACAGATGTCACCTCTAGTTGTATGAGCATTAATCTGTTAATTATTTCTGAGCATACTGTGCTTCTTTTCTTTGTGTCAATATTGTTCTTGCTTATTTCTGAAGGAGCATATACACAGCTAGCTTTGTCAGCTTGAATATGTTGGGAAACTCATCTTTGTCACTTGTGTACAATGTTCCAGAGATCACAGATACTATCTTTTGGATACATCAGCTCCAAAATAGGATTTTTCACTAACATAAACTTCCTTTGTTAAATCAGTAGTTTACTGACTACTCTGCCAAATTTCTTATCTGTTCCATAATGTTGTATAAAGGTATTTAGCCCATGAATGCTTGTGCAAACAGATTTATATTAAAATAAATATATTTACTTCTTAATTGCATTTGTAACCCTTATTTTATTAAATTTATCTTTACCCTGATATGGATACATGTACATGGTTCTGTAGCATATTATCCTCAGGGCGAATTTGATTAATTTAAAAAAACGAAAATCGCATTATACTTTTAAATTGTATGTATTTAAATTAGGGTCAGTATTCTGCCCTTTGTACATTTAATTTCAAAATACCACTGAAAGGGTTATGCCATCTATTTTTTGTCTAGCATGTACATCCGACTCATAATTAACACCATTTCTGGCTCAAAATCACTCACTGGTATCTCCATTAACACTTTCCCAGCTCCAATAATTTGATATACTACATAACTTCAAAAAATATTGCCATCATCAGCAAGTATTTGCTAAACGAAATCATAATGAACAATGCCGGGAATCAGATATTTGGGGTTTTCTAGGTAGCCTGCATTTTAAACGTACATCTGTAAAACTTTCTTCATGAATGGTTCAAACTGCGACAATTTTTTTTCCTGGGTATGTTGTTTTAATCAAATTTAGTTTCACAACCATTCATGTCATGCCCGAAGAAGCCAGACATGGAATAGTTGCTACCCTACAAACGCGTCGCTACAAGAAGTTAAATAAAACTTGTATACTTTGCCAAACACATTTTCATATGTGAGACTTTCAACGAATTTGTTGGAGTTCGTGTGTTTTACTTTTCTCCAAGCATGTGAATTTGTACAAGTTTTGCATGATTTGTGCAATGGCACACCCTGACAGCACCTCCGCTTAAGTACTTGACACATCTAATGAATTTCCTGTGAAGTCTCTCTGTTGCTTTGCCAATACTTCCTGTATGTCATGCAGAGAATAAGCTACATTGATTTCTGACTGGTGGTTATTTTTTTAACCTGAAGCAAAACAAGCAATAAACAAATGAAAATTCATTGTAACATATTTTGACATGCAACACACCAGTAGCATAGCTTTCAAATCGACCAAAGGAGTCAAGATACAATTCAAATAGAAATGTTGCATGAGAGTGGTTATTTAATGAGTATAGTACTTCATTTAACATGTGGATCACGTTTGGAATGTGTAGTATATGCTGAACATACTTCTGGGTTAAGATAATTAGCATGGAATGGGGGGTGGTGTGTGCCAGATTATGAACCATGTCACTGTGTTAACTTGTAGATATCAAGTTGATATTCTCTAAAAATATTTTTTGTTTTTACTAATAAACATGAGTGTCTGTGACTGCAAAGCTGTTTCAGATGGATTATCATCTTACAGAATAACAAGGCAACTAATAATAATCATTCATGACTGCTGAAGACTAAAATAACATGCATATGGTTAGCATCATTTTGTATCGAATCTGTCTCTTGTATTGATATGAGTATCATTTCAGCAACAGTATCAAAGCATCATTTCACCCGTAATGATAGGAGACACCTTCCATATGAGAGGTTCACATCTATGCTGAAAAAGTGTTCAGAATGGACGACAAGGCCATCACTCTGAACTGATTATGAAACAAAATATAACTGAAGAAGTTAACAGCACAACAAAATGATAATGTATGAATAATTTATTAATGATAACAAATGACACTTATTATGAGCAAGTAGAAGAGGTAGCAAAAAAAGGATGGGAAAAAAACCCCAGGTTTATGCACTCCAAACAGATGTCAGGTTGCTTAACTGTGCTTGCAGAAATAATCCTCCTAAACAGTAGGTTTTTTTGGGGGGTATAAACCTATAACACTTAAGAGTCTATAGCAGTTCACATTTTATCACAAATAACTCCGTTCTGAGAAAATCCCACATAACCAAGGCAAAGAGTTCACAATTTTTTTTAATAGCAGGGCTGAGCAAATCCCATAGCCCGACGTCCCGGACTAGTCATTTTTGAAGTCGGGCAAGTAAAATTTTCCAAGTCGCTAGTCCAAGACAAGTGCTTTTTAAAAAAGTCAGGTTAGTCCTTATTTTCGTGTTTTAATCACTATATCTACCTTTATTTGGCCAATCATGCCCTCTGGGCATACTGAATACTTGATTCTACCCCTCTTCGTGTTTACATCCTGTTACCACTTGACTGCATATTGGGCTAAGCGACCAAATTATCGGCAAATCAAAACACGTCAAACAAAAGAAAGCCAGTATGATCAATTAGCAGTGTTGTAAGCGGTTTTGTTGCAATGAATTTACTCAATCTAAATCATAATGATTTTAATCCAGCAAGTCAGTGTAATTAAATTAATGAAAGGTACTTTACTGACATCAGTGTTGGTTTATTTTATGAACTGATTATATGAAAGCAATAATTCTTTAATTTATAATTGATTACACAGATGATTAACTTCCACGTGCCATATTGTGTATGAAGCGAAACAATTATGCTAATTAATGAGCTGTTTCAGTTCATATTTAAAAGAGAAAATTGATGTTATGATCATTTTAATAGTAGTTGTCAAGCATGCTGATAGTTACTCTGTGGATAAAATGAGTTTGCTAAATTATTTTCGCAAGGAAGGTAATAACGGCGATTCAGAGAAGGTAAATTTGTTTGAAAATGGAGGGATAAAATGAAAGACGGATATTGTGTGCGGTAGCTATTTCTCCAAAGAGACATAAGCAACAATCCGTGATGGCAAAAAATGGCAAATATGACACTACTAAGAGACAGAGAAATTTTCATCCGCATTGGGTTGATTGTTATCCCTGGCTTGAATATATTGACTCGGAAGGAAAGATGTTTTGCAGTTACTGCAAACAATATCCAAAACTAGCACAGGTTGGGAATTCACCCAGTGTATTTGTCAGTGGAAGTGACAATTTCAAGATTGAACCAATCAAGTCTCATGACATGACTCGACCCCACAAGGCCTGTGTAGCACAATATGTGCATGACACTAGCCAGCATGTGCAGAAAATATTCATGGACATATTTTAAAATCCATCAGCTAAAACATATATACATGAACCTGAAGAAGCCAAATGTATAACAACCAATGTTTTTGAAAAATTAAATTCTGTTAAGAAATAATTATGTTGCATATTATTTCGTTTGTTTTTTTTCTTCTATGGATTAACTACATATGTCTCATCACATCTCGGGAAGTGATCACCATTTTGGGACCAGTGAAAATTAAGGTGGGACTAGTGAAGAGAAAGGTGGGACTAGTGAATTTTCTGAAACCACTTGTCCTGGACTAGTGGCTAAAAAATAAATTTGGTCAGCCCTGAATAGAGTTACGATTTTCTTAATAATTGCCTCACTTCTGTCCTTGGCAGGTACCAGCAAACAAATTTTACTCTGGCTTCTATTTCAAAACCATTTTTTAACTAATTAAATATAAGCATAAAATAAATCAACCTCACATCAAGAATTCTTATTACATGCCAAATCTTTGTGGAAAACTTTATAGTATGAAGCTGGTGATCTGTTATGAAGCAAACAGACACGATTAAACTCTTGTGATAATCTATCTTGTTCTATAAATACTGACTGCTTAGATCATTTAAAACAATAGTGATGCAAAATTTCCACTGTCCTATTACCAAATTCAAGATAACTAAGCAAACTCATTACCATATCACATAATATAAAATTAGTATTTAAAGCTGACACTTACCCCTTGTGAATTTATGTTAATATTTTGTGATCAGCTTTGTTGAAGCTTTGATTATTAAAATTTGTATACAATTGCTAGTGGCAGTCAGAGGACAGATATTAGGCCTAAATGTCTGACAAGCTTCACTACACATGGAAACCACATGGTGACTGACACTTTTGCCAGAATAGTATTTGTCAGCAGTCTGTACCTTTTGACTGACATGGATATACATGAATTATTCATATCCATCTTCAAAGACCATACGTGGGGAGAGATCATTTTACTCTCATATTTGAAACAAAAAGGTCTTAACAGAGTGCATGACAATGACAGAAATTATTTAAGAACAAAAATCTAATGTAAAACATTATGATGCTGAGTAAATACGAGTTTTATATCAAATTGCCAGCAAACCTTGTTTATGACCGAAAAAAAAAAAATAATGACATTTTGGCATATTAATTTCTTTTCTCAACTCAAAAGCCATGTCAACCCAATGTTGACAGTTAACCCCATAAATAGTCTTTAGCATGACTAGTGTATCACAAGTGAAAGCCAAAAAGACTTAAATGGGTACTGATAACAATTAATGTATACAGTATATCTATGGACCATCTGAGTATAAAAATTATGCTTCTTAAAAACTGGTTATAGTCCATTTCAGCAGTTTAATAGGGTATAAAATACCATTCCTGTATAAATCACCCTTTTATGTGAGTCACTTTTAACAATCTTTTGCAAGGCATTATTGCCTAACTTGTATTTGAATTTTTCTTTGCAAATATTTATTCTTATTGGGGCTGAACAAGTATAACAATGTACACATAATGCCTTGCAGAAATTTACCATAATAACTTGCAAAAAAAGTTATGGCTAATATTGTCTACTAAAAATTATACTCCTGAATGACACTGACAAAAATAAGTCAGCCCTTGTACATGTACTGCTGAAATCTGAAGTATAAAACAAGAATGGTATACATACAAGTGTTGAAATGGACTTGGACCCGTACAAGAAATTTACAATAATTCTGAAGTGTACTTCATTATAAAACCTTAAATCTACACAAAAAACCCTACTTGTGCTGTGCAACAAAGCACCATACCAAACCATATTTGCCAAGAAACATCACAGCATCTGTATTAAGAATTGCAAAATACTTGTTAGACTCCACTAAAATAGTTCTTGTCCCTGAATTCTAGTGATGACTTGAATAGTTATAGAACATTCAATGTCAGTATTTTTGCATAGAAATTTGCAATCTGCTTTAAGCAAGTCCAAACATATTTATTCTGCTTCAAAATAGTTATTGTAAATGGTGGAACGATGATCATGCTTCAAGATGGGAGCAAGGATGCATTCTGTTTCCTCGATCCTACGCTGAAATCTGTCTCGATCTCTTGCATATTCCTCCCAAGGACCTTTACGTGCTGTTGAATATGCATAGGACCATGCAATCATGGGATGAAGTGTGACTAAGTTTTTGTCATTAGGAAAATGGACCTGCAAAATAAGGACAATGTATAATAGTACGCCAACAGTAAATACTTCCTTGGATGAATCATAGCTGAATGCTACAAAGTATAAGCAACCTTTTCAAGTATTATACCACTAAGTTTATTGATTGTAGACAGCAAAACAGTTTAAGTCTCCTGTATAAACCTGGAGTTGACAGATGTGTTATCATCATACTGTAATTTTTGTTAAATGTTTATCCAATTTAAGATCATTTATTTTAGGGGTTTACTTCTAATACCAAAATTAACAACATCCACTCTCCTCCTACAAAAAAATAAAACTCTACACAATGTGACAGTCTCACAAGATTGAAATCTCCCCCCCCACCCGCTAATTCTGTGCAAATTTGTTCTACAACGTAAGACACATCAGCCAATATTTTTGTTCTGGGGGTGATGGGTGTTGCTGCCTAACTAATGGCGCTGTGTAGCATGTCTTGATGTCAACTATCAGTGTAACAAAAGTCAAATTTTCAGGAATATCACACACAACTGGCAACCAATAACAACACTTTACTATAAAGTAATGTTATGTTTTGTCATACTTTAATTACCTTGATGTCTTTTCTCTAATAAATTCAAATTCTCCCAAAAGAAATGGACTATTTTCAAGTTTTGATGGCCTACATTTCAGTTGGCTAGAAAGCGACGAAAGCTGGGAATGCCAAAATTGGGTTAAGTTGAAATACTATTCTTTAACGAAACAAAAATATATTATGCCCTTTGAAACTGTAAGCAATGTTTCGTTTAAGAAACATATTCCCCATATAAACTTAAACATACTTTGGCATACCTTAACTACTGTCGCATTGCAACAAATTCAAATGCACGTCAGTGGAACATGAAAATGCATCCATTTGCTAGTGTCATAATTTCAATCCACCAGGATAAAGACAGCACAATAAGTACATGTATATTAATTATACACAAATTAGTGGAAGAGTGTCGATATAGGTTGCCAAGTGTGTGAGACATTTCTGAAACTTTGACTAGTCATTCCGATGTCAACTGACTTTGAAACACGCTACACAAGGCCGCTCTTTGGGTAGTAAGGCATAGCACTAAAACAAAAACGTGCTGTGTCTTACATTGTAGAACTACATGTTCAAATACTGATTACATACATCTAAATAAAAAGAGACATTCCAAACCTCTCCTTCATGTATGATTTAAGTAATTTACATATCATTTAATGACCCTATTTGCACAAAATTACTCTGCCAAGTTGCATCTATTTGGGTGAGTTGGATGTCCATACTTCCTTTGCATCATATCAACTTCTGATTCATGGCTATTATTTACCCTGACTTGAACAAAATTCAGAATTGAATGTAACATTTCACTGGCATAAAAATGAGTTTTTAAAAACCATTTGGGGAAACATATTTGGAATGTCTCCTATATGCTAAACATGCTGATAGGTTTGTAGAAGGCAAGTTGGTGCTGTTAACTATTTTTTAAAACACAAATCTAAGCGCCCGTACCTGCAACAGCTGTCTAAAATTATCAATTAAGCAGTAAAAAGGAAATGACTAATAAGTATTCCTGACTATTGGATATTAAAGTAACTTGTATAGGTAAGAATTGTCATGCATGGTTTTTTCAGTTCTATCCAGATATGTATTGATTCATCAATATGTCAATTAATTGTTGCACCTTTCCCACCACATCATCACTGCAGGGCTCAGAGCACTCCATAAGTGTAGATAGCATTGTTATTTATCCAACTGCAAGAGCGAACACTTACTTTAGTCCCACTTGCATCCTTGTACCTATGTTGGGCAATCCCCCACCCCACCCTGTTCTTTTAAAATTATTACCAGCTACTTCCAACTGCATGGAATGCCCTGCACATTACATAGAATGTACACCATATGCTTCCACTCAAGTGAAATTTAAAACCTTTGCCAGGATTTTCCGGGGCATCAGAATTAAATTTTCAAGACTTAAAACATAGACAGTAGAAAACACAACTCATGTATGAAATAAGGGAGACCAACAACTGAACAAATCAAAAGTCGTCTAACAAGTGATGTAAGTTTCAGAGGGATTATCTGGCAAGTAATTTAAGCTGTGTGGCTGCCCCCGGCCAATTGTATTGATGGATGAAAATGAATGTTATTGTAAACCTAATGCCAACAAGCTTGATTTCTGTTGTTAAAAACCTCTATCTCACTGGAGCCTGTAGTTTAATTAAT
Source organism: Sinohyriopsis cumingii (assembly GCA_028554795.2). Taxonomy (NCBI): domain Eukaryota; kingdom Metazoa; phylum Mollusca; class Bivalvia; order Unionida; family Unionidae; genus Sinohyriopsis; species Sinohyriopsis cumingii. The sequence continues at coordinate 25,129,170 of CM068834.1, forward strand.
GATCACTACATGTATGGTTGGGTTTTTAAGGTCTTTGTTTTGCCTAGTGAAGTTGTGTGTATGATTTGGATTTTGAACATAGCTTTAACAATGTTTCAGTCGTCGCTACAATGTCTGCACTGTGGCAGTTTATAGTGATGTCTAGCATGGGGGCATCATACCACATACATGTAGATGATGTCCCACCCAGTCACATTATCCCGACACCAGGCCTACCAGTCCTAACACTAATCTCTTAATGATGAGAGTCTAGCGAGGCAGCTGCAAGTACCATTTTTATATCTTTGGTATGGCTCAGCAGGGGTCTGAACCCACAACCTCCCACATCCGAGTTGGACATTCTAACCTCTTAGACCACTGTAGCAGTCTTATTTATATGAACATTATACATAACATTTAGTATAGATATAGCTGATGTCCTAAGGCAGCACTTCAGCAAATTTAGATGCATATATCAATTTTGGGATTTTTTTCTATCCTTGGGTGGAAAAAGCATGAGGGTGGGCAAAACAAGGACGGTCTGCCTAACAGAAACATGAATACTTTGGGGGGGGGGGGAGGGGGCCCTAATCAGTAACAAGTGTTTTCTTTTTTTTTTTGTTTCTGAGGTAAAGTTCATAATTATCATAGTGTCACTGATATGCCACAAAAGAAAAAAAGTGAGTATTCAATTACTTTAAAATTTGGTATTAATTTACCCACATGTAACAGAACAGACTTATTCAGTATTTAGAATGAGATGCACAAACGATAACTCCTCATTGAGTATGAATAAGTAATCAGCTTAAAAACATTTGGATTTTAAATTTTTCAGTTTTTGTTATTACAGATTAAATTAAATAATTTCTGTTCATTTGAGATAAGAATTTTAACCATAAAACATAATTTGAAGTGTTTTTGGGTGTTTTCAAGAGTTTTGGGGTGATTAGTCACTCCATGTCAGGATTCCATGATACCCTAGTCCTATCTGTAAGACCCGACGCTGATATTTATGTTGTGGGCGTCAGGGTCTTACAGCCTAACTAATGGCGCTGTGTAGTGTGTTTTTGATGTCAACTAACATCGTTACGAAAGTAAAATTTTCAGGAATATTTCACACAACTGACAACTAAAATAACGACACTTTTCTACAAAGTAAAGTTATATTGTTTTAGTCAGACTTTACTTACTATGATGCCTTTTCTCTAATAAATTCAAATTCTCACAAAAGAAATGGGCCCGTTTTCAAGATTCTTTGGCCTACTTTTCATTGGGCTGGAAAGCAATGAAAGCCGAGAATGCCGAAATCGGATAAACTTGAAACATTATTTTTTAACGAAACGAATAAAAAATATTTTATGTCTATTTGAACTGTAAGCAACGTTTCGTTTCCTTCAAGAAACATCCTAAACATCAACCTACCTAAACTTACTTCGGCACACCTCGACTACCGTCGCATTGCAACAAATTCAAATGTATGTCAACGGAACGTGAAAATGCATCCATTTGCTAGTGTCATATTTTCATTCCACCAGGATAAAGACAGCACAGTAAGTATATTAATTACACATAAATTAGTGGAAAAATGTCGATATAGGCTATCAAATGTGAGATGTTCCTGAAACTTTGATTACTCATTCCGATGTCAACGACATCGGAACACACTATACAAGGCCGTTATTTGGACAGTAAGACATAACACCTCAACAAAATCAAAATGTGCTATGTCTTACATGTAGGACTACATGATACCCATGTTCTTTGAAAACTGCATGGAGGATATTTACTTATAACTATACCTTTCTTCTGTCCGATTTCTGCTCTGTGGGTTTATCATTTAATGGAATGTTGATTTTCCACGACATGTTTATGGCATCAAGGTCATGTTTGCTACATTCTTCTTGTTTTGATTCTGTATGGGGTTTAGACTCCTTCACTGTACCATTCGTACACGAGACTCTCAAGTTCATTAACCCAAAGGAATTCTGCAGTTCGCACAACTCATCTTTTCCAGTTTCTTCGGGGGAACAATCAAAATCATCAGAATCTGACCAATCAGAATCGCCATCGTCAATTGACACAATATAGGAATGTGTAAAGTTACTATTTATGGGACTAGAATCCATTCCAAGCATGAAGGCAAGAGTTTTAGAACCACTTAACTTTTCATCTTTAGCAGGATTTTCCCTGCAACGGTGAGGCACTTGCTGAAGTTTAGCTTTCTGGCGTCTCCTTTTTTTGGATGAAGGACGAGTCTTTTTGCTGGCAGAACATTTTCTAATGTACAGGACACAAGACATATCACTATCACTCACTTTTTTTGAATTCTCAACACGAACCCCTTCATTATCTTCATTTCCATTATTGCTAATATCACCACTGATACTATTCTCAACCTTGCAGTCAGATTTAGAAGTACTTAAAGAACTATTTTCAAGTGCAACTTCTGCTGCTTTTGCAAAATCTGGCAGCTCTTCCACACAAGACCAGCTACGGGGAATTGCTGATTTATTTTCCCCTTTCTCATTTCTCTTCTCACATGAATTGATTGTATGGGAATCCGAGTCACAGGCTGCAATATGAGTATCAACTGGTTTGGATATTTTGATTGGAGGACTGGGTTGGATGACGTTATCTGAAATGGGTATAATACCACCTTGAGCACAAGAATATTCAAACCAGTCTATTTGACCGTCTTTTTCAATTTTATTAATGCTGTCATCTTCCTTTGTTTCACTCATAATATCACAGGTTTCCAAGGTCTCGTTAGCTGTGGAAAAACATGTCTGCTGCAAATTCACTCCATGACCTCCTGTCGGTTTATCTACACCTATATGCTTCCAGAAAACATTATCATGCACATCTTTCCTCGTGACTGCATTATCACAGGTTTTCAAATTGATACAAATCTGAGCATCAGATGTCCACTGAGAACTTGCTTTGTCATTCCCTGTTGACCTGTCAACTCTCTGACCACTGGAAACATTAAGTTCCTCCTCCTTTGTAACTGCATGTTCATCAATTTGACCATTCATATTTTTCTGACAAACTGAACATTTCTGTCCCATTAGTGCCTTAAGTCGAAGCTTGGTATTGTATGGTTTCAATTTAGCTTCTTCTGCCAATTTTTCAAGCTGTGTATCTTGCATTACACACCGGTGTTTACAAAAATGAGTTGTATCACGATTATGGGATCCCCTGGATTTATCCATCCTGTCATGTACATTAGTGGGAGGAAAATGTGATTTTACACATGAAGAAAGAAATGCATCAGTAAACATATTTGATTGATATAATGGAATCTGCTTTTGACCCATGTGCCCCCTTTTACTGCAGTAATGTCTGGTAATGTTATTCCTATGGTAGGGTGACCCCCACCCTCTAATTGTAGACAAACTGTCACTGCCAATATTACCACAACCACTATTGTAATCCATTTTTCTTTTGTCAGCTGTCATACTGCAATTACTACTGAAAAAATCTCTGAGAAAATTAGGAATTGTGCCCACACTATCTTTAGCTAGATGCTGAGAGGTTTGTCTTGGACAGATGTTACTCAACCAATTACTGGCAACACAAGTTAATTCATTTAACTTCTCCATCACATTTCCACTTTTGACAAGTCCAGAATTTGGTATATGATAGTTATGTTGATATGATGTAACTTCTACCGTGCTGTCAAAGCCTAGAAAAGGTTGCATGGTGCGATAACGTTTGCGTTCGTGACTAAAAGCACAAGGCACTTTCTGTTGACCTCTTGTTGCCTGGCCCTGGTAACAGGGTCCAACTGAACTCATAATATTATCCTATCTTCACTTTCACTCCATTATACGTTCATAATAATGAACAAATACACAGGAACTGAAAAAAAATGGTAACTATGATTTGTGTAATTTGATTTGTCAGCAAATTCGTAGCTAAAATATGGCGCAAACCACCAGTTTTCGAGTTCCCAAATGTTGGGTCCTGTATTAAAATACCAAGTGTTTTGTTCAATAAAATGCCTAATATTTTCAACAATCTCAAATCTTCTATTGTGACTATCTTTTTTCATCAAAATTTTCACTGCCATTATCGCAGAGAACGCTGAATTCATTTGACCATCTGTTTCCTCGTGACTTTCATGTTTCGGCTTATTCGTTGTTTCTTCCCGGAAATAGTACACACGACGCATTATAAATCATTATTCTCCGCATAATAAAATAGTTCCATAAAATCACAAATGTATCCAATAATGACAAAACTTAATAGTGATTTGTAAAAGTTTAAATTTATTCTAAAAGTACATATATATTCCTTCTTCAAAAATGAATTTCTACTGTACTAATAATTTTGTACAAAGGTACTACATGGTGAATGAATACATTACGGTATTACGGTGGGAGCACAAATGACAACGCTGGGTTGCATCATCTTTAACAAAGTCGTAATCCAAGCTATTAACCTCGTATTTTTTTTATAACAAAATGTTTTTATTTACCTTTATAATCGAAAACAATCTCGTCGTCTTGTTGCATTTATTGATCTTTACGTTTAACGATGGCTTGAAACAATGTATTCTTGGAAGGCCGTGTGCTATTTATAGAAAGGGAGGTGTTTTCTGGTCCTATTTTCATTGGAATGTCATGTAAACACGCTACGTCATTCTTGGGGATTCGAGAATGAGTTAAAAACTTCCCAATTAGAGAAAAATCATTATATAAAAAACTTCCGAATTTACAAGAAGAAAATTTACAATATGTACAAAATGGGTATTAAGTCAAACCATCCTTAGTCAACTTCCATTTCAAAATAATAATTAAGTTTAAGTTTGAACACACTCGATGCAGGGATTAATCATCAAATTACGACGCATTGCAACAGTCACACTAAATATGAACAAAGCTTGAAGAACTCCGACTCAAGAGCAGTATATGTCTTAAGGAAGCCAAGAAACCTTTCTCGGAACTATCTGATCTGACAAATCAATCAACTCTCCACATCAGAAGGGAAAAACAAAAACAATAGCTTTGAAAGTTTACCAAATTTGAAACAATTTAGTATCCATGCAACATATTTAGATAATCGGGTGCTTAAAAAAATCCTCTAACTTTATTAGATTTGTAACACATTGGAGATACCAAATGTAAGACTATCCAGGTATGGGCTACAACATTTTAGGTATGCAGCAACTATGGAATTATTTTTCTAAAAATGTTCGAACAGCCTCCCATTTTACCAATTATAAATCTCATGTAAAAGCGTAGTTTGGAGCATGTTGTGTAAATGATCCACAAAGTGGGGCATACCGTGTAAAGGATCCACAAAGCGGGGCGTATTGTGTCAACGATCCACGAACTAAAGTAAAGGAGTTGCTGCTGCTGCCATGTACTGTTTGCTTAGTGTTTTACATTTTAGTCTTGCATTTTGTCTTGTAGCTTTTTGTTGATGCGGCTCATGTTCCTTAGTTTAAGATGGATCTTCTTCGTAATCTTGGATGTATAGTAATTACTTTATCTTTGTCAAATTGTGGGTACTTTTTGCGTTTATTCTGTATTGTGGCAAGTATCTTTTAGTTACTTTTAATTAATGTCTACCATTCTTAAATATTAAGCAGTGTCGTAGTCAAAGATTCTGTCCCCCTTCCACAAAAATTAACTTGCCCCCCCCCCCCCCCCCGGAATTTTGGGCCACCACTGGGCCTGCCAACCCCCACCAAGTTGCCTTAGTGATTGCTACACCGCGTGTTTACCTATATATGCTGTTAGTTGCTTGTATCTGATCTGTCTTATATGTTGACAGATATCTTTAATAATTATTTACATAATTAAGGTGTGTCTGATTGTTAATGTTAATTGCCATTTTATTGTTTAAAGCAGGTAATATATCTCAAATGAGCTAATGTTTCTTATTATGTAAATGCAAACCTGCCCCAAATAAAAAATAAAAATGTGTGTTTCAAGGTCTACATATACCGACACCAAACGACTCCTCTATTTTGACAGTAAAATGACAGTTTTAATTCACCAGATTGTAAGAAATCAGGTCATGGACAGTCGCATTATGTATCATGTGAACTGGACCAAAACGAAGGCATTAAAATAGGTTTTATTCGCTATCCCAATAAGAGTGAGAGTGGAAAGATGTTTCTCGTTTACAACAGATCTGAGCGACTCAAGAGTGAGAGTGGAAAGATGTTTCTCGTTTATAACAGATTGGAGTGACTCAAGAGTGAGAGTGGAAAGATGTTTATCGTTTACAACAGATTTGAGCGACACAAGAGTGAGAGTGGAAAGATGTTTATCGTTTACAACAGATTTGAGCGACTACTCTTTCATAATATACAGAGTAGTAGGAAAAAAGCCAATTCTGACTCACTTTGCTGTTTGTTGTTGTTGTTGTTATTGTGTTTTGTTTGGGAGTGGGTTAAAACAGGAATTTTAAAAAAATAAATTTTGATAATTTTAATTTTTCAAAACTTTTCGAATCATTTTTTTTATATATTTGTAAAACCTCAATATTTATGGGAGATTTATCGCATTGGACTGATCTATTTATCTTTTATATCGCTCTTGTGTATTTAAAGCTGTTAAATGTGCTACCATTACCGAATTAGTTATGATTATAAATATCTGCAAATAAATCGTATTGACTGATTCTTAACAATGATCATTAGATAATTTACATATCTTTATGTGATCTAACCATTAAACAATGCCAAATATTTGTTATAATATACTTTGGCAGATCATACGATTGAGTAAAATATATGCAATTTGTGTTTTTCTTGATAATGTAAATTATTTTTATATTGCTAATATAACTGTGATAAGTTTCAATATCGTCAAACAGTTTTTATTTTTGTATGCTTTAATCTAAACATTACATTAGAATGACATTTCGGGGGGGGGGTAAGAGATATAATATCTTACAAATTATTTTTACATTCTGTTGTGTTGAATCTAATATTAATGTGCGCGTATTATTGGTCATCAGTTTAAGACACAGTGATCACATTCAAGAGGGCTCTCAAAACTCGTTTCGACTGCAAGAACAAACTTAAAGACCTAATAATGTTTCATACCTGAAATATTCTCAGCATGTTTTTTATTTTTTAATGTTTTTCTAATTTCATAGTGTTTGTTTTTGTAAAAATATTATTATATGTTTTTTATCTTATAGGTGTTGTCTAATGTTGTAAAGCGCTTGGCGCTTCTAAAGATTAGGCGCTATACAAAGTATTCATTATTATTATTATTACAATAATTCAAGTACTGTTGTAATAAGCTGGGTTAATTACCAGTCTTAGGACAGGAATAACAAAAGTTAAAAGCAGAAACAAATAAAAATTTAAACGAAATGGGATGCGCAAGTTTAAAATAAACTTTGAACATAAAAATAGCAAAAGATATTTTTAAAAATTTGGAATTTTTTATCTTTCACAATTCATCAACCATTTTTTTTCTTCTCCAAAGTATGGGCGAAATTCTATCAGATACATCCAAACTATGATGTCGACTTGTCTCAATCGCTAAATTATGGCGGGAAAATTGAAATATAAGAATTACATTTCTAAATTTTGTAATGGAGGTTCCATAGATAAAAACCTGTTCATGATTTAACAAAGATTCAAAACATATGTAATTTCATCACGTTGAACTCGTAATATCACTATGCCATTTTGTATCATAAAATCTTCCACTATATATTGAAATATATTTTATGAATATATTAAGATGTCAAACACTGCTCAATCCAAACGAAAACACATTTAAATGAGTATAGTACTTTATTCACTAGTTTTGCCCATGAAATAAGAATATTATCATTAAGATGCTTTAGCATTGGATAAGAACCATGCTAGCACCTGATCCGATCCATGTTAAACAAACGCAGCCAAAAGTTAATACACCGTGTATAATTGGTAACACTTAGCGGGCATATGCCAGTTTGTCTACTGCATTCGTAATATTCGTTGAGGTTCAGATGTTAAGGTACCGTTTGCAAAATTAGTGTTCCACTTTTCTATTACTTCTGAGAATTCGTAGCCATGGAGTTCTGATTCATAGAACAAACTTGGTTGAACCATGCTATCTAAAAATATAACAACTACAAAACTTGTGCTGATACCTAAAAGTGCATACACCAGATTTTGTAGCCTGGGCACCCAATACATGTTTGACTGTATTCTATATAATATTTATGATAGAAACTAAACCCATATATTGATACAAAGAGATACGTTCAATCAGCTGACTCTAAAACGTCTCTGTTTATTATCTCTCAACATTCCACCATTTGTAGAAAACACTCGTCTTTGGTTATATTGGTTAATGTTTATGCCTGAACGTTGACAAAATCTAATATAGAGTGCATATTTGTTTATGCAATAAAATCACCGTTGTAACACAGTTTGCAAAAACAGCATCGGCTTACAAAATAGCAACTATTTCCTCTCTGTTTTCATTTATAATGAAGACATTTTACACGTATCGCGTCAATAAGGTCATTAATGATAATGAAGAATAACACTGGACTATGAACATATATCTTTCTCGTACCTACATGGCAGAACTAATAATAATAATAATAATAATGATTTGTTAAATATTTAGGACATAACTCAGTCTCGTACCTACCTGAGAGAAATAATAATAGTCTGTTAAAAATTTAGGAGTTTTAAGGCATGTTTTCAAACTAGCATACATCGATTTCAATATATGCATGAATTTACCATGAATACTGTTTCTTGAGAACGAGGCCCAAAGTTTCATGTGAGATACGGCATCACAAGCTTGGTTAAATCAACAAATAAATAATAAAACCCACAACCATCCTTTGACAAATACGTCTATACCATTGACAAAACGATAAATGTATCGTCAGCTGTGGATTATCTTGTACAAAACCATTGTGACTCGAGAATAATATTAGTATCAGACCACATATTTAATCTGGTATACAGTACTATGTAAAGGTTTTACGCAATGTATTCATTAACGTAATTGTTGGGGTCAGACATGAGCCGTCTTATATAATGGATAGATTATGCTTTTGCCATTCGTTTGGAAATATACCAGAGTAAAATACTTTGTTAAATGGATTTAGTAAGAAGGTGCAACATTCATGTAAGTTTCTAAAAGCATCTTAATTACCACGTCATCAGGTCCGCTAAATTTCCCCGAGGCACCGCTCTTAATACTACATAATATTTGTCTACATTAATTACTCTTTCAGAATTTCAGACCGATTAGGATTAGTTTAAATTTTCCTTTCTGTTTCACCGCTTGCAGTAGCTATGATGTCTCCATTAACTAATGTTATAAAATAATCGAACCACAAATCCAGTAATATGAGCACTGTTTCTGCTTACGTTACTAGGGCAAAGGGGGGTGGAGTGGGCAAAACGCCCCATTTAACAACTTTTGGTAATTTATGGCATGATTTACATGATTGTGTTCGCAATTTGACAATTTATTTACAGTATGCTTTACGTCTAACAATGGAATGATGTTTGGTTACAACGAAGAAACTATTTACGAGAAAAATGAAAAATGGTAAAATTTTATAAAGGGGCATTTTGCCCCTATGGTGGGGCAATAAGCCCCCTCCGGGGCATTTTGCCCCACAATGCATTCGACATCTGTAAAAGTCTGTAAAACTACAGGGATACTATTGAAGTGTAAAATCAAGTATTATTCCTATATGGACATTTTATATATGGCAAATATGCTAAAACTACATACTGTTGCATCATTCAAATTAGCACAACAATGCGGATAAGCAGGCAGCTACACCAATGCTCAAATCTAAATAGCCCCTAATTTTCCATAATTAATGAAGAAAAAGACAAAGTCTAAAAGTAGTGAATGCTGCTGGAAAATTCTTTATTACTCACACTTAGCACAGAAAAATTGCATATTGATGGTGGTGCCACATGATTCATGGCACCACCTGGAACATTTCTTGCACTGCGACCAGGAATCTTCTATTAAGGGATCATCACTTCCTCCATACTCAAATTCGCAGTTTCCACAAATGTTGTCTTTATTATATGTTGTGTTTGCTGACAAGGCAAGATCATGTTTAGCAACTTTCTTTGGACCCAAATCCTTTTTTCCCTTTTTATGGTCCTCTATACAAGTTGTCTTCATAGTCTAAGATGGTTTTCCACCTATCTTGTTGTCCTCTCTACATGTCTGCTTCTTTTTCGTCTGCATTTATTTCTGTTTTGAAACTCTGGTTTCATTCCGTTTGCTCCCACTTGCCTGTACAGTCCTATAACATTTGCCTTTTGTATTTGTTATCGTCTTTCTTTGCTTTTCAATATGCATCTATTTATATGGTGATGATGTTAAGTTCATGGCTGATTCTGCCTTTCGCTTTCTTGTGCGCTGACTATATTCTAGGCTTTGGTGAAAGTTTAAGCAATATGTTCATAAATGCTGAATCGTCTGCAGTTTTGCATTCGTTATCAGATACCCCTAAGGTAACACATTCCGTTCCTCCAGCAAGAATAGCTTCGTCAAACATTTTCCGATTACCTGTCTCCTCGCCGGTGATGGCAGAGTGATGTGTATGTTGATTATCAGGCGACTGAGTATAAATTGTTTTGTCTGTCTCTGGATTACCTGACCCATCCACAGTGGCAGAAATTCAACCGTTTCGCTTGGTTCAGTCAATATTTTTGCATTGTCAGAAATGACTATAACCTTACTAATCCTTCGTGGATTTCACAAAAGAAGTGAAATGTTCCAGCCATTGCAAGAAAATATGACTGACTGTCCACCCACTTGGGCTACTCAAGCCTGGTGATCCGGCTGGTGCGCCATTCACCAGTGATGAAACCATTCGTTTACGTGGGTAGATAAATGCTGGCGATGCAAAGGTACCGGTCACATTCATGGCACATATTACAGTAATAGTTTGACCACGTTAACCGCTTGTAACTTTATCAACTGATCTAACACCTTTTTATGCAATGATGTTTACTGGCTTGTGGACAGTACTAATGCCCGTTTCATCCATGTTCCATATTCTGAGACCATCAGCAAGTGTTGCGTCAAGAGATTTCTTATATACTTGGCCGGTTAAAGCCCATGTCTCTGCTGACACTGGTTGCCTCTGGAGCTCTGATGGTTAGATTTGGATGCCTTTTCATAAAGCCTTTCAGCCAATCAATACCTGCTGCATTGCCTTGAAATGGATGGTTTTTAATATTCCGATGAACCGCTAAGTTGTATACCAAACGCCATACGTCAATTGTGGTAAGTCCAAAAAAATGCCTTTTCCATGGACTGGATGTGCTCAACTAGAAGTAACTCATAAGCAGGCTTGAAAACAGTAGTCTTACTTTCCAGTTTTGACACTCCAGGTTGAGAAACCTTCAAATCTATATGTCTACGCAAAGTTTTAGCTGGAATTCCATAATTCCTGCCAGCAGATTTCAGTGAAATTCCAGAATGAATTGCTTCAAGAGCCGCCTTTAGAGCTAGTGTCCCATACTTTCTTCGATCAGTTTTCCTTCTGTAAGTTCGCACCATCTGCCAAAAAGTATAGAATAATTTTAGGCATATGAACGGTTAGTTAAAAAGTGTACAACATTTAAAATGTTATGGGGCAACACGCCCTCTGTAGGGGGCGTGTTGCCCCTATCGTACAGCATTGACAATTTAACAATAGGTGGAATTAACAACTGCTGCGAATCATGAATTATTATATATAATGCATCTCTATACTATGTTGTTTAAAAACATACATACCCTGTTTTCTTTAGGTAGTTTCAGTCAAAAATAGTGCAAACAAATGGATGGAACATTTTTACAGGAAGATGCCAAAAAAGTAATATTCTTGCATAAAAACTATGCGTGCGGCTGCATCCAACAATGGCCGCCACACAAGGCCTGTGTAACCGCAATCTTGCTGTATAAAGACCAGGTCATTTTCTAGCGCAGGGGCGTCAGGATGGCTTGGGGGCGTTTTACCCCACGGAGGCGTTTTGCCCAACTCTACCCTATATATGCATGTTGTAACATTTTTAAAAACAAAGCAGGGTTATTCTCAGACTGAACAAGTCTTTCTCACTGCTTTTGAAAACAATCTTTCTTCTGTCTAATCATTGTTTTGCATGTTTAGATTAACGGAATGTACAGTCCTGCAAAATGAAAGACGGACATAATGCTTTACAGTGGTGTGTGTTACAGTCTCAAGAAGAAATTAAACTGACGACGCACGGTTTGACCAAACCATGGAGACAGGAGACCAACTACTGCACCTTGGACAATCAAGACATATTCATATAATTGATAAGGTCAATCAAAACCAAGGCCGAACATACTTATTGTATGTTTGTCTGTAATCTATACAACTTTGGGGATATAAACAAAGCCTATGTATTTATACAGATACACACCCAATCAACTGATCTCTAAAATGCCACAGGCTTGGAAAACAATTGTTTGTTTTATCTAGATTGATGTTTATGCCTGAACGTTGACAAAAGCTACACAGAACGCATATTGTATTGCAATAAAATCACTACTGTAGCACATCTTGCAAAAATAACATCGGCTTACAAAATAGCAAATATTTCCTCTATATTTTCATTTATAACGATACCACGAGGACATTTTACACGCATCGCGTCAATAACTTCATTAATGATTAAGAAGAATATCATCGGTCTGTGAAAATAACTGTCTCGTACCTACTTGAGAGAAATAATAACAACCTGATAAACATTTAGGACGTTACTCTGTCTCGTACCTGCCAGAGAGAATAATTAATAACCTGATAAACATTTAGGACATAATTCTGTCTCGTACCTACCTGAGAGAAATAATAATAACCTGATAAACATTTAGGACATAACTCTGTCTCGTACCTACCTGAGATAAATAATAATAACCTGATAAACGTTTAGGACATAACTCTGTATCGTACCTACCTGAGAGAATAATTAACAACCTGATAAACATTTAGGACATAACTCTGTCTCGTACCTACCTGAGAGAAATAATAATAACCTGATACACATTTAGGACATAATAAAAATAAATCTTTCTTGTCTAATCTTTGTTTTGCATGTTTACATTTATGGTCTGTACTACCATGTAAAAAAAAAAAAAAAAAAAAAGTGATAATAATTTACAAAAGAAAAAAAAAAGGAGTCTTGTAACAATGTTCATAACGCGTAATCAGGTCATATTTAAACAAACATTCTCAGCTATAAATGAAACCAAATACGCACCATTTGAATGAAACATGGGGACTGAAAATTAAATGCTACACCTCTAATAATCAAGACATATTCACAAAGTTCAATTAAAAGTAAGGACGGGCATAATTATTAACACCAGGCGTCTAGACAAATGAGAATGGAACATCACGGACAATTGGGGAATATTTACACAAGTCTATAGTACCATATCAAACTAAGAACAGACGATATTATTTAAAATCTAAATAACAATTTCACTGTAGACAGTGTTATATCATAAACCACGAAGACTCACTGTATCCTGTAAAAATGAAATGAAAATAAACACTATCAGGCCTTGAACGAACAGTTGAGATTCTGGGAGTTAGTGCATTCAGCGTTTTTGTGGTTCATTTTTTAAATCATACAGATCGTGAACACGGACGACCGCATTATAATTATCTCTTGTCTAGGTAACATATTTAATGTTATTTGTTCCTTTAAAAACCAAAATGACAGCCTGGGATTTCTATACATTTACTCAGAAGTAAATGATGGCGCGTACTATACATCAAAATGTCTTTTATACTGATGTGAGAATGAGAGGATAACAAGAAATCTAGGTACGATGTATGTGAGCAATAAGGTTATAACATTATTATATTTATTTTAAAAATTAAGGTTCAGGACAGCAAGGAGGAAAGCAAGAATCGCAGCATCAGGAATAACTCTGGAAAACAATGTTATGTTAATATAATATAAAATACATAAAGTTGTTTACAAAATGACTTTCTAGAGTACGGGATTAAAATACCTATTTGAAATTCCATAGTAAATTCTACCTCTGAAAAAATTGGTAGCTGGCTAGCTTTTACGAACCAATTCATACCCTGAATGTATTTTTTTAACCATCAAACCGAAAACAGTCAGATTTGGAGCTGAGACCACCATAACACAGGAAAAATGCAAGTCACCCACTTTGCATTGGGTCTGTGTAGCCCCATAAAATGTCTTTTGTGAAACTTGAGGTGTACGTTATTTCTTCCATTACTTAGTATTACCATTACCGGCTTGTCACCCAGTCCGCCCATCGACACGACTCGTATTATCTACTGCATGCAAAGCAAAATAATTCCTTTAGTACGACATTATTTGTTATTATACCAGTGTCCGCAGGTTCATCCTAGTTTTACACGAAAACATTGCCTGTCTTCAAATTGTCGTCGATTCTGGTCGATTTTCGTAACAGTGATGTTTCAATTTGGGACTTAGCTGCTAAAAAGGTAAAACAACTTGGAAGATTTGAAAGATTGTGAAAAAACAAAAACAACTTTCTGTATTCTGGTGTAAACTTTCTAATAAGCATTGGAATTAATTCTGATATTAACCAGGCCAGATGCACGCAATTTTCCCAAATAACTGTTATATAGGCTGCAAACGGATTTACATGAGGGCGAACAATAAAAATCCAGAATCTAAATCTATAAAGAAAGTATAATTTTGTATCGGTGTTTGTGTTTGGTCTTGATGTTCTTCCGTCATTACATCCATCCTAATGTTCCTTATAAACCCGGAAACGTTTTGCTGTTCAAGCATGAATTAAGTTAATATTAAAAGCATACCGTACACGGATACACTACTATTACTATTGCTGCCACTACTACTACTACTACTACTACTACTACTAAAATAATAGTATATTCTTTCAGGTTTTGGTTTTGTTGTCTTTTTACTTTGAAAAGGGATTCCCCTGTTTCTGTGTGAGTAAGATATTTACAACCTAACTGGGTATGTTTTACAGCAAAAATGGAAAAGTCACATTGACGAGAGTTCCTATTTTGTATGCGTTCCTTCATTAGGAAGTTTCAGACATTCACATTTGACATGCACACAATACTAAACGACAACCAATACTTGATCGAAGTACGAATACGTCGCTTGAAAATCATGTATAATATTTATTAAAAATTTAATAAATTATTATACTAATTTTCACTAAAGACCGACGTATTGTCTGCTACACTTTTCTCGTTATGTTTTCTGACCAGGATCAGTTTACACTCCGAAATTGTAAGAACTGGGTGCCCAGATCATTCTAATGATTAATCACACACATATCTTCTACAATTTCATTTTAGTGGACTCCTTTTTGCTCGCCCTTTTTGGCTAAGTGATGTTATACTTACGTCTGTACAGTACCTAAACGAATTGCAATGCGAGTTGTTGATAATATCTAAGACATTGATGCTAATTGCTTGAAAATCTAGGATTGCATCAACGGCGACAACGCCAGTCTGGTCGGTAAAATTGTCATTGAGGCCGCTCAACAACTTATACATGACTGTCATTTGAAAATCTGGCAATGGGAAGCGGATTACAGTTATGAACGGTAAAGCCGTCAAGGTATTAAACGAAACAAATAATGTAGAAGTGAAAACAATACCAAAATTAATTAATAAAATGCACCCTATATCATGTGGGATAGGGCGCGCCTCTAATGGGAGATCGCAACTCAACGATTTCCAGTATTATTCGTCTCCGGCTAGGGATACCAGACCATTAAAAATAGAATTACAATTGCAGGACACATCTTAATATTGAAGAAAACTTGTACGTGCTGACAGCCGTAACAATTATGCCGACAATGCTAAAAATGGATTTGATAACTGCATCATGGTGTTATTTGACAGTAATGGAAATTGAAGCAATTCTCGACAATGTTGACATTGCCACGACGAGTATCAGATTCACAAGATAAAGCGACGATTTTGAGAGATCTGCTGGTCCATCTGTGATGTTTATCAGACATACCACTGATCGTGCAGATCCTAACCTGCATACCTTTGGAAAAATCAAAAACGCGACAAGAGATGAGCCAACCCCTGCTGTAATTTTTATCAACAACAGTTTAAACTTTTTGCAGTTTTCGATTGCGATTCCCCTCAGTCATTCATTTTGTGTTTTGCACAGATGCTCGAAAGATGCGCAGCCAAGCAGAGTCATGTAAACACGCAAGGGTATCGCCAATGATGCAATTTGACAGTCCAACGACGTTGATGATGGCTATGTTGTATTGTCAATATTTACACTAGCGCCATCTCACTACTGCCTGTTCTCAGCCCTCCACGTCTTCTCCTCTCTAATCTTCGAGTGGCGTCCTATCCCATCCGGAAAGCTTACTGTGGATTAGAAGGGACGTACAATTTGGTCTCCTCGCTCAATCACACGAAAATTAACACACTCTCACAGATCTTTCATCAGCATAATGACAATTAAATCATTAGGTCAACTCATACACTCACATCTAAATATTCCATGTACGCTTGTAGCAAATTACACCATCAACTTCGATTTTATCCTAACAACTACATACATTATTCTTGATTATTACTAATTTGCTATACGCTACATTACGACATGTTGATAATTCAGCTATACAAAGAGGATTAAATTTCTACTAAATTAAATGCACATAATAACGTATAAATCTTACCTCAGAAGCCTTTGTTTGAAATATCGTCCGAAGTTCCTATAACTCCTTTCCCGTTCTTATTACGAGTGCCCAATTTGCTCTTTGAGTGCAGTTTAGTGTCCCCCAACTTCTACTATTTCCACGTCCCAACGGGCACTGATTCTTTCCCAGTGAATGTAACAGTATAATAACCCGCTCCAAAATTTGACTATATTAGTTCTGATTGGATACTGGTGGTCTCTTTGAAAACTGTCTGGTTTAGTAGCACTGATACGTTATAATGTCGGGTTTTCGGTCTCTAAGCCTAAGCCGACCGGTGACATCACTGCTGATTGCAAAACAAACAGAGTTTCTCACCACCGCGGCAGGGTTCTCTTTGAAGTAACCGCGAATTTGACCGTAACCCAATAGCTAAGTCACGGACAGGTAGTATTTTTGTTTCAGAATCGATCTAAAGTCGTAAGATTATATACCATGTATTGACATTACCCAAAGTACTTCGAATTACGAATTCTATCAGAAGACATTTGCAAATATGAGGCAGTAATTGTTAGCAAATTTTCTCATAGAACGTGATAATCACATATCCACCGAAAAAGAAACTTTACATTCATATCGCAAACTTTGGCCAAACAAACACGTGGATCAAAACATTGACACAGGCCGATAGATTTCCCAAGTGGATTTCTTACATTGTACCCGATTTATTATTTTTCGTTGGAACATCTTGTTCAGGCAGTCCATGGTCGACATGCAGTTGTTGCTAATGTTAGTTCCACTGATCTCTCTGTTGTTCCCAATTGCTGATGCAGTGCTGCTTTGATCATCTCCTACAAGACTTCGTCGTTTGGGTACGTAGGTGGCCGAACAGGTTATTGACGCACCTACGGAAACTGGTAACGTTTTCTTAAACTAGTTTCTAAACCTGTCGCGTTTTCAAACAATAATGTCATATCACAATGTTAAATTTGTCCTTTGCCCAAAACAGCTTGCAAAGAAAGAAACGACTGAATCTTTATCCGGCAAAATTAATTGGAATGATCTCCGTGTGACTAACCCAAACACGACAAGACATGATACATGAAGCCAAACAAAAGAACACCTCAGTGACATTACAGTTGTCTTAGTCAGAGGTGACACAAATACAAAATATCGTTGGAATATTCGCATTCATCGCAGCTGTTCCAGCGTTCATATCGACTGACGCTTTCGCGGATGAAAGAGCGGAAGCGGTAGGGCCGTTGGATCCGCATCCGGGATTGTTCTGAAAAGGCAGTCACGAGGAAAAATATAAAGGAAAAGGTCTTCGACTACCGAGCACGCCTTGCATAATACCTTTAGGCAGAAATCTTCGTCTAACCGACACGATTCGGAAAAGGCATCATCGCTGACCAATATTTATTTACTCGCTATAGAAAAATGAGTCAGCGATTTGCGAGGTGTCTTTATGAACTTGCATAGATAATCCTTAACATGTTTGACACTGCCGTTTTCAACCTGAATTTAGCAACAGGATCCAAAACGTTTTGGGTTGCATACGTGGTAATGCACTGACCACTATTATGATTTGACTCTTACGGGTTTGTATCGCCACTTGATATTGTTGATTAATTAACCAGGAGCGCTGTACATTAACCGCTGTAAAATTCAACACTGCCGTTACACATTCGTCTGGAGCGGCTCATTATGTGAGCATCTTGATTTTAAAACACTTTAGTGCTTACAGACATTATCCGATTGATAATATAAGAAATACACTTATTAACATTTACGGACGCTAAGCTCAAGGACTGGTCGCAGCCCTGATACTGACCTGACCTGAGTGATTTCACTGAATTTACCAGACGGGTTGATGGCTGAGTTTATGATTTTCCTCGATCAAACCATAAAACCTTAAAACGAATAGCGTGAACATGATTGATATTGTTTTGAATCAGCGAGTCACACAGCGCAAAGAACTTGATTGAAATCAAAGAGAACCAGGGAATAAGAGACTATGGCTTGTCGGTTACGTCTGTCAAAGTCTACATTGATACAAAACTGTATCGAAAGTTAAAAAGTCTGGCGATTAAATGTATGGAGAGCTTATTATGAACGGATATCGAATGCAGCATTTTCGAAAGCCAATCAATGATTATATTGCTGCACGGAGAGTGATCAACGAACTATTAGCTATTGAGGGAATAGTACCCAGCCAAGGCACACAAAGTGGTCGATTTATATTTAATTCTCTTGTGGGGGGGGGGGTAGATTTTGAACAACCTAAACGTCAAATCTTAAAGGTAATCGAGTCTAGATTGTATTTATTCTTCGTAAGAGTATTTCATCGCGAGTTCGGTGTAATAACAATATTAATAAACGATTTCCAACGTGATGGAGGAAATAATGTTGTAACACTTTTTGTATATGCAATATTATTAAAAGTAGTAGCCGGACTCGACGTCGTTTTAGACGGCACATAATCGTCTTTGTCGTTTGTCTTTAAGATTTATTAATACATATAACACATGCAATCTGAACGTGACGATTAAATTGCATAATTTGAAGACGCGGTGTTGGCTAGGATGACAACCGGTGCTGATAATGAGGTCAATTGTGTGTCTCTCTCTTTGCTTCATAGTGGTGTTAACAAACCCTCATATACGCTGAAATATAATCATTTTAAAGGTCAAATATAAATCAACAGTTGCGACAACCCTGATGCTACCAACACAAACTCGAAGCCAGATTGAAATCGTTGCATTAGCGGGAGGTGCTGGTAAAATAATATCACTACGTTTACATTCGCGAATACGTGTCAGTTAGGAACTTCTCGCGGCAGCACAAAGCAGTATCAATACAATTACCAAGCTTCATTCAATGTATTGAAGATTAAACGATTAGTATGGTTGAGTTTTGAAATGGTGCTGGTCGAAATTAAACACCACCTAGCACAGATACGGAACCATGCATAAGCGACCGAATACAAGTAGATTTACAGGCATTGAAAAACGAGTAAATGTTTATTAGCGTATATTAATTAGTCTGCCATAATATTTTCTAGTGCATTGATCTGATTGAGGTGCCTCATGAAAATTTCATTTGTGGGGCGCACGTCAGTCACACTTGTTCGGTATTGAAACCAACGAGTAGTATGATGATAGCGGTTTGTTTGATTACTGATCCAGTTCAAGCCTTCTACCCCTCGTGACTTTCCTCTCGCATCACGCTGTAATGGGAAGTCACACAGCAAATGTTTGGCGTCTGTAGCTACTATCTGACTGCTGTGTGCTGAAGCTGCCTTGCACACATAGGGTGTTTAATGTTTACTTATTCCTTTACTAACCATGTGGTTGTTGTAACGTAATGCGTATGTACATATTCCGGCGGTAGTGCAGTTAAAACATATTGAAGACTGCCCTATCATATGTTATGAATTAGTCCCAGAAGAACGATAGACGGTGTCAGAAGGATGGCAATCGAACCTATATTTTCGATTCCTTTTCCTCCGGGCAGAAAATATTCCAAAAATGAGATTAGTTGCGCTTGTTAAGTTGTTTAGGACAGACGTAATAGAACTGTTTGATATTTTCGCATTTGAAAATCCTGATAAAGTAGTTGGCAAATTTGAAAAATAATGTATAGGAAAAACTAAGGAAACCTATGAACTGTATCATTTCAATTGTCATCAACAGGAAGGCAGGAAAGAGCATAGATGTCTAGCAAACAAAAAAAAAAAAAAAAGAAAAAAAAAGAAGAAAAAAAAAGAAGCAACAACAGATAAAAATTCCGTCAGAAGCTACAGAGCCATTGAAACAGTTAAACAAGGACACAGTTTAACTGGGATCAAATTCATAACTAAAACCTGCTGGAAAATTAGAGAGATATTTACATCAGCACCAGTGCTAATGTACTTTGAACCTGAGAAAGACACTATTCTTCAATGTGATGCATAGGAAACATGGCTTTGGGCTTGTTTGCTGGATGATTGGCACCCAAGCGCTTGTGTTCGCGTTTACTCACAGGAACGGAGGTAAATTTTCACAAATTGAGAAAGAACTACTAGCAATAGTCTTTGGACTGGAAATGTCTGAAAACTACGTATACGGGAGACGAGTAGTCATAGAAAGTGATCACAAACCACTTGAAATTATCTGCTAGAAAACGTTAGTTAGCCCACTAAAGCGTCTGCAGAAAATGCTTTTAAAACTGCAGACATTTGAATTCAATGTAGTCTACAAGCAATTCCCACAGATGTACATGTCTGATACATTGAGTCGTGCATATTTGCCCTAATACAAGAATTGGATATAAACTGAGAGTTTGAGATCGATATCTGATCATTCACAGAGAAAGAAGTAGAAAGTGTAAGCATTGTTGAGTATCTTCTAGTTTCTTTGGAACGCATCAGTGAGATTAAAACAGAAAATGAAACAGCTGTTCAGTTAAAACAGTTGAAAAAAAGTAATGCAGAGTGGATGGTCAGAAGAAAAATGCTCTTCCACAAAAAATACAGTACTAATTTCCTTTCTAAGAGGCGGTGCCATTTCAGAATGGCCTGATTTACGAAAGAAAAAAAAAGGTGTAGTAATTCTGGCCACACTTTTTGGTTCGATAATGGAAATACGAAATAATTTCCAAGGCTGAAGGTCTTGATATGCCTGTAGTGGCCGGTGGTCTCTAATGCATTAATGTATCAATTTCTAGAACTGTATTGATGTACGAAGAGTCTTTCGTTGTATCACAGTAATATAATCCAAGGTGTCCTTGTTTGTATTCACTATAATTCCTAGTTAATGTCTCTTTCCAAGAATTGTATAGAGCACTTTGTATTTCCATAGAATTATAAATAGCTTGACTCAAATCAAATTCTGAATACAAAACTATAAATGATTTTTGCTCAGATGATATTGCAGGAATACATAATGTTTTCAGTAAGCAAGACTATGTATCTAAAAAAGTAAGACACGATTGAATAACCCGGATGAGAGCCAAACGTTAATTTCTAGAAAAATCTTGGTTATAATTAGCAGGTCTGTTACTAAAATTATAATAAAGAACATGTTAGAATAAATGCGTTTGACCAAGATAAATATGTTTACTTCTACTGATAATGATCCTAATATTAAACCAAAGCTTATATTAGCTGTTTGCAGTATAAAAATAATCAATGATCCTGGTCATGTGGACATTGAACCTGATTTTGGACAAGGCTGAAAATGCTTGTCAGATGTATCTGTAGTAAGTTTAGGAATTTTTAAAGAAAAGTATTCAAGTTTATATTTATATAAGGGAGAAATGTAGGATTACTCCAAGCACTGGCCTAACGAGAATTACTCTTAAGACTATATACTATATATATAATTACGAGGGTGTATATTAAAATCCATATGGTTGACGAATGTAGGGACATTGATTACCACAATTAGTACTACAACTATTCCCACCTTAGTGCTAAACAAACAAACATATCAATAATTCGCCCCATACTGGGTTTCTCCTTGGTATCGAGCCTATGACCTCTGAATGCGAGATAAGACAACTATCGCCTGCCCAAGGACTTTGATGTTAATTTTATGTGTAACCAGCTTAATGGAGAAAATCTATTTTTAAGAAGGAATATGTAACGTAATGTATATGTACACGTGTTAGAGTTATACCATGTCATAAGATCGTAAAAGTTATTCCCCTTGTAACATTATACTAGATTTGTTAATATGCACTTACACAACGAAAATTAGTGCAAAATGTGCTGTAATTAGTGTTATTAAGAAGTATTGAACACAGTTGTTGTGACTAATTTTGTCCTTCTATCATCGGTACTGTTCAGCTTGGTATAGCTATTGTTACTGTTTCATCATGCCTTAAAATCTTGTCACAACTATCTTTTCATTCAACGCTCTTGAAATAAGTACTGTACCTGTCTTGCTAAGTCACGTTAAGATGAGTAGAGCACTGTATCGGCGGCTATTCCCGATAAGCAATTCAGCTGCTGTGACTCATATATCAGATGCTACTTTTTAAGTACGTCTTTAACCGAAATTTCTGAAATGATTTCACGCATTATTTCACACTGAATTTTATTTTGTTGTAGTCTGATCAATTTCTTAAACTCCCTCAAAACTACATCAAGCGATCTATGATCATCAGTTATTTCTTCATAATAATCTACAAAATTCTTTAACCATTCGTGTTTAGACAATCCAACAAAGGGTGATGGTTGACTATGATCGCCGCACATTATTACAGCGGTGCTTTTTCTTAACAGCCAATCGAGAAATATTTTTAGTGTTTCTAGCGACACTGTACATATTTCACCGCAAACAATAATTCTTGGAATGTATTTTTTCACAATTTGTTCAGGAGTCCATGATTGTAATGAGTATTCCATAATCCACCGTGTCCGTATTCGACACAGCTGCGTTGCACATCTTCATGAAATTCCAGTCGTGTTGATTTCCATGAATTTTTCTCTTGAGCAAAATGAGCAGCATCTGACGGAATAGTAAAACAATTGCGGAGTAATTGTTCAGTCCTGACATCGTTAGAGGTATATCGCTGCGCAAGAATTTTCATTTCTTCGAGGAGAGATTCTAAACGATAATTGTCACCGCTAGGTCGTACAAGCTGATCATAGTTTTCATCATCGGAAGAACTTAGATATAACCATACTGATACAGGATTGTTCGTATTATTTCGTTAACAAAATCAAACATATCTCCGCGGTAAAATTTAATAGTTCGATTTCGTGGAAATATTGTTACTGTGCTAGTCCACGTATGCGCATTATGATCAATAATTTCACTAAGAGATCCTCCCTTTTTATAATGTTTCGAATCGTGTAAATCTCTCCATTTATCGTTTTTTACTACTATTGTGAATTTTAGTGAATTCTCTAACTTAGCGACATCATTAATTATAGCTCCCTTATCCTAGACTGATTCAGCCCATTCACCCGTTTTTATATGTCGTAGATCCGTTAACCCATTTCCACGTATCGCATTTGTGAAATGTTCGTTACTCGTTCGGTTACACATTTTTTTTCCGAAAATTTCATCGGCGCAAGATCATTGACGATGGGTTTATCAGTCAGCTGATAAATTCTATAAATAACCGCAGTCATAGGATACGCTCGTTCGTAATATGGCTTGTCAATATCGGTCAACATTCCTGGCTTGGAATTTTTACTTAATAAGACAATTTTTTCATTATAAAAAGTAGGGTCATATTTGTCGCGGACAATCCAAGTATTGTCTGTTTTTATCGTCGAGATAATCAATAATCTTCTCTGCTCGATCATCATTCATTGTAGCATCGGTGACTTTTTTTTGTTGTTGTTGTTCTAGGTTTTAACGCCATTTTTCAGCACAAGATAGGCTATACATGGCGGCCAGTATCACTGGCGGAGGAAGAACACTGGAATACCCAGGAAAGAACCACCGACCCACGAGAAGCTACTGGCAGGCTTTCCCACGTACCCACGCTAGCCGAGCCTTGGACTCGAACCCACGCAGACAGAGGTGAGATGGCAGTGATCCGTAACGGTGAGCGCTTTAGACCACTCGGCCACTCGGGGCCCCGTAGCATCGGTGACACAATCGTGTATGACTTTGAAAGTTGACAACACATGATATGCACCATCGTTGCGAAATTCTTTTTTAGCATATCGAATACTTTCAATCAAATTATTCGTCGGATCAAACAGATATTGCTTCGGTAAGTCAGGGGTTATTCTGTCAAGGTCAAATCTGTATTTAGAAGGTTTGATTTTGGTTAACCTCTCAAACTCTTCCATAATATAATTAAGACAAGTATTTAAATTAAAATATTATATATACAATGATCCAAACAAAGAACAAACGTAGGTGGCTACCAATCCTTGTAACAAGGCTTGTGTAGACAATTTCTGCGGGCATCATTCACAAAGCGTAAGGATGGGGAGTTTAGGATCAAAACCGTGTTTACGATGTGGTATTGGAGTTAGAGGAGAAACACAGTTGTTTGTGTGTTGTGGAGGTAAAAAATACAGAGAGCTGAAGCGGTATTATGATAAAAAAAAATAACACTGATAACAACGTAAAGGTAATAAAAACACAAAAGATTATTTACAAGATTTTCAAATAATGATTAAGACAAATTATTATTTAGACAAATAATATTATATATAAATAGAGCAAAAAGAATTTGTGAGACATTCTATCATCGAAAATTACGAAGCGACTCGTGATGGTAACATTAGACACTGTCGACTAAAAGAACAGTTGGTACTGCCATCTTGACGTATCATAACCTAACCCTCCACTTTATTTGCTACTTAGAGAAACCTCCGTATGATTAATAGAACCAAACTAATGCATGACATCCAGGCAAACCTAACAACTTTCTTACCTCATACATCAGAACAACTCGATAACTGCCTGCGTTTATTGATCGACAAACTTGCATACCAAGTGCAGGGTATCAATTCAAAAGTGTTCTCCATGGTATAGCAGAGTTAGGGACCAGCTTCGCACTGCTAAAAGAGACCGCCTTAAAGCTAAGAGGCTTTGTCGTTCCACCAGACTCGTTATTCATAAGCAACTCTATGAAGCCGCTAAGAAGAACGTCACAAATATAGTCCATGAAGCGAAATCAGCCCACTGCACTACTAAGATCAGGGAAAGTTCCAGCAGCAAAGAGCTCTTCGAGAATTACTAACAAGCTAACGTCAAGGAACAAATGTACACCACTTCCAAGTATCTTCTCTCTAGTCGACATTCCGGACCTGTTTGCAAATTTCTTCCGTGACAAAGTACAAACCATTAGAGAAAAGCTTGACGACACAAGTTCAATTGACTCATCGTCACCATACAGTTGGGATACATAATTTGAGCGGCAACCATTAGCAGCATTTGAATCTGTCTCTATGGATTTCATACGTACAATCGTGATGAAGAGTGCACCAAAGTCATGTGAACTTGATCCAATTCCAGCATCACTGCTGCTGGAGTGCTTAGATCCAGGAATGCTTTCACTAACTGGTGTTATTAATACCTCTCTCTCATCCGGGGAATTCCCATCATTTTTCAAAACTGCCATTGTAAAGCCTCTGCTAAAGAAACTAACACTTGACCATAACGATTTAAAGAACTACCACCCAGTTTCTAATCTCCCATTCATATAAAACATCTTAGAAAATGTTATTCTATCCCAGTCTGTATCTCATCTGAATTTAAACAGTCTTTTTTGCAATGTACAATCTGCAAATCGCCCTTGCCACAGTACTGAAACTACTCTTCTAAAAGCAGTTAATGACATCCTCTCTGCTTTGGATTACGGAAGGATTACAGTTCTCACTCTCCTTGACTTGTCTGCAGCATTTGATACAATAGACCATGATATATTACTTCACCGTCTCCAGCATGTATTTGACATTCATGATACAGTCCTACTTGGTCAACAGGACATAAATTGTGTCTGCAAATGGAATACACTCCAGCCCAGTTAATCTATGTTGTGGTGTTCCACAGGGGCCAGTTCTTGGACCTGCTCTCTTCATTCTATACACTACACCGCTCTAAATTGTCATAGATCATCATCCAGTGTCTCACCAATTGTACGCTGATGACACCCAAATATACAAATCTAGCCACCCAACTGAAGTTGATGCTACCATCCAAGGTGTAGAGAGGTGCATTTCTGATGTGAAATCATGGATGACATGTAAAACTGAGATCATTCTAATCATAACACAAAGACTTTCTCAGTCACACCCTTTACCTCAAGCATTAAACGTCAGTAACACCAAAATTAAATTCACACAGTCAGTAATCAAACCTACGTGTCACTCTGGACAGTACTCTCACATTGCACAAACATGTCATGAACATATGCAAGGCTGCATATCTTGAGCTGAGACGTATCAGCTCTTTTCGCAAATATCTTTTAGTTGATGCCATTAAAACACTTGTGTGTTCATTGGTACTTTCAAGACTGGACTATTTTAACTCATTTATGTCTGGTTCATCACAATATTTACTTCAGAAACTTCAAAACGTTCAAAGCACAGCTGCTCGGATCATACTTAGAGTACCACGATCAGAGCACACCTCCCCGCTGCTCTATACCCTACACTGGCTATCCATTCGATCCAGAATCAAACACAAAATTTGTTCTCTGTGCTACGTTTCACTGACGGACTCCAGTCTAACAGAACTATCTGACCTCACCCATGTGTACACACCAGCAAGATACTTACGCTCCTCTTCTGACAATTGTGTACTCATTATTCCCACTTTGAAAACGAAGTTATATGGACAACGTTATTTTGCATACCAGGGCCCAGCAACGTGGAATGAATTGCCCACTGAACTGAGACAAAACGCCACAGTAACCCCATTTAAAAGTGCTCTTAAAAGTCACTTATTTCGACTACCTTAAATATTTACGGCATTTTAATTTTTTAATTTTTTAAAAATGTTTTTTAATTTTATTGTGTTTGTTTTTTTTGTAATAGTACCATAAATTTTACTTTTTATGTTATAGGTGTTGTCTAATGTTGTAAAGCGCTTAGAGCTTCTAAAGATTAGGCGCTATACAAAGTCCTCATTATTATTATTATTATTATTATTATTATTATTATTATTATTATTATTATTATTACTGTTGATAGTCATGGTTATCTCGTATTTAGTTTTGATAGGAAGAAAAAGTTTCTTTGTCATAAATTTTATACGTATGTTTCCGGGGGGTAATCGATGACGGTCTTGTGATTGATCATATTGATTCAGATAAGAAAAATAACTCTTTGCATAACCTGCGAGCTATCACACAAAGCGAGAATTGTGAATTTGGAAATATTGAAACAAAACTTCATAGGGTCGTTAAATCTGGAAAGACAGTGACTGGTGAAGAAATAATATTTCAATCAATGAATGCAGTTGGTAAGTATTTTGATATTTGTGCACCTTCAGTACATTCACTAAATCGGCGTATTCCAAAAAGTATAAACAAAAATATCATTTCATTATCTCCCGATTGTGTTGATGAAGAGAGATAACTCTGTCGAGGATGCGTAACGCGGTTAAAGTTACCTGGACGGTACTTTCGTTTATAAATTGTGCTGTCCATAGAATTAAGTTAGAGAAGATTGTATGTTGTGCCGTCCTTAGAGTTAAGATTGTATATACTGTATATATGCTACTATATGTACTGTGCCGTCTTAATACATTTTTATTTTAAATACATATTTATTATATAATGAACTATGAAAATATCAATGCTATTAGTTCTGCAATTAAAAAATTAAAACACGACGGCATAAAAATATCTGATGAACTAAATCCTGAAAAAATTATTTGTGATTTTGAATCATTACAAAGCGTAAATTCGAATGTGGTTATACACTACCATCCGAGTACAAATTCATTAAGTAAATTCAACAAACTATGTTCAAATCCTTGACTGTAATCAAAGAAACAGAAGTGGATAAATTTGTATCACGAGTCACGAATACGAAACAAAAAAAGTATGAACACACGTGTGAAACAATTAAGAAAGATTATGTTAGATCGTGAAAGTGGCGATGGTAATAAAAATGAAAGAAAAAGTGAAAACACTAGCATTGATGATTATAAAAATGAAAGTGAAAGTGAATAAAAACACATATAGTATTTATTCAGATTTATTTTTTCATTCTGTTAATATTTTTTTTACTGAATTTCTTTGACGAACGGTCGAATATTCATAAATTTTTCAAATATTTAATTCTGTGAATTTTATATGATCGCAGATCTATTATAGAAAATCTGTTAGGATTTCACATACATATTCAAATTTAAATTTTCGTTCGGCAAGTGTCTGGATTGGTCAGTTTGAAAATTATTCGCGATAATAAATTATTATTACAGAGCAGATAAACCGGATTCATCGGTTCTAGCACGATTAAATAACCAGAAGGAACTTGCGGTGTAAAAGTATAGAGAATATATCTTTGCTGAGCTTGATTTGATTTTTCAAGATCTATCTGATAACTGTCATCCATTGCATCACATACAAGATTGACTGTGATCATCCAGGTTTGATTTACTATTCCTGGTGAAATATGACGTCAGTCACGTTGTTGATTATTGTTATATCGGAGAATGCTTGCCGGTGGGCTTTTTTTTCATGACTCGATGATTTTAGGAAAATTTTCACTGATGAGATCTTTGATCGATTTTTTTTAGTTTGCCAGTTTCAAATTCTGGTAGTGTAAAATTCAGTAATTGTTCTTGTCTGATCGCATTGTGTCTTAAAACAGTTCTTTAAGGGTTATTTTAGGTTTCCCATGGTAATTAATAATAATATTACCGAGGATATTTATATTTCCAATAATAATTTTATTTATATACTCAGAATAGATATAACCCGATTCAAATGTTGTATTGTTGCATGATCTCTTGTTTTATGTCATCGTTGTAGTGTTGTGTAACGCTGAAAAATAAATTTTGTAGTTGATTAAATGATTGTCTAAACTCAGAATTTATGGGATCGAAATATGATTTGATATATTATTCATGGACAATAGGATTTAATTTATCATCATAGGCGTGTAAACTATATCTGCTTTAGGCACCCAATTACCTTCATAACCAATATGAATGAGAACATCTCTACACGGATATTTTTTCCAATATTCTGGCTCCACTATGAATTTATTTTCGTCCATGGAAAAAAATCAGCCAGCGTCGGTTCAGTTATCGGTGTAGGTGCCCGTGGTTCAGTTTCAGGCCATCATAACACTGATTTGATTTAACTTGAATAAATATCAATGTCGTAATCTCGTGAATTTATTTATATCGCGGTCGATAATGTTGGTTCGTGGACAGTTATAGCTATCTTGAATTCTCGTCCCGTCACTGATTTTATTCTACGCTGAAATTCGTCATTGATTTGCTCTTTTTCATAATTACCCGGCAGTATTCCTTCAACTTGCCAATCGGTGGGTCCATCTGGCTTATTTTTATTCGCAAATATCAACGAATTATTTGACCGTAATCCACTAAACGACTTTGACCTGACATTAGGCCAACTGTAATATACTCGCAACTGCGTCAATGCGATTTCTTTTACCGGAATTGCAGTTAGGAAAACAACATTGAATTCAGGGTTTGTTGAGCTTACTGATATCATCGTGGTTTTCAACGGTGCTATATTCCTGACGATCTGCTGAAATAATTATGTCATTAGTCAAACTCCCATCATTTAAATCACAATTATTGGAATAAATTGTTTCATTGTATATTTTAACCATCGCGTCAAACTCAGAATCTGATATTGCTCCATCTTTAAGACTTGACGATATCAACGACGATAATTTAGAATACGTGACCGTTGCTGCATGTTTTTTTTTTACTGCATAGTTGTGTAATTTTGTATTCGTGCACGCAGATATCTTTTTTGCGATGATATTAAAAATGCCTGCAATTGTCACGGACGCTGAAACACAAATTGTAAGCACAGGTGGCGCCACTACCATTGCTGCATGCGAAGATACTCCCCAGTGCGCCAACAAATGCAGATGCCGAATAAACCACAACGTCGATAATAAATACACGTCTACGATATTTATTTACCTTAAAAGTATACTCGTCCACGATATTTTTAGCGCTGTCTGCCATTCGCATACTTGATAATTTATACGTCTGTACGTCCATTTATCAGTAAGCTCAATCAACTTTGAATTGACACTACGGTGCATTTAAATCAACTACAAATTCTACATACCATGTAAGTGACGCTGTTGCTAAACTTCCGTCTTGTGGTGTTATTGTAAACACCTGTTTTAGGTGTTGGAACACTGGCGCCGCTGTCTATTACTACGCTGACACTATTAACACCAGTAGACATGCCCGAAGACACATTGAATTGCACAGCTGAAAACACTGTAAATCTGTAAATACCTTTAACCGTTGTGGTGTATCTGATAGTGTTACTTTTGCGCTTCCATGTGAAAAACCCCACATTGTACCGTGTATACAGTATTAATATTTTGTTTGTGAGATATCTTAATTTTGTCAAGTCGCTCGGCAATAGTGGGAATTTCACTTATGATGTCGCTGTTATTTTTTGTTTGTTTGCGTCGACGTCGTTGATGATCGCGTTAAGTTTTACAGGCGCTGATTACGGAGTTCCAAAGAAATCTTCTTCAGTCTCTTTAAGCCGTTGAAAATTACGACGAGTATTATTAAACGAACCAACATGTACATCGTGCTCGGCCCGCAACGTGGATAATTTGGCATCTACGGTACTATAGTTATTGTCTACATATTTTTTTGTTGCGGCATCTTCATCAGATTTTAGATCTCTTAAAACAACTATTTTATTTGCGTTCATTCTGAGTTCACCTGTAAATGTATCACCGGTAGGTCGTAAACGACCGGCAATTTCACTTCTAGTAGCTTCAATTGATATATTTGAATCTCTGATTCTACCGCCGTCAGTAAATAATGGAATAGTATCCGTGGTAGCACAAAAAAACTCTACGAACTATGTCATTCCATTTGATATTACTTGTTTTCAAAACACAGTATTTGTCCCGCGAAGAGGATCTTCCTTAAATATCCACCATTATTCGTTATAACGTTTACTTGTATAACTGTGCAGGATTCTGTGAGGCTGTAATGTTGATTTTGACGTAGCTCGAGTACAGCAATTACTTCACGGCCGCATATTGGCGGATCAGTTATTGTCTGTGTTGGTAGCGTTGAATACCAGATCGGAATGGATTTTGTATATAACAGAAACTCCTTCGGCGGGGGGAGTCCGTACGAATCGAAATAAACAGATTCACGTGGATCAATTGCGTATGCAACCCAGTGAGTACCCGGACCAGAACTATTATCGAGATTAATGATACGGTTTCAACTTCATTGTGCTGGTTAGGTAATCGATCACGCATAAAAATTACATCTAAAGTTTGTTATTTTTAATTTTTCAGCAGCATTAGTTAAATGAAAATTAGACATAGGAAGAATATTTTTTTTGTGTCTAACGAAGTAGTGTCGCGGAAAGTCTGAATCCTTCGCCGTACCGTGAGACCGGCAGTCTTAGTCGACCCGACCGGGGCATACTTAGTTTTTATTTTTACGTCTTCCTAGAATTTGCTGGCCTGATCTTTTTTAAAGCTTTCTGCGTGTAAACCCTCCCCGCCATGTCGCTTTATTTAATCGCATTCCTTCAGCGGTTCCAACAGCACCTAACGAAGGCCGCTTTTTCAACGGCTGGAGCTACAGCGGCTATAAATGCTGCTA
Source organism: Sinohyriopsis cumingii (assembly GCA_028554795.2). Classification (NCBI taxonomy): domain Eukaryota; kingdom Metazoa; phylum Mollusca; class Bivalvia; order Unionida; family Unionidae; genus Sinohyriopsis; species Sinohyriopsis cumingii. Next base: position 25,161,049 of record CM068834.1, read on the forward strand.
TCGCCGCGAGAAGTGGAAATATACCACCCGATTTAGTTATTTCTGAAATAGCACCTGTAGAAAGAGTAATTCGTATTCCAGTTTTGGCTATTTTCGCATCGTTAAGTTTTTTGAGTCGACGTTCTGTCAGCGACAATTTACTTTTACCACCTGTGATCTGGTTATGTTCTAGCGTTATTGTGGTTCCGGATTTTTTTTACCGACGCGGATAGTATTTTTTAAAACTGACCAGGAGTCAGACTGAGATTAACATAATGATATGACATTTATAAATATCCTATGATATTAAATCATGGCGGTGATCTAATTACAATTACATATTTTCCACTGGGGCGTCAATAATTCTCATTCTTCCACCAATCAACACCTTCGAGTAACATTGATTTGTCACTGAGTATAACAGCGATTGCTTTATAGCCACCTGCGGTTAGTCGAACTACATGAGCTCGGAAGTGAATATCAACAACAGATTGCCTGAATAAATCTAAATGCTCCAACGAAAAATAATAGATCGGATACAGCGTTGTGAAATCACGCTGAGATATCTGCAAACCAGTATCAACATTTTGATCACGTCCCATAAATATCATCAACCGATGATATGCACGTGCTACATGATTGTGTTCAAAATTCAGCAACACTTCCTCAGAAGGTTCCTGATGTCCGTTTATTTTTAAAGCAATTTTAGAAACTCCAAGTGTGTCAAATACCTTCGGATTTCCTTCCTGCGAGTCTACTCTGGTATTTATCTGAAATGTGATGAATATATGTCGTGGTGCCGACACCATCTGCTCTGATGCTATCTGCCATGTGAATAACCCGGCAGCGTTACCCTGAATAATGTCTGTGGTCATTGGCAGCCATGATAACAATGATTTACAGCTTGAGTTCATAAAAGACAGCAATCGCTTATCTTCAGCAATCGATGGAGTCATTACTGTCATCCACAGCGATAGTTTTGTTAGTATTACTGTACCAGCATCAACTGCGTTGGGTCGCCAGACTGCATCATTTTCAGTGGCTTTTCTAACAAGTCCCATGGTGTGTTTAGCGCTGAAAATAACCTTTCTAACATTTCTGCAAAATCCAAAAATATGAGACAGTGGAATTGTGCACGAAAAAGTTGAAATTTTCATTCACTGATTCAATTAAAGTTCCAGCTGCGTTTATTGTTACGTTTCTGTTTTCTGGATGATCAGTATCCTTTGCAAACATCATTGTTGGACCGGCCGATCTCGTATAATCATCACTGTATTGCGCAAGACCAAGTATCGTCGTGGCAACGTCGACGTTTTCAAGGCACCATTCAACATTTGTTCCATCAATCATGTATATAGCACTGTTAAATAACTCCAGGACACCATTGTTAACAAAACCATCTCGATCACCAATTCCTTATGCTGTATCATCTGCTTTTAAAAGTCTACCTTCGACCTCGATAAATGCCTCAGCGGGAAAAAAGTATCTACTTGTATCCTGAAGCTGTAATTCGATTCTTCCACGTGCGTTAGGTACACTGCATCATAAGAGTAATACTGATAATCACGTACATATTCATCTTTGAGAATTGGTGCGTCCATGTCAAATGCTGGATCAGATACATGTTGAACATTTTATTATACTTGTTATCGTCTAACACGAAGACTACTCCCCGCTATCAGACTCGCAGTTATATTTTTTCTTTTTCTTTTTGTGATAGTGGCACACCAGCCAGCTCTGCTTGTTTTTGATTTGTGGCTTGATTTATTAATTTACTGACATTTGCAGGCATAACTTCAATGCTGGCCAGTTTTAAGGGTGTCCAGGGTGGTTGTGAACCTCTCTGAGGTCTACGTATTAATCGTGCTAGTCTATCCTTGATTGCTGAGAATGCTTTACCAGCATGATCACCAACAGTACCAATACCTTTATCACGAACAACGTCAATAGCTTTCATTCCTAGTTGTTTTGCAATTGGTATTGCTTTTGGAGCTATCATTCTGAATAGACCCTGAACAACATCGCCGAGCCAATCACCGCAAATAGCTTCATAAGTAGGTAATCGCGAATTCATCACCCTGACCATTACAGGTCCACGTTGAGCATTATGTACGATCATCTTATTTATTATTTATTTATCTATTTACTGTGGTAATCATCAATGATTTCATCGATAAGTTCCCGGTAAACATCGATGTCCATGATACCGCCTGTAAATAATCTTCGACAAATATCAGCTGCTTCATTCATAATTTCTGGAGAATTATTTCCAGCACGTTTCCCTCCAATCAGAATTTCTACTCGTTCTACATCAGAATGAACATTGTTAGGACAGGCAATAAACCCACTTCCTCTTGACATAGTCAAGGTAGAAAAATCACATCCTGTTGCTCCTTCTTCGTCACTTGTTGTTTCCGCTTTTTTTATCAAATAATTTTATTGGTGATCTTTCTAATTTTGTTTTTTTAACTAGTTCTCTAAACCTTTTAAGTTCCAACATAAACTTTTGCTGCGGTGAAGAAGATTGTTGTTGTTCTATTTGTTGCAGAGGTCGAAGAAGTTGATATGAAGGCTCTTCCTGGGGAGATTGTGGTTGTTGTTGTTGAAGTTGTGACTCCAAATAAAATCTATTTATGTCATTAATATATTCATTGTATACGTAATCATCATTTGGGTTTGTTATAATACACGCTATATAGCCATTTAAAATAACTATCAGTATTTATGTTAGCATACTTAGGTGTTAAAATGTCAGACTTTCGAGAAAAACTATTATATGCAATACAAAGTGAAAATTCAAGAGAAACTTACAGTATTACGAATTATATCCCAAATAATCCTAAATGTTCTAGAACAAGTCCCAAATTATAGTCTGCTCCGAATGAATCACATTAATTTTGAATGTCCCGAAGTACCACATGATGCAGCATTCAAATGTCTTTGAATGATTTCACAATATTCTAAATTGGTGTATATCCAAAGTCAATGAGCACATTTCAAATTTGGTTTGTAAAGTGTCAAATAAATGGAAAATCACATCATTAATTTCGACTCTATTCACTGCGTCCCTTTATATATTTTTTTCTATCTCAAAATACTCTCCACTGAATTTGTTATACTTCTGGAGCTATTTTACAAGCCGGATTATGATTTTCTGCAAGTATGGTTCCGTGCCATCAAACAATTAATCTATACTCATTGAAATATATCTTTCATTATGATTCTGTTTAAATTTTGCCTAGCTTTCAGTTGTCCTCACACTTGCATTGGAATCGGTAAATCAAGTCAAGAAGTGTTCATCATTGATTTATTTTAAACGTGGCACGTTTAACATAGCTCATTGAAATTGTTCAATTATTATTTTAACAATTTGTAAATTAACTAGATTTTTTAATACAAATTTGTCAAGTGTATTTTAACCATAACCGTTTACAAAATTTTAAATGTGAAACTTCTTAAAATATTTTTATAAATTTTGCTTCAGATTTTTAAATTTTAATTTTTAATTCTCTTAAAAGAACAATATTTAATTTTTGTTAGTAATCTTTCAAATATTAACATTTTTATTTCTTAAAGAAAATTTTACTGTTTTTCCCACACCACACTCATCAATGTCATTGGCTTTGGAGGCTGATTCTTTATTCGCCTTTAAGCTTTTCAACTCCCTGTGACCACTGAGAACAGGGGGCCCCGAGTGGCCGAGTGGTCTAAAGCGCTCTCCGTTACGGATCACTGCCATCTCACCTCTGTCTGCGTGGGTTCGAGTCCAAGGCTCGGCTAACGTTGGTACGTGGGAAAGCCTGCCGGTAGCTTCTCGTGGGTCGGTGGTTCTTCCCTGGGTTTTCCAGGGTTCTTCCTCCACCAGTTATACTGGCCGCCATGTATAGCCTATCATGTGCTGAAAAATGGCGTTAAACCCTAGAACAACAACAACAACAACAACCACTGAGAACATATCCACGTAAGAAATTTTAAGGTTTTGTTCCGATGCTACGATTTTTTTAAAAGGATTGTATGTTGTTATGTTTATCTGTTATTATATATATATATATATATATATATATATATATATATATATATATATATATATATATATATATATATATATTGTACAGAAGTGTAACATATTTATTTTTTCCCTATATATTCTGTTTTGTTGTGCTTCACTTGACATTTATTTGGAATTGTTTAAGTGTTGATAGGATTTTTCAGCAATTCTTATTTTTTGTTTTTCTCCGAAATTTTGCTACATTTCGCACCATATTGCAAATATTGTGCTGAGGTGGTGTTTAATGCTATAATACGCATACATACTGATGTGGAAAGTGAAGCAGACAAGGGATGTAATAACTCATAAATACTAAAAAAAAACCTAGAGTTGTCTCCTATTGAACACTTTTTACTCCTGCAGGTGGACATAGAACACAATTAATTTTACTATATGTTCCCTACATTTGTTTCTCAGTACTGACCTTTCCACTGTGTGACAATCAATACAAATCATATGTTAATCTAAAATACCTTTAAAGATGACTTCACGGTGAAGTTCTCGTCAAAGGTTGACCTGCTCTTTTTTGAGATGCTGGACTGTCAACATAGCAGCATGTAAACAGAACACAGATTTCACTTCCGGATCACCACCAAGGCCTTATTACTCACTGTGCACTGTCGCCGAAATACGCAAAGACAACAACACCCTGAGCTCATATTCTCAAGAATAAACAATTACCTTTAAATCTATGCCAAAAAGCGTAAATAAAACTCTTCTATCCCCACCAAAATGAGAGAGGGAAAAATGTTCTAAAAATAGACTAGAACTACATTCATGGGTACTGAACTGGAAGTATTAATTGTGACCCGATTCAAGGTATAACGGTACCAATTGCGCAAGTCCAGGTGGGTGGAGCTTAAGGTGTAGGAACATTTTATTCAGAAATAACGAACAACACTAGCTGTGATTGGTGCATTATGTAAGAGCTGTACTATTTGTTAGGCTTAAGAAAGTTAAGCCTCTTGGTAACATGTGAGATGTTAATTCCTATATAAATCACATTTTGTATTTTTTATGTTTTTAAAATGTATTACACATTGCTGAAAATGTGACTGTTGTGACTAGATTACTCGTACCTCTGTGTAGTTCCAGCAGAATTATCTCTCTTAAATGCATTGGAGTACCTGGTTTTGTTCTTATCAAATTGACAATCTAACATTATTCTCTATGACAGTGTGTGACATGCATGCTGAGGTAGGATAGAAAGTAGATGTATTTCACAAAACATTAGCATTGAGTTCTATGGAAAAACAATTGGTACCGCGATACCTGCATGTTGAAAAAAAGCGCACGTCTTTCCGAAATCCGATCTACTCGTGTGTAATAAAGTTGATTTCAGAAACACCTTACCATTATTTTGCTTTCACAAGTTACAAGTGTTGTCGAACTGGCTATTCCAACAGGAAGCAACTGCATTAAGAGAAGCAGCAGTAGAAACAAGAAGCCTGATTAATAGTGATACGCACGAGTAGCTAGCCTAGAAGTCTGGGTTGGCTGGATGTTTTCTGTTGAATTTTTCCATCGACGTTGATTCCATATATTACGAAAACAAATGTTTCAATATTTCTTTGTTTTTGTATCTTCATCCATATATGATCGCACTCAAGCATAATTTGTCTAGTAGTGAAAGGCTCCTGTGCTAGGAAGTTTTGTGTCAAAAGCGGTGAAAAGAATTCTGTTCTGTATTTAAGTTTAGATAAAGTTGTACAACGGTTTTCTTCTTTTAACAATTGTATCTATATTTCTTAGTAGAACGGTGTCCTGTGTATGAATCTGAACGGCGGTTAAGCGGAGACATTTTTTAAAATTTTGGTTAAATTCTCTTAAGCAGTTTTTCTTACAAAAGATTTTTGAAGGTTTTCAATTTTTTTGTGTAAAAGCAACCTTATTTGATGGCAGATTGGTATCATTTGTATAAAAGCGAAACGGCTTTATGTAGGGATGCTTTTTGTTCCGTTTTAATTTCTTCGTACAAATTCCCAGACAAGTTTTAAAAAAGCGCAACACAAAGTATTCTTTCCTAAAGACTATTCAGATTTGTGCAAATGATGCTAATACTGTCACCCCTCTCATTTCATTATATATTTGTACGTCACTTGCCTTGACTTTTTCCAGAACTCTTGTGTGCATGCTCGTTAATGAATTATTTATCTGATGAATAGGTCACTTGAAAAACTTGTTCCTATCCATTTTCTCTGTGTCCGTAAATTTGGCAATAAAATATGTTTAAACAAAAGCAAAGGAAAACGAATGTCAAGAAAATGGAATAATTGGCCCTATCCCACCCCCACAGTCTGAATGGTTAACTGATTCTCCAAATGAAATAACCAGATGATGATCAATGCTGTATAACCAAAAACATTTGAAATACAATAAAATTACCCGCAATAGAAATAAATAATGTGAAGAAAGAAAAGAAATTGATTTAAATAAATGCAGTATCAAAGAGCGTGTTTGCAGTGGAATTGCCATGAGGGGAACGAACGTAAAAGGACACAAGATGCATCGAAATAAACGATCTAACAAAGTCTGGCTGGGACTAGAATTACAATTTTAAGGTCAAACTGCAAATCTTTAGCGAAAAACCAAACATATATATGGTAGCGATGCCATCAGTGGTGGAGGCCAGCCGGCCGAGTGGTCTAAGGCACTCGCTTTTACAGATCACTGACATTACACCGCTGTCCGCGTGGGTTCAAGACTCAGCTCGGTTAATGTCGGTTTGTGAGAAATTTTGCAAGCAACTTCTCGTGGGTGAGACGTTCTTCACGGGTTGTTCCTCCTCCAAATATACAGGCTGCCATATAAGGCCTATCATGTGCTGAAATCTAGTATTAAACCTACAAAACCAAATAAAATCATCCATGAGATATGTTGTTTGACGCTCAAAACCAAATAAAATCATCCATGAGATATGTTGTTTGACGCTCAAAACCAAATAAAATCATCCATGAGATATGTTGTTTGACGCTCAAAACCAAATAAAATCATCCATGAGATATGTTGTTTGACGCTCAAAGTTATAACCTACAGGCATGTTTAAATCTTTCGACAGAGGATTGTCTTGTAGACGACACGTAGATAGGTAAGATCCTCTAGGTGTAATTATCTATACCAAGAGAAATCTACAAGCTACATGCTTCCTTTTGTAACGGAGAATACATTTTAATATGATTTGATCAATAGTAATTAACACATTTATTTGCCTGAAGTACTGTATATACTAGGTCAACAAGTTGTTCTGTGCCAGTTTTATTTTATCTGTCGTTACCGACTTCAGGTAACGTACACAAATATTAGTCCAGTTTTTATCATACTACTGCTTGTACATTTAATTTATTTTGCGTACCTTACCTTTGGCATTGATTGAGGATGGAGTTTTGCTGTATATCTGCTTTTTCTCAAGTTTGTAAGTTATAAATAGGTTGGTTACATATATTTGAGTTCATGGTCTGGTTTATTTTATAAACTTAAAAGGTTCTGGAAATGGACTTCTGACCCACACGATGGTCATCGTATTGTGTTTTAGGTTTTCATATATATGTGTTATCAATAAAAGTATTAATTCCTCCTTTAATATCAGTCTGGAATCATTTACTGTTGTGTTCAGATATAATTTGTGACGAATCATTTATTTAACTTATTCATTTGAATTACAATCACTATAAACTGTCACACTGCAGACATTGTAGCAATATGACTGAATTTTTTAATGCTACGTTACAAATCTAAATCACACACACACACACACACACACACACACACACACACACCTCCTGACGCCTTTGGGTAATTGTGGTGAAAATATTACTGTTTAGGAAGTTAAAAAAATAACTGAATAGGTGAACAAGTAAAAATGAGTTTAGTGTTTTATGAACAAAAAGAATACCTCCTCCCCAAAGCAACTAAAAACATCAAACAAACTATGGTTATATCGTATTTACTACACCCCATCAAGGCATCTGTACTGACAAAACATGCGACCATTCGGGTCATGAAGGCTTGAATAACCCCATTTTTAGCATCGGTTATATAGAAACTATCAGCGAGGTTGACAGTGATAGATTTTAGCAGAGTCTAGGAAAATAATAAAGCATCAAGGCTTTCCCAACTAATTGCACGTGATACATAGGGTCACGACAGGTCTTGATACCACTCCATTCACCACCATTCTCTCTCTGTCTCTGTCTCTTTCTCTCTCTCTCTCACGAAAGGAAAGGATCTTTCTGGTGACTGTTCGAATCATGTTAGCTTTGATTTTGATCTACTGTAGAAAGATTTTAGTATGGTAAGTACTCATTATTTATTTGTAAAAGTGTATAATTAGGATATCCCTCTGGAAAATGTAAATGTGTTTGTCAATAGTGACATGCATAGTTTGTCCATATTAACACGCGTTGCTCACAATTCAGATGGCTCCTATTTCTTCAATAAAGAGTTTTCTTTTTCTGAGCACGGAATTAAAACCTTTTCATTTTGGACCATTAGTCTGAAGAAATTCGCGAAGAACATGAGTGCAGATTGCCATGCCGGACTAGATTGTCAAATCATTGGGCAACAAATGATGGATTCACTGCGCAAAACAGTAACGCTCATCCGGAACTGTAGTAGATAAATCTTCCAGCGTACACTTAAACACTGTTACAGCAGCTTCTGAAATTGGTATGTACTAATATATGGCATAGAGTGGAGTGGATTAGCAGGGTAAGGATTTGGATAATAAATTGAAAATGTTATGAATCAAGTGATTTTCTCTGCTTTCAACACAAAGTTCTAATATTAAATGGAGAAATTCAAGCTATATATTTACTAACAAATGTGAAGTGATATTTGGTATAAGGTGAATGATGAATTGAAAGAAATATCTAGCACGGATGTACCGTCGAAATTGATCAGATGTACTTATGTTTATTATTATTCTCAAATTGCAAAGTAAGGTTTGGGTTTTTTGGTGTTTTTCGACACAGCGACACATGTAGGTGTAACTACGTAATGCCACTAAAAAGGTTCGAAACATGTCAAATTGAATTGCATACATATTTAGGAACATAAAGCTTTCCAAATAAATACAAGCATGTAATGCAACATATTAATGATGTTCAAATTCTATGAAATTTATTTAAACTAACAAATAAAGTTAACACGTGTGAAATCCTTAAAACATGATGTAGCGAGCAAAACCCAAGGACTTTAAAAAATCGTTTCATTAAAGTCTATCTTCTGCCATTTAGCATCGTAGTTTTGGGTCACACAATTCCGCCTGTGTATCTAAACGGGCCAACGGGTGGTGTGTTAGGAAGCGGTATGGTGTGAAGACGTCCCTTGCAAGTAAAGCAGTATAACCACCCCGCCAGAACAAGCACATTTGATCGTATTTCATCCGACAGGAGAGATCCAGGTCAGAGAATCGGAAATTAGCAGGGACAAGGTCTTTCGTTTACCAAAAACAGCACTACAAGACTTGACCAAGGAACGCAGAGGTCTTGATTAGTGATATCTCTTCTTTCATCATTCGCTCTATCGTATCTTGATCTCGATCTCGATCGGATAACGAGGCAACTCTGCGACCCAGTCGGCGATTTTGTGACAACTCTGCGACCAAGTCGGAGACCTAAAGAAGATCCAGTCGGCGACTTTGCGGCACAGTCTGCGACCCGGTCGGTTACTCTGCGCACCAAGTCGACGAATCTGTGACCAGCGACCCAGTCGGCGACTAGAAGCCAGGTGAAAGACGGTATCCCGTTGGAGAAGATATCTGTCTCATTCTGGAGCGCCAGTCCTCAGACAGATTAGCAGAGTATCACTCCAAATGCAAATACCTATTTTAAAGAACCCGAGATAGCGAGACTCTGGTAGTGTAGCAGAGGGAATCATTTCCGCTACAATAACATGACACCAAAATAAAGTGCATTGACCGGGGACACATATCTACTGATGAGCCTACACCTGTATGGTCACGATTCTTTGAGGTACACACACACACACACACACACACACACACACACAGAGTTGGAAAGCCATGAACAGAAAGAAAACACATTGATTACCATCAGCTTTAGGGGAGTTGTTTACATTAACTTTGCTCTATGTATATACCAAGGGGCGTTTTAACGTATCGAACACAACTGGCTTAATTCCAAAACAAAAGTTGCTGTTTAGAATGTTAGCTCTGCATAACACAACAACCTAGATTCATTGCTCACCAGCCTGGATTCGAAACACACCAGCCTAGATTCGTAACACACCAACCTGGATTCACTTTATTGAACTCAATTTTAAAATTCCAAAGGACGAAATCAAATTCGTTAAAACTGTCTCCCTCCTATATCCCCCTCTCTCTCGATCATGCGAGGGATTTAGTATTTTCCATCCGCCTCTCCGTGTGTGATTTTATCTTTTGTTGTAGCATAGGTGATACCTTTAAACCAATAAGAAATTATTTTATCTATATTTTCAAAATTCTGATGCACGTACCTATTGCAATTGTGACTGAGCACGATTAATGGGTGGCCTTGTTTTGTTACTAAACTCTTGTAAGGTAAAACGAAAGTGAATCTAAATGGCTAATAATTTTACTAGTCATATGACTTGTAACTAGTCACTTGACCAGTAACAGAAAATATTGTTTCCTGACACGACATCATAGGAAGGAACACACTGGGCACTGTAAGCTTGTCACTTTCATATATCCTTAAATGTGATAATTTAAGTCTGAATTAAATTTCATATGTAAATACTATTTAATTGGAAAGGAAATCTATATATTTGTATTAGCGCAGGACAAAACAACAGAAAAACAACCACAAATCCCGTACGGGATAGGCAGGGAAATTGGCCAGGTCCAGCCATATAATTATAGTTGTCTGGCGAAACATGTTTTGGGTTGGATGTATACAACATACGTAGCTGTGCTATCTAATTGTTCATGATTTCTAAGATGGCTATATTGTTGACCTTATAAAGTTGAGTTTCTACAAAGCAAACTTGCAAGCCTATGGTTGGATACGAAATTACATCGATACGTTTTCATCAAAACTGAGGTTCTGTACTCGTCACGTCTATGAAGACATTATTATTTATGTCTTTTTTACCAAAAAAATCAAATTTAAGCATGAGTTAGATAATTTATATCCGATAGATAAATTAAGTTCGTTGTTATCATTAATATATATAATTATTATATGCTCATTTACTTCTCCGTTAACTTTACATTGTCAGATTCGTGCAATATTTTACGATATTACACACCTTCATATTGTACTCACGTGCAGGACACGTGTGCCCAATAGTGTGACAGGAACTACTTTTTGCAAACAAATCATGTACACTCGTGTAGCAGACGCTTTACGTTTTGGTTGATTAAATTTGTTTCTGAATGAACTAAAACAGATGTTTCGTGGACTGCCACATACCAGCTGCTTTGCTACATATCGCGTTAACTTTTTTGATACAATGTTTCGGATTTTGGCGACAGATGCATGATTTCATAAAAATGTGTGTACCTACAAATAACATGCAAGTTACAAGACATAAACTGTCTCCTTTAGCTGGTCAAAGGAATTTCAAAAAATATACTTACAGTTTTACATCCTGAATTTCCTCAAAATGTACTTTCTTAGTTCCGCAAATCCGAATTACATGAGCCATGTGATTGGTTCTCAAGCTTGATTACCCATTTCGAAATTGTAATGTAATTTCGACTATATTTCCAAGTGCAACTGCATCCTTCTTACTGCACTCAAAATGAAATAAACATTATATACCATAGCGTCGTTTTGATAATTGAAATTGAATGACTTCATATTTTTCCCACATTATGATTTCAAACATTCAATGGCAGAACGAAACACACTTGCAGATGTCAACAAGCTGCTCCGTCGCCGCTGAAATCCAATGTACTTCATGTAGAATTGGCACATAAATCCAGCCCATAATCACGAGCTTTCGTAAAAATGACACAAATACCAAACTCTATTCATTCCAGATCAAATGGAAAAGTTGTTGCAATGCACTTCATTCATAATGTGACTCCAAATTTCAATTTTAAGTAGACCAAAGCGCCATTTTCTTTTGAAAGGTATATCGAGCGCGCGACTAAGTTCACATTTATCTGGGCGGAGGTATCTGCGCATTAATAATTTTGTTACTGTGTAATGATGAATCTGCGCTTGTGTATTTAGTTTGGAATACGGCATACAATCAGTTACTTTGTTTGGTATAGTGTATTTTTGTTTACATAATTAAGCCTTAGGAATAATAAGAAAATGAGCATATAATAATAATGAGCATTTGTAAGGAAAATATGAACTCGTTTTGTCCGATGAATATACTGCACTCCCAAGGTCGTGCAGTATTTCCATCCAAACAACCTGTTCATATTTTCCCGTATAAATGCAGTAACCTATAATTATTATATGCTCATTTTTTTTCTCCGTTAACTTTACATTGTCAATATAGTGCAATATTTTATGATATATAAAATTAACGGATCATGGAGGGGTAGAGCAGCGATTAGTAAACTCGCTGATGCAGCAAATATTACACGTTCTGTTGCTGAAAATTGGTTAGCACGAAATGCGATATGGCACATTTAACTACCACCACCTAAAACAAATCAGCAAGCACATTTTGATGTCAGCACTCCTAATGAAATTCATCAAGCAGATATTTTATTTTTACCACGCGATACTATTAAAATTGGAAGACGTCAATCACGTACATACAAACTGCATTAACTGACGTTGATATTGCAAGTAGATATAAGGAAGCAGAGCCGTTATCAAATAAAACAGCAGCTGGTTTTGAACGAATTTATTAACGAGGACACTTGCAATGGGCACAGTTACCACAGTTTGATCATGGCAAGGAATTTATTGGTGCAGTATCATCTCTGATGAAAACACCTATTTGGAGTATTACGAATCATAAAATTTCTAGCGTGTAAGATCTACGGGTAGACCCACAATCTACAGATTAGTTTCAACTGCTCCTCAGCGTGGATTTGTACGTGAACAATTACAATTAATTCTTGAGGATACACAATTACCACCGCATTCACTTTCGTACACTTGCACCTCGACGTCGATTACATTCAAGAAAGGTCAGCATCACATTTTCGCATGTGTGACCAAGACTTTTATTAATTCTGTCTACGGTAAATTGTCCTGGATTATTTTGTGAATATTGCCACAGCATTACTGTGTTACAGCTCGCACAATAATTATTCTGTTGTTGTTTTAAGTCATGATAAATTCAGCATCGAGATCAAAGTCGCGCTTATTTTTTTTCTTCACATTGTTTCTAATTAACTGATTTCTTTTTTACTACATCATCGCTATTTCCAGCAATGGTTTCCTGAATTTGATCATTATTTTCTGTGAAGTCTATGACAAAATCTTCGTAGCTGAGTTATTTTTCTGATTTCTGACAATGCGAGAAACACTATGTTTGACGATTCGATACGATCATCTACAATCCAAATATTTGTATCAGAGATGGTTAATCCTTGTGATGAATAAATTGTCATTGCGTATCCTAACGTCCATGGAGGTTTGTTCATAGTTAACGCGCTCTCAACAACACTGACAGGAACTAAGCCAATATTATTTAATACAAGAGTTTGTTTCTCTGACGATCCTGGTATATCAGCGTTGATATTTTGTCGTCGCGTATCTGCTGGTCGATAGCACAATGGTACGGGTTGATTTGTATACTTTTCTTTGTGTAACATAAACAATTGTCATTGAAGTGTGTCACGAACTATCTTTTTACTTGCCACTATCAAATCATTTGGTATCCAAAAATTCCAATAATTGTTAATAGGAGTTTCTGAACTTATTTCACGCATCATATCACATTGAATTTTATTCGGTTGTAGTCTGATTAATTTCTTGAACTATCTTAATTTTGGATCACGTGTTCTCTGATCATCAGTTATTTCTTCACAATTATCTACAAAAATTCCTCAGCTATTTATTTGTTCTTTTATTTTCAAAATCGGTTACATCAGGATTTTCATCATCAGAATATTTCTTTTGTTGTGGTAACACAATTTCTTTCTTACGGCGATATTATATAATTGCTTCACTTACTGCTAACTATAATAGTATTTTTACAATAAGCATATATCGTAATAATACTGTTGGTACCAACATTTCATCTAAAAAATATATGCCAGACCAGACATAACGAATCGGATGAAGATTTTTGGCAAACTTAAATGACTAGATACAAGTGAATCCAGTCAAATCAAAATCCGATAATCGTCCGTTTATCAATACTCTGGTCATCTCGTGTGTTGGATGTCCAAATTGCTAAAAATACTAAGAACACTTTCGCATGCCAAGAAAACTACCCGAATAACATGCAACCATATCACCCGAAATAACAGATCTATAATCGTATCTGGTAATCCATAATCCACTGTGTCCGTATTCGACACAATTGCGTTGTATTTCTTTAAGAAAATCAAATGGTGTTGGTTTCAACGAATTTTCCGTCTAAGCAAAATGAGCAGCAACTGACGGAACGGTAAAACAATTACTCAGTAATTGTTAGCATTGATATGGATATATTTCGTTAGTAAAATAAAATATATCTCCTTAGTAAAATTTAACATTTCGGTTTCATGGAATTTTTTTTACAGCATTAGTCCACGCATGCGCATTATGATCAATAATTTCAACAGAAGCCCCTTTCTATTTATACTTTGATTCGTAGAAAATCTCACCGGTTCTTGTTCTCAGTTTTATTGGGAATTTTAATTTCTTTCCTAGGTCAGCTACGTCTTTGACAGACACTCCAGTATCTTTAACTATTTCGACCCACTCGTTTATTATTTTGCGTTTTTTATCCGTTAAACCATTTACATGTATCGCGTTTGTAAAATGTTCCGTTACTCGTTCGGCTACACAATTTAGCCTTGATAATTTCATCGGTTGTAGATCATGAACACTGGGTTTATCATTCAGCGGATAAATTCCATTAATAACTGCGGTTACAGGATACACTGTTTCATAATACGGTTTGTCAATACCAGTCAACATTCCTCGTTTTGAATTTTAGTTAATATGGCGATTTTTCATTATGAAGGACAGGATCACGTTTGTCACTGATAATCTAAGTATCATGTACTTTCTTAATAAACTTAACTCTGAAAAAATATCTTTGATTATCGAGATAATTAACAATCTTCGCCACTCGTTGTTCGTTCATTATATCATCGATAACATCGGTGTTGCGTATGATTTTAAATGTTGACCATACATGAGTTGCGCGATCTATACGAATTACTTTTCTAGCATCCAAATACTTTTTAATCAGAGTTTCTGTCGGATCAACGAGAGCTCGTCTTCGTGGGTCAGGCGCTGCTCTATCAAGATCGAATCTATATTCAGGCTTAACTTTAATTCCTGTAACAAAGCTCGCGTACATGAATTCTGCGAATATCGTTTACTAAGTGTACGGAGAGGGAGTTTAAGACCAACACCATGTTTGAAACGTGGTGTTAAGGTAAGGGGAAACACGCAGTTGTGTGTGCAATGTGGTATTAAACATTACAGAGAGCTCAAAAGATATTATGATAAAAAATATCATCGATAATATTGACAAGGTCATAAGAAATGCAGAAGACTATCTGGATAGATTTCCAAATAATTATTTAGACAAATAATATTATTACATAAAAGGAACAAAAAGAATTTGTGAGATATACTATCATCAAGAATTATGAAGCATCCCTTGATGGTGTAATCAAAAATTGTCGATTAAAATATCCAGCTGGTAATGTCACTAATACTGACTATCACATTATCAATACTAAGGGAAGAAACATTATTTCAGTCATAGATTTGTCTACGAGTGTTTTCGGGGGCTACTTTAAGACGGTCTCGTAATCGATCATATTGATTTAGAAAAACTCAATAACTCTTTAGATAATTTGCGAGCCATTGCACAAAGCCAGAACAACAGATTTGGTGATACAGGCAAACATTCAAAAATTACAAAACATTATAAGTCTGTAAGTGCAGAAACTGGTGAAGAAACGATATTTCAATCAATGAATACAGTTGGCAAATATTTTGATATTTCAGTGCGTTCGGTAAAAGCTGTTGCAGGTAATATTACCAGATCTGTTGTGACTAAAGTTCTATTACTAGCTTTGTATTTAATTTTTTCGTGTCATTGTTAGAATAATTATTGATAGAACAATTATTTAATCATCCTGAGACTTCTATAATTGACGTGGAAATGGGACAATTATTATAATTATACAGGTTTTTGTCCTGTTTTCACAACCATGACATAGTCGTAAAGTGTGTGACGTATTTTTCGAGTGCATTAAAATGCATGATAGAGTTATCTTTCATTTCTGAAGCTTCTATCGTTGGTGGGGAAACTTCTAAAGTCATATAATAAAGAATAATTATCTAAGATTCCCCCGTCAAAATTATGTATGATAGAACAGTTATTTGATTAATCTGGAGCTTTAATCGTTGGTGTTAAAGTATAAAAATTACTATAACATTTCAGTATTGTTGAAGGGAAATAACTCTGTCAAGCTAAGCTCTCTCCGGTAGAGTAATATAGTAGTTAAGTAGTTAGTGCGTAATCAACCTCAATATTTATTTATTTTTTGTGTTATCTTAAACTAATTATACAAATATAACATAAATTAACTTTCTGCGTGATTATTACAACAACGTAGTTTAAGGAAATATTTCACTTACCTCTGCCCACTCCAGAATGTACACTTCCAGACTGGCTGAGAGTTGGCGATTCTGTGCCTTTTATAGTCGAGGCTAAACATTCTGTTATGACAGGGTATTTCCAAATAACTCTCTATTACATATTTCTGCTTGGGGATTTCTAAAGGTATCTCGGTACTACATATTTCTGTTTGGAGATTTCCAAACATATCTCGCTGCTACATGTTTCTGTTTGGTAATTTCCAAAAATAACCCAATCACGTGATTTACTAGAACATTCCGGAATGACGGTGGAATTTCCAAGCATATCTCGCTACTACATATTTCTGCTTTGGGATTTCTAAAAGTAACTCTCTACAACATGTTTCTGTTTGGGAATTTCAAAAATAGCTCTCTACTACATGTTTCTGTTTGGAGATATCCAAAATAACTCAATCTCGTTGTTTTCTAGAACATTATGGAATGACGGGGGATTTCCAGAATTGCTCTGCGTGGACTATACAATGGCACAGTATCGCTCTATCTCGGTCAGTCTCGTAGTGAATTCTGAAGTCAACAGAGGTAAATGAAATATTTATTTAGTAATCAAAGAGGTTGTGTTTTCGCTATATTACACAATTGTATTACATAATCTTGGTTGAGGAATACAATTTAAATATATCTATACTTTATAATGAATTACAATAAAAAATATAAAAAACTTGATCCAGAACAAATTATTTGTAATTTTGAATTATTGCAGGCACTTGAATTTGAAGATAGATATGCACCACCAGCAGAGTACATATTTCTTAAGCTCATTCAGCAGTCTATGTTCTAACCTTTGGCAACTGTTAAAGATACAGAAGTTAAAAAAATTCGTATATCTCTCAAGGTCTGATGTAATTTGATTTAAATATTTTATTATTTCAACGATTTTCTTTTTTAGATTGTCATTAGGATACTCCAGAATATAATTTTGTATAACTGTTCTAGTGGTGCTGATATAATTGCATGTTCATCTTCGATTTTACTAGATAATGATTTAAGTATTCTTTCATGAACAACATGCACATCATTTTCATCACGCATGACTATAGAAGCAGGATAGAGATGTTGAAGAACAGCGTGTAATGGATTTTCTTCTTTTCGATATTGTGTTACATTTGTATTAAAAAAAATTCGTTAATAGGAAATCATATCGTCCTTGATATTCCTGTGCTATTTCAGGCCATCCTAACACTGATCGTATTGATGACTGATAAATATCTACAACGTAATCTAGAGAGTTTATTTATATTGCACATGATAAAGTTGGTTCATGGACCGTGATAGCAATTTTTGATTCTTTTCATCTTACAGATTTATTTCTAAGTCGGAATTCGTCATTGATGTGTTCGATTTGATATTACCTGTAGGAATTCTGATAACATACCACTCGGGAGTTCCATCATCTTTATTTGTATTTGCAAATACAAGTGAATTATTTGCTGGTAATCCACCAAATGATTTTGATTTGATATTTGGCCAGCTGTAATATACTCGTAATTGTGCTGGTGCTATTTCTTTTGCTGGAATAGTAGTTGGAAATTTAACACTAAATTCTGGATTAGTTGAGCTCAGTGATATCATCGTTGTTTTTGACGGAGTTGTATTAACAACAATCTGATGAAGTAGCTGTTCAGATTTGACATACTTATTTAAATCCTAATTTTCTAAGTCAGGCGTGGATTCTATCAAATTCATTACTTACTTGATAATTTTAATCATCTCCGTGAATTCAAAATCTGGTATTTTTCCATCACTAAGGCTTGTTGATAACAACGAGGATAATTTGTAGTATGTTAACAGTGTTGTACGTAATTTTATTAAATTATCATGCAATTTTCAATTTTGTGTTTGTACATGTGCATAATTTTTGTGTGTGATGCTATTAAGAATACCGGCAATTGTTGAAGCTGAAACACAAATTGTTACAACTGCTGGTGATGTAATTATTATTGTTGGTAATAATATGCAAGTTCCAGAGATAACAGTAGACGCAGAATATACAATTATGTCAACAGCAACTACACGTTTGTGATATTTTTTTTGCTTTTGCTGTATATTCGTCAACGATATTTTTAAATTTTGTTTGCCATTCACGTGCTTGATTGTATCTAAAACGTTGAACATTGATTAGGGAGCTCATTATATTATAAGTAGGTGGTAGTTTATCAACTAATTCAAGATACCAATAAGACAATACGGGTTACCTTTTTCTTCCGGTTCCACCACGAATATTCTCTCGTCGTTTCGATCTAACATAACTAACATACATCCAGAGGACCCAGTTAGTGGAAAACGCCGTGAAATTGTAGTCGATATTGTATATGTTGTAATGCCGAGTATTGAAAATCTGTATAACCCAGTAACCTCAGCGCAATGTCTAATGAATTTATTCGGTGGTGACTATAATACTCATCCAGATGTTACCGTATATAGTACACGATCAGTAACTGTTTTTATGTCAGAGAGGTTAATGTCGATATCTGGTAGATTTCCGAAAAATGTATTAATGGCTGTATTTATATTTCTACGAAAATTTAAAAACGTTTGTACATGATTAGAGTAGTCATAGCTAAATATGGTCATTCCTCGTTGATTGTCATTAACGAGTTCATCATCGGAATGTTGCTATCATCGACATATTTCTTGTTTGCAGCGTCATGACTTGATTCTGGTTCTCCCAGACCAGTAATTCTATTATTAGTCATATTGAGCGAACCAGTCACTGTATCAACTAGGTTAATGAACGGTTATTGATCTCACTGATCTCAGTTGTGATCATGTTGTTGTTGCTGTCTTCATATCTTTCTGTTACCATATCATCGTCTGATTTTGGTTCTCTCAGATTAATAATTATATTTTTACTCATATTGAGATCGCCGTTCATAATATCTCCAATTCTTCTGATACGTCCAGCAATTTCTCCCATGACTGAAAGAACTGTTTCATCTGATTTTTTAACTTACCAATTTTAGTAAACACCACTAAGTTATCTTCTGTTGCAACTGGAACCCTCAGAATAATATCTATCAACGGGATATTACTCGTCTTTAATCGCCTTTATTTATCCTGAAAAAGAAAGACTCATTTTGGTCTACATTTGCAAGACTCAAATGATTAGAGAGTTCATCCTTCACCTCATCAACGGTTGCATATTTAGATAAATCGCCTTGAGGTTTGCCTTGTGTGTTACGCAGAGAAGATCTTCCGTAAATATCTACCATCGTCTAAAACGACCAGCGGCTACTTGTATACTCGTGCACAACTTTGTGAGGCGGTAATGTTGATGAAGATATAGAGTCGAGTACAGCAATTACTTCACGGCCACATATTGGAGGATCGATTATTGTTTCTGTTGGTAATACCAGACTGGAGTTTCTAATGTGTTTACGTAATTTAAAATTTCTTTTGGTGGAGCCGACCCATACGAATCAAAATAAATAATCTCACGTGGATCAGTGGCATATGCCACCCAATGATTGCCGGGACCAAAACTATTATCGATATTAATAATGCCTGTTTCAATATTGTTTGGTTGTTTTGGTAATTGATCACGCATAAAAACACTTCAGAATTTTTTATATTAATTTTATTTAGCAGCATGAAGTAAATCAAAATTTGACATTGGAAGAATTAACAAACTGTGTCTGGAGGTCTCAGCTTTTCCGTATCGATGAGGAATTCCTGGAAATCTTATATTCCTTCCTGTTTTAAAAAAAATCCTTGTTCTGTTGCTTTCGTTAATGCCATCTCAGCAGCAGTTCCAACAGCACCAAGTGCGGCTGCTTTTGCAACAGCGGGGGCTGAAGCAGCTATTAACGTCGGTGTAGCTGCAAGAAGTGGAATTTTACCGGCTATTTTAATTGAATCTTTAACCGCACCAGCAGAACGATTGAGTTTAACGCCTGTTTTTGATTGTTTGGCGCTGTTGAAATGCCTGAATTAACGTTCTAACAATGATAGTCTATTTAGATCACCTTTGACCTGATCTTTTTTTACTTATATTTTTATTCTACAGTTCTTCATTGAATTTAAGCTTTTTAACCTGACCAGGAGTCAGAATGACACTAACATGATGATATGACATTATAAATATTGAGAGCGATTTAATTACATGTTTTCAACTGGAACATCAATAAGTCTCATTCATCCACCAACACCTTCAAGTAACATTGCTTTGTCTGAGAGTATAACAGCGATTGCTCTGTAACTATCAGCAGGCAGTCGAGATACACGGGCTCGAGAATGCATATCAACGACAGACTGACTGAATAAATCTAAATGTTCCAACGAAAAGTAATAGGTTGGATATAATGTTGTGAAATCCCGCTGAGATATATGTTAACCAGTGTCAGCATTTTGTTCATGCCCCATAAATGTCATCAACTGATGATAAGCACGTGCAACATTATTTTGTTCAAAATTTAACAAAACTTCTTCAGAATGTTCTTCATGTCCATTTATCATCAAAGCAACTTCAGAAACTCTAAGTGTCTCAAATACCATTGGATTTTGTCCCTGTAACTCTTTTCTAGCATTTTCCTAAAGTCTGTTGAATATATGTCGTGGTACAGAAACTCCTTGCTGTGATGCTATCTGCCATGTGAATAAGCGAACCGAATTACTTCGAACGCTATCTATAGTCATTTTCAACCACGATAACAATGATTTACTACCTGAATTCATAAAAGCAAGTAGTTTTTCTTCTTCAGCAAGCGATGTAGTCATCACCGGCATCCACAGGGACAGTTTTGTTAGTATCAATTTACCAACATCAACTGCGTTGGGTCGCCATACTGCATCATTATCGGTGGCTTTTCTGACAAGTACCACTCTGTGTTTAGCTCGAAATATAACTTTTCCAACATTTCTAAAAATATCCAAAGATATGTGATAAGGGAATCTCCCATGAAAAATTTCCATCTCCATTTAAAATTGATCTGTGTGCTGTGAATCCCAAGTTGAAATTTTCATGCATCGATGCAACTTCAGTTTGAGCTGCATATAGTCTAACGTTGCTACTCTCGGGTTGATCAGTGGTATCCTTTGTAAACATCATTGATGGACCATCTGACCTCGAGTGATCATCGCTGTATCTTGCCAGATCCAATATCGTCGTAGCAATATCAATATTTTTGAGACATGATTCAATATTTTTTCGTTCAATCATATATATATATATCACTGTTAAATAATGCGATGATACCATTATTAACAAAACCAACTTGATCACCAATTCTGATATGCTACACGTGCGTCATAAGAATAATAATAATAATTGCGTATAAATTCATCTTTAAGAACCGGTGCGTCTATATCAAACGCTTAATCCGATACGCCTTTGAATATTTTATTGTAATTATTATCGTCTAACACAAAGACCACTTCCTGCTATTAAACTTGCTGTTATATTTTTTTGTTTTTTGTTTTTCTGACTGGGGTATATTAGCCGACTTTGTTAGTTTTTGATTTGCAGCCTGATTTATTATTTTACTAACATTCTCAGGCATTATTTTAGGTACTGGTTAATTTTACTTGCTGAGGATTTCTTCGTACTTATCGAGCTAATCTTTCTATGATTGATGAAAATACTTTACCCACAACATTACCAACAGCACCAATAACGTTATCAGGAATAGCGCAAATAGATTTAATTCCTAATTGTTTTGCAATAGGAATTGCTTTCTTTTGGAGCTATTCTCTTAAATAAAACTTGAACAGCATCACCAAGTCCATCTACATAAATCGCTTTGTACGTTGGCAATCGTGAGTTTACTACCCTAACTTTTCACCGTTACGGATCACTGCCATCTCACCTCTGTCTGCGTGGGTTCGAGTCTCGGATTCGGCCAATGTGGATATGTGAGAAAGCTTGCCAGTAGCTTCTCGAGGGTCGGTGGTTCTTTCCGGGGATTTCCCGGTTTCTTCCTCCACCATTAATACTGGCCGCCATGTATAGCCTATCGCGTGCTGAAAAATGGCGTTAAACCCTACAACAACAACAACAACCCTAACTTTTAAAGGCCCACGTTGAACATTGTGTATACTCATTTTTTCAATGACATACTGATTAATTAATTGTTTTCAGTCCCTGTAATAATCATCAATTTCATTCATGAGATAGTTATAAATATTACGATCCATAACGCCGCCTTTAAATAATCTTCGGCAAATATCAGATATTTCATTAAAAATTTATGGAGATTTATTTCCTACACGTTTTCCTCCGATCAGAACTTCTAAGCGATCAACACTGGCAAGAGCACTGCTGTCAGAACAAGTTCCTTGAGTAACAAAACCACTTCCAGTTGCTTCTTCTACATCTTTCTTACCTGGCGAAGAACGTAATTCACACACTTGTCTAATTCTCTTAAATTCCGGGTCGTTTTCATTGTCCTTTTCTTGTTCTCTCTCCCGCTTAGCTTCTTTGTTTGTTCTCTTTTTTGTTCAGCTTCTTCATCCTTTATTGTTGGAGATGGTTGCTCTTGTACTGCTAATAGTTGTTGTGATTCTTGTCATTGTAACTTTCTAATATAGTTATTTACTCCATCAATAAAATGATTATATTTTGCATCTTTTTCTATCGAACCTTATCAATTTTACGGTGTACGTTATATACCCAATCCTGCTAGGTTTCGCTTTTTTACATATTTATTAAAATACTCAGGTTTTAGAAATTATTTTCTATCATTATAACTATCTAGGCAAATATAGGTAAATCGACCTCTTTAATAATCCTTATGTCGAGAATACTATCATCGCTAAATTTACCATTTGCATCAACTATTTCTTGTTTTGATACATCACCCTTCATTTCATCCTTTCTAATACGAGCTTGTTCAATATCTTCAAGTACTTCTCTATCTATGCCAATAATCTGGGCATCATCTACGTTAATAGGCTGAGCGGCATCTACTTCATCTGAAATATATTTTAAATCTTTTTTGTTTGTTTAGTTTTTCTTGCTATATTTTCAGTTTGACCTGCAGTTTGTTTTAACGTTTGAAGAAGGCCTCCAGTAGCTTCTGTAACTCTTTCAGAAACCTTTGTAACAGGTTTAAATAATTTTTCTGTGTATATCTTGTCATTCCTGTAGGTTTTCTTTAAGAGCATCATGAAAAGGAACATATCTTCTAATTGCTTCTAATCTTTCTCTAGCTAATCTACTAGTGTAAGATTCCATTATTGATATAATAATGATTTACTTACTCAATCATTTATAGCAACAGAGGAGGTGACTCCTCAATGAAACGTCCGGTGGGTAAACGAGCGCACTTACAAAGTTTGAAAACACAAACGACAAAAAAATAAAGTAACAAAGAAAACAAACTAACTCAATTAGACAAACTCTCGGTAAGTTAGAGGCTTCGTTTGGTGTCATTGACCTGAATTTTTCATTTTTCTTAGGAATCGTTATTTCTTCAAAAATGACGTTCCAGCAAAAAGTCTGTCCACCTCCTCTGCTGCTATTCTGCCTCATATATTGTGCATTATTTTGTACTATTTCATCATTTAAACATTTCCTCAGCATGTTTTAGTCAATATTGTGTTAAAAGTTACTCTAATGCCACCAACAAACAAAAATATTTTCTCAAACCCATTACATATTTAATTAAAACAATACTCAATATACCTCTCTTTTGAAACACTTCTAATACGAATTACATAGGGTAAAAAACCATTGGCCTTGAAAAACCCAAACAAACCTGTTAATTACAATTGCAATTTGTATGAAAGCCATATAATTTCGTGAACCACAAATTAAACCTTCGTATTTACATTTAACTGTAAAAAATCCGTAATGACTTTCCTTATAAGCAAAGCATTATGATATCATGCTCTCTTATTTTGTTGCAAAGCAAAACATAGTTCATGACTTAGCATCTCCATGTTCTTCGCATGGATGTATGCCATGGTTCCACACTATCGACCTGGCCAGTACACCGCGTACTTTCTTATAGCATGGATTTAATTATAGATTCAATACTATTATTTAAATTGTGTTTAAGTTTTACTATTTAAATTATTTCACGTAATTAGAACCAATTGAAATATAATTTCATCTGAATAAATACCATATTTGAGAGTTTATATCTGCTGTTGTGACGCAACCGTTTTGTAACATTACTTATCGTAGGAATCTCTCACGTATATTGCGGCTCACTTGTATGGAGACCGTGTTAAAGATGACTTCTATACACGCATCTCATTCCTAATCTACGTTTCCTTTTCTGAATACAGTGTGGCAAAACAGATTGGTCAACTAAGTTCAGAGTCCATATCGGAAACACTTGAATGAACACGTCATTTTCAATGGCAAACAATTATGTTAGGCATGTGCCTGATAAATGTTTTTAAGAAGGCACGCATATTTTCAGATTATCATAAACGAAACATGTATATGCTGATTGTTGACAGTATTAAACACCCTAGCAAAATCTAAATTTGTTTTTGATCTAGAAGGAATGTTTAATAAAGTTGCACATATCATCATGTGTAAAATCTCGTTCGAGCGAAGTTAAAATCCTGCAATGACTGTTAGGTAGCTATTAGTGTACTATTAATAGTGTTTGTTGTCATTAGTCCCTTTATCTTAGACCCTCTGTCAATCTAACCTATTCTTGGTAGGTAGATTGAAGAAGGAAAAGAGGCAAACACACACACACACACACACACACACACACACACACATGCAGAAAACAGCTGTACATTGAAGATGAAGCTATAGATTATAGTTAGGCCGATATTCTAGAGAGAGAGAGAGAGAGAGAGAGAGGGAAGGAGAGAGAGAATACCAAAATTTCTGGTCATGTGTAATGATAACAAATAAGTATACATATTTCCATTTTATTGCTCAACTTTGTAGTTAATGATACATCAAACCTGGACTAATGAAAAATACATATATAATTGTTACTCATTCAGTGTGTATCAAAGGTAATTTAAATAACAAACGGAAGCAGAACGTTCATGTAGATTTCAGACTAATAAACCATATAATGAGAAGACAGGATGTAGGACTAACTAAAAGTAGAACCTACATTTAATGATAAATGTTTAATGAGCTGTTGGTGGAACCACGCTGGTAAAAAAGATTAAAAACATTGCTGGAACCACTATGGCCAGAAAGATTAAGATTTGACGGAACCACTCTGGCAAGAAAGATTAAACGTCGATGGAACCACTCTGGCAACAGAGATTAAATATTGATTCAACAACTCTTTCAAGAAAGATTTAATGTTGATTCAACCACTCTGGCAAGAAAGAATAAATGTTGATGGAACCACTATATCTTCGCTAGCCAAGGTTCCGATATGATAACCCCTATCTACACCTTGTCGTATCGAGCAGATATTTCTGTGCTTCGGATATGTGAATTTCATTCGATGCGGCGGTAGTTTGTACAATAATTTATAATTGGTTTTGAACAGTTTTCATTGTGACAACTTTGAATTGTAAGTGATCAAGAGTTAGACAATTCAGACATATCATGACTAGTTTCTATAACAACATCGACAGAAGGAATCAGCAGGAACGTAGAATGCGACATTTCCTAGAAGTTTTGTATACCGGTTTAAGTCGGTATTTGTTTTCGGTATTTTCTCATTGTACCGGTTCTTGGGTTAACAACATACTATTTGTGTACAAACCAACAGTACTCTTACAAATACATTTATACTTATGATCCTTTAATCACACATTTGACGCTTGTTACGTATGACACAAGTGGACAATTGGGATGGTGCGAATGGTACGAACGATATTCTAGACAAATCCTAATTTGGACAAATTTTGCATTAAAATATATTTATTTAGTTATTTACTAACGAATGGTAACGTGTTAAGACTGCGAATGATATTAAGATTTTCAAGAGAGCTGTTGTATTTTGTTTGACCTTTACGTCTTTCTGAAGTCCACTAAATATTTTCTCGTTTTTCTTAGTAAGTCTGTTTTGTGTTTACTGACCCTATCTGATAAATATCTTGCTCGAATGTTATCACCCCTTTCCAAGTTTTTTTTTTTTTTTTTTTTTTTTTTGCGTATTATATCAATAGTGTAGTTAGTTAATTGCAGGCTTCATATTTCAATCGACAAACACCGTAATGTCAGCAAGATGCCTTTCACAGGGTGGTGTCAGCTGATAGTGAAAGCATAATCTTATTTTAGATTACAACTTATACAACAATTAACATATACTTAGCAAATGTATCAACCATAAGGTACAAAGGGAGATGGAGTGATGCAGTTTTATTTTGAGCTTAGCTATTTTCTTTTCTTTTATCTGAAGTTTAATTATTTATTCTTTCAAATAATATAATGGATATAATATGGTGTTTTATTTTGCTGTAACTCAGAACAAAACGTTATTTGCAACTATTGATAGACAGACTTTTGGAGAAAAAAATGGCAGACCTATGCCCCAGAGGAATACATTGTCGGTCCCTACGGTGGTACGTATAGCTGTATGCTCTGATATATCTCATTATACACGGTACGAAATTTTTCGTGGTTTTCATATTGATTTTAGTGGAACAATATATCCGCTTGAATTACAATTGATACACTTTCTCTCCAAGTAAATTTTAAGATTCTGAACTTCAGATTTGTATCTCGAAAAGGGCTAGTGCAAGCGAGAATTTAAAAGAACTATTTCAGGAAAATTAAGATGCAATACAAATGACATTTCGAATGCACTATTCTAGTCCAGGATCAACAAACAAACAGTGTTGCATTATGGTCCAGTTAATGCCTTCTCTCTTGGTATTGAGTGGGACATCACACTAAGCCTGTACAATGTTCATCTGGGGTAATACACGAAGGAAAGTTACTTGGCTCAGGCTTCTTTTTCTCCTTTTTCCTGAAATTAAAACATAAAAATGACGTCTTTTTCTTAAATTAATATTTGCTACTATAACATGCACCACTTTATTCGTTTGTACATAGGCATATATTTACACAGGGATCAGTGTACATGTTTCACTGACTTGCTCCTGAAACAGAATAGTAAACACGGGGCACGAAAGAATGTATCGATCGAGAAGTGGTTAAAAATATCAGCGTGATACAATGCATTAAAAAGTATTGGTGTGATACAGTGTAGTAAAAAATGACGGTGTGATGCAGTGTAGTAAACGATATTAGTGTGATACAGTGTAGTACAAATATATCGGTGTGATGCATTGTAGTAAATGATAGCTATCGGTGTTTTACAATGTAGTAAAGGATACCGGTGTGAGACAGTGTAGTAATATATATAAGTGTGATGCATTGTGGTAATGAGGAATTATAAACAATTTTTACAGGTGAAAATACAGAAACAAACGATGCTACTGAAATTGGATTCATAAACAAGAAAAAGTGTTGTTACACGGTGATAAGTCTGAGACTACACCTCTGAAATGATCTAACATTTGTAGACGTAACTATGCTTCATCATATATTATGTGAACACAACTAATACACACAATACAAACACTCAGGATTATATACAATACTCGTATTTCAACTAGTTGATAATTGTCCATTATGTCTAGATTTTTCCATTGGCTTAGGATTTAATAACCAACTCGTTGCTTATTTATTTTGACTTCAAAAAAGACCCTAACATGATATGCATGTTAAGAAAAACGAGTATGTGCAAGAGAAACCATGCATTTGATAATTGAATAGAAATACAAGGAATGACCTCTTCAATCTATATGTAATATAAATACTTGGTAGCAGCATGAAAAAGTTTTACCATGGAGTATTGGTAATGATTGGAAGAGAAGTATCAAACGGTCTATCATTTGAATGAGGTATTTATTCGGACTACGTATTCCTGATGATGATAAAGAAGCGAACATTGAACGGGATGAATCAATTATGTTTTCAAAAGTGCATTGGAAACTGCAGAGGTTAATGACAACAGAGCAGACACTCTAGACAAACTGAACTAAAGCTGAGAGAACACAAATTGGTTCCTCAGTACTTAAGAAACTTGGTGACTCTTGTATAACCAACCTTGCGATAAGCAGGTAAATTATTTATTGTAGTTGTTGTAGGTATTAGACTTTTTCCTGCTCGCAAGGTTCTTAAATGCTTTACTTGTATTTATAGAAATTCAGAGCAAATATGAAAACATATAAATGTTGGTTTGACTTCGCTTGCTTATATTTAGGAAAGGGGATGTCCACTTCTATTCCGCGCGCGCTGGTGGCTGAAGAGCCAAATACTTGACAGGCACGTCCGTCTACAGAGGCTGCAGGGAAATGTCTGGCTTGTGGTGGATGCTGTCAATGGTTCCCGGTATTTTCTTCGCCGTCATGTTTCCTCCAAGCTTGACCTTCTGTTTTGTTCAAATGTGGCAGTGGCCCGGTGAACTGTATGTCTCCAGCTTTCACGGTCAGTAGCTTGTGATGCCCATTGATGGTGATCGATGCCACAGGAGGTGAGAGTCTTTTTCAAGGAGTCTTTATATCACTAGCCAGGTGCCCCTCTATCACGGTGGCCACTGGACAGCTCACCATACAGTGCAGTCTTTGTTAGGCGATGATCCTCCATCCTGGACACGTGCCCTGCCCAGCGTAGCTGTATCTTCATGAGCGTGGCCTCAACGCTGGTGATCACCGCACGTTTGAGGACTTCAATGTTGGCGATGAAGTCACTCCAAAAAATGGATGTTGAGGATGGTGCGGAGGCAGCGCTGATTGAAGCGTTCATGGAGGCGGAGGTGGCGGCTGTAGGTGACCCAAGATTGGCCTCCTTACAGGAGGGTGGTCATTACGACAGCTCTGTAGACGCTGATCTTTGTATCTCTCTTGAGACTTGCGTTGTACCAAACTCGTTTATAGAGGTTGTCGAAGGAGAAGTTTGCCTTGGCCAGTCTGTTGTCTATTTCTTTGTCTATCTTGGCATCAGAGGATATCCCACAACCCAGGTAGCTGAGCTGACGGACTATATTCAGCTCTGTCTGGTCAATGAAGATACTTGGTGGCCGGTACTCTTCCTTGGGAGCAGGCTGGTGAAGTACCTCAGTTTTCTTTAGGATGACCTCAAGTCCAAAAAGCTGGCAAGTTTCTTCAAAGCAGGATGTTAGGCGCTGTAAGGCGGCTTCCGAGTGGGCAACAAGGACGGCATCATCTGCAAAGAGAAGTTCTCTAATCAATTTTTCCAAGGTCTTGGTGTGGGTCATGAAGGCGCTTTAAGTTGAAGAGGTTTCCATCAGTGCGAAATCTGATACAGATGCCATCTTCGTCATGAAAGTCTTATGTTGTATTTTGGAGCATCATGTTGAAGAATATTGAGAACAGTGTGGGGGCTAAAACACAGCCCTCAGTCACGCCGTTTACAATGGGGAAGGTCTGTGACAGGTCGTTATTGTTTCTAACCTGACCAAGCTGGTCTTCATATATCTGTATGACCATGGTAAGGAACAGCCAAGCTTTTCAAGGATTTTCCACAGTCCAGTTCTGCTCACCGTGTCAAATGCCTTCGTCAGGTCCACACATGTTTTTGACATTTCTACTGGATCTGTCTCATATCATAAATAAATAAGTGGAAAAGAGCAAGATAAAAATGTGACACAGGACATTAAACATCTGAATCAAGCACAACATTCTCTTACATATATTCCATTAGTAATATGACTGACCAGACACTGCAAGTTGTAATGTCCTGGTTTGGGACTAATGTCAGGACTTTATGTGGTAATTGTTTTGCATGAAATTATGCATAAGTGAAAAATTGCTAACAACTCAATTGCTAATAATTTAGGTGGAAGTCAGGTTAAGTGCATAATCATTTGTTTTGGCAACGATGCTGTTTCAAACGATTTGACTACACATTTTGAAGACGAATGAAGAACGTAAGTTAATTATGTCTATTATAATAACATAAACATTGAGAACCTTGAGAGAGATCGAGGTTGGAGTTGGTACAAGGCACTGGTATGCAAGCTGTACATGTTACACCTAGAAAAGAATTTTAGAGTACCACATTACATCCGGACACCGACGGCTTATTGTCATTAATACCCATTTTGCTCTTCGGTAAGATTTTATGTTAATTATTACATTAGAAAAGGAGTCTGAAGATGTGAAAGGTAGTAACCCTGACCATAATGGACTATTGTGTATGACTGTATTTGACTATTGTATATAACTGTAATAGACTATTGTGTATGACTGTATTGGACTATTGTTTATGTCTGTATTTGACTATTGTATATGACTCTAATGGACTCTTGTATATGACTGTAATGGACTATTTATGAATGTATTTGATTATTGTATTTGACTGTATTTTACTATTGTGTATGATAGTAAAGTTCCTCTCCCTATTCTTCAAAAATGTTCTTGATACCCTAAACGAACTTACTGCTACTAAAAATGAAATTAAATATACTAATAATTGTATTTCTGGTAACATGGACACTGGGCTTGATGGCGTAAGTCATAGAATGAATAAAGTCGTCATTGAAACAATGCCAGCACCACTAGCAATGCTTTTTAATCAATCAATGAAGGACAAGATAAATATCCAGATATATGGAAACTTGCACACGTTCTTCCCATTCATAAACAAGATGATCCATACGAGGTAGCTATTTATCGACTAATCTCTCTACTTGGCCTTGTCGCAAAAATCTTTGAAAGATCAATGTTTAAACAAGTATTTAATTACTTTTATAAAAACCTCTCTTTTATATGTATAAATCAGGATTCCTTCATGGTCACTCCACTTTTTTCTCCACCTTATGTTAATGTATCATAATATTGTGTTTTGTGATCTATAAAACGTTTGATCGGGTCTGGCACAGAGGCTTATTATTTAAATTGTTTCATGTAATTGGTATTATTAATTCTAGTACAGAAAGGTAATAACATTAATGTTGCAAATGTGTTGGAACCTTTAAAGCTCTTGTAAAATACCACCCATTAATTCATAATCATTCCAAGACATTACTTTGCCTTTCATTAGATTGTTTTGTTGATTGGTTGCCCACGAAAAGAAAACACTTCGTGAATAAGATTTTGTCGTTTTATCGATCATCTGAAAACAAATCTTCATAAAAATTATGAATGTTCGCTTTTTTTTGCAGCAATTTTTATTAACAAGTTATCATCAGCCAGGCATTGCATAATTGTATTTCTTGTTAAAATCTTCTATTGTACAAATTGCTGATCTGACCCGTACTATGATGCGTAATTTGAACTAGCATATGTTCATATCTATTATGAATTAACAGAACTCTTCACAGATTAAAGCTGACTTGCATAGCAATTTCATGTAAGCTTTGAGTAGGCCATATATCTATATTCTGTTGACAACATTGAAGTAATTTCTTTCTAATATACCAAAGAGAAAACTGATTATATATACCTATGCGAGCGTGGATTTAAGGGTAAAATAAAGGAAACATGACTTACTTTAATACAGAAAATAAACCCTTTAAATCACTCGTTGGGAATAATGGTAAAATCCAGACAATGATTCCCCAATATTAGACAATCAATCAAGTTTCCGCCCACGGAAGATTGTAAAACTTTCGTTAGTTTGCAGCCTTCCAATTTGTAGTGAAGCCATTTGTTGTTAATGTCAGTACTTGAGGACTTTTGTAAGTACTGATTCGATTGATTAAAACGCTAATTCATGCTAAGCTTTCATGTTTTGTCATTGGTCCTGGAGTGATGACGGATATACAGACCCAAGTAGTTAAAAGCAAGAAATTTCTAGCCTGTTTATCCTATTTATTATGTGGGGTAACATAATTCTAGGAGAAGTAATTGTTTGCACCAACAATTCGTTTACAGATATGACAACACTAAACAAAAATAATTTAATGTGTTTTATGACTCAGGCATATCCGCTTCGATTGTAACACCATTTCGCATTTGTAACTCATTGGTTCCAAGTGTATAAAATATATCAATGTACTAGTCTTAGTGACGTATTCAACTTGCATAATCTGTATCAATGCGGAATTTTATCAGATAATTACAAAAGGAATATAGATGATTTTTGAAGTTCAACAAAATTAAATTATTTACTATTTGTATGTAAAGTGAATAAAACAACATTTGCTGTCAATTGTATAGAATTCAAGAGTTGAATTTCGTAATGCACCGAAAAGAAAACTGTTTCGTATGAAGAGATACTCCCAAGGTTGTAACACCTTTGAGGTTGACATATATTTCTACGGTGCATAGTTTTGATTAATGCAACAGCTTTTTATATTTGTGCATCGACTATTTTTAAGACAAAATCTAACTTAATAGCGACATCGCCAAAGAGAAACCGATTTACTTGAAAATCACTCGTGCATCGACATAACGCTCAAATGTGTGTGTGATTTGGATTTTTAACGTAGCATTAACAATTTTTCAGTCATATCGCTAATATGTCTGCACTGTGATGTCTTGCATCAGTTTCAAAAATAATTGTCGTGTTGGTCTACTTAAAACTGAAATTTAGAGTCATATTGTGAATGAATGTCCATTAAATCAACTTATCCATTTTGTCTGGAATGAATGGATTTTTGTATTGTTGTCGATTTTACTAAATTTCGTGATTATGGACTGGATTTATCTTTGCCAATTCCACATGAAGTACATCTGGTTTGAGCAGCGAGGAGGTGTCCTGACTAATCTGCACGTGTATTTGTGTACTGTCATTGAATGTTTGGAATCACAGTGTAGGAATAGTATGCCCTCTTTCAATTGTAATTATGAAAAAGACGCTATGGAATATAATGTTCATTTGATTTTGATTGCAGTAAGAAGGATGTTATTGCACTTGGAATGTAGTCGAAATTACAGTACAATTTCGAATTGTATAATCAAGCTTTAGAACCCATGACATAGTTCATGTAATTCGGACTTAGAGTACTAAGAAAGTACATTTTGAGGAAATTCAAGATGCAAAAATGAAATAATATTTTATTGCCGTTCTTATTACCAGCTAAAGAAGACATTTTTATGCCAGGTCGCTTGCATGCTTTCCTAGCTATTTATGACCTGTATCATGTATGGTGTTTATCGCCCGCCTAAATTCGAAATATTGTATCGACAAAAGTTAACGCGCGACTTTCAGTTGCATTTCTACCCTCGAATTTAATACTTTCACGTATAAAGTTGTACGAACATTTTTCCTAAATAACTGTTTAAATTATCAAATGGTATTTTTAATGTTACTTATCTCACGTTTGTTGTGGACAATGCGAATATCACGTTCATTAATTTACTTTTTTGGAAGTTTCATTGGTTAGAAAACTCGTCGACATCGTTTATTTTATCATCTATACTTTCAAACAGACGAAACAGCTGTTTTAGTTCATCCACAAACAAATCTAATAGAACTGAAAGTTAAAGACTCTGACATGAGTGTACATGGTTTGTTTACAAAGTAATTCCTAATACACTATACTATTATTATTTACACGTGTCGTGCACCTGCTTTCAATATCAATTTGTTCAGTATATAATAATAAACCATATTTGGTAGACCTTCTAAACACACTAAGATATCTTATACTGACTGAATCACGTTCTCCGTATTTTTGCACAATATAAAACACCATTTCAGCTAATTAATGGGAGAATCAAGCCTATTCAGCAGTTATATATATTTATATAATATTTTAACGCAATATTACTTACATCCATTTATGTGTTCGATTAAGTATTCAGTGTACGAAACTTTCATTTATTTTTTAAACTATTAACGCAACCTCTTAATGACTGAAATTTTGTTCTCGCACGGGTTTTCTTGTTTCTAATTCACCAATGCTACCCTAAATTGCACGGATGTTATTAACAACTTTTAGATGAACACGATCTTTTACATCTAATTTAGATTGTTCAGCTTCAGTAACGTGCATTTTATCGTTCTGCTCGAATCATTTAAATATGTGGTACATAAGGTGTCAGTTGTTGCATTGATTTTATCGCACTTTAATTAGCGTTTATATTGTCTTTGTAACTT
This sequence comes from Sinohyriopsis cumingii, assembly GCA_028554795.2. NCBI lineage: Eukaryota > Metazoa > Mollusca > Bivalvia > Unionida > Unionidae > Sinohyriopsis > Sinohyriopsis cumingii. Next base: position 25,195,778 of record CM068834.1, read on the forward strand.
TTACTGTATTTTGCTCTTTCGGTTAAATAAACCTTCTTCTGCAACGCTGACAGCGTATCTTAATGTTATTATTTTATTGTGTAAGTCAGTGGTTTTTGCTGTATGATAACCATCTTGCATACTCTCAAGAAATAATTGTTCTAGTTGACAAGTAATTCAGATTTTATTAAAGACTCCGTTCGATTTGATGTTAATATTCTTCCATATTCCCCTGCTGATTCTCTTACCGCTTGCAAGGTTTGAATGACATTTAACAAGCGTTAGAGAATGTGTGGAATAATTGTTTAACTGGTTAAAAGAGTTTGGAGCATAAAAGTTCATTTTATTCGTCAATCTGTTGGCCCAGATCTACATTTTATTAGCTCATTAATTACCACTCTCTTTTATTTAGATTTCAGTATTTTGTTTATTGTTCCATCCAGGTTTTGATTTCTTTGCAATTATTAGCTTCCAGAGTCTTTCAAATCTTGGTATCAACACAACATTGTGCGAACCAAACATTAGCTGCATGAGTTTATTTAATAGCATCAGGTAAATTTGTAATAGAGTTAACTGCTCTAGAGTGAGATTTTTCTCTACTTTTTTGATGAAACATTGGACTTTAAGCTAAGAGTTACAAGCATCTCCTAAAAATATCGACATTTCAGTTGTCATTTATTGTGCTCAGAATGTCATAATAGTTATTGTTCTTGCAAAACATCGTATCATTTATCACGTTTTCGTCATTTCTGTTGATATTCAGTCTGTCAGTACTTCCCTTCTGCAGTTGCTTGCAAAATTGTATGGCCACTAGAATGGATGAAGCAAAGACATACAACATATTTTGAAGACCTATAATAAAGTATAATGTGTAATCATGAACAACTTTTGTGCCGTTGATTGTAAGAAGATAAATGTATAAATTGTTAGGCTTCAAACATCTTAAGACTCAGATTCAGTTAATGTTTGTATCATCTTATAGTTATTGAATCCTAAAAAGTTAGCATTGTACTTGGTGATATGAACGAAATAAGATGAGTAACCTAGTTAGATTTAAAAAATTCCGTATCAGTTCTTTTTCGTTATCACCATGTACAGTAAATTCTTCTCTGACTTTATTCAAGAATATCTCAAGGTTGTAGAAACCACCAGGGCTTAAAGCAGTGATTCTTTCTATTTATATAGAAAAAGATATTATCTTTGAATTCGTCAGAACTAAATTGGCATTTTTTTCTGTTTTGTTTCGACTCTTTAAGTAACTTTCCTGTTTCTCGTGCATTTATTTCTCATTTAATTTCTTCCTGTCTTTAATCATGTTTTCCCTTTAATTTCTGTATGTCTTGAATCACTATTATATTTCTTTCTTTCCTTATTGTTATATTCGTTATGATTAAAATAAACTCGCCAAGACTAATTTCGTTTTCACAGATAACTTACGACATAATCGATAATGTGCATTGTCCTGAATGCAAATGTTACTATTTGATAATGTTTTTATACTTTGTATTAATACATTGTTATTGACTGCTTTTCCACAGCAATAACTACCATTTTTGTTGTACAAACACAAGCAAAAGCTCAAGGAAAATCCGTGCTGTAATTATTCCAACTAAACATAAACTTTCTGCAGAAACACACATTCCTTCTGGCACACATAACGTGTTTAATATTTCCGATTAATTCATTTTTCCTTTTTTTTAATAGATTTTATTAGTCTAATCCTGATTACACTGTCGATTGTCAGTCACGGACTGTACCATATATATACTTCTGGCGACAGAGCACTTAGTGTATTTTCATATGTGTCTTTTACATTTTTGTTAGGCTGGATTTTTATCATTTGATCCATATATACTCACTTATTGAGCCTAAAAAGATTTACTATTGCACACGTCTTTATTGAGTAACAGCTTTGTTAGGTAAAAGTATTGTTGCTACTAGGTAGGCAATTAAGAACTGACTAAAAGGAAGCCGAAGTTTTAGATTTACAAACGTACGATGCAGGCAACAGCAGGAGCAGAGTTTGAAAATGAGTGATAAATTGTGCTTGTATTTCAGTTAGCGGATTGCGTATTAAGTGAAAATGAAATAATTTGTTTTGGAATAGAGTTAATTGCAAGAAATGTTTCAGTGTGACTTTTAGCAGTGAAAAATACTCAGAAGTCTTTGTGCACAAATTAAATAAATCAATTTCATGACATGTCCTATATGTAGAAAAGAGAAATACGTAGCTGACTTAGGCGGTTATTATTGCAAACCATGCATAAGGACATATTTGAAGGTCAATAGCTAAATGGAAACAAATAGCACATGTAGAAAAGAAACAAAATAAAAAGCACAATGAACTATACCGGAAAAATGACAAAGAGCACGAAACAAAATATATCACAGTGATGCAAATGTTAAGTCAATTCAATCAAGGAAAGTTAGAATTTAATAGTAATTATATTATAGTTGTAGAACTTATATTTTGTAGAGCTCGGTCAATAAAACAAGTCAATAACGAACATGTAGCTGGACAGTTCTGATATAGATACAGATCATTTCGTCCCTGGTTAATGATATATATTTAGCAATAGTTGTTAAAGGCAACGATTAGACATTTTAAAATGATAACCATTACAGATGCTGAAAGCGATCAGTACACACATTTTTCAATCATGCCTTTTTGCCCAGTATTGTGATTTTGCAGCTTTATTTTCTGTATTTGTTTTAAAAATTGAACGCTTCGGGGAGAAAGCCCTTTCTTCGAAACAACAAGATGGGTGAATGTTGTCAAACTACCGCCCAATGCAGATACAAGTAATCTCAATGTAAACAATAAACCTCCAATTAAGTATCCTATACCATTTCAAAGTCATGTAGTTTATTGTTTTAATTCATTCTGCAGACAAAATTATTCATCTGTTAATCAATGACATCACTACCTAAATTACAACATCTGACGGCCATTTATAAAGGAAGCATAGGTGTTCTTGATTTCGTTTTCATTCATCCTTTCCAAATTGTGTTTAGGATTAAGATTTACCGGTTATCTCCCCTGTGTTGAAGTTGTAATAATTTTATCTCCTCTGTGTTGAAGTTGTAATAACTTTATCTCCTCTGTGTTGAAGTTGTAATAACTATGTTCAATTTCCGTTTTTTATTCAGTTTCTGAACAAATGGAGTTAGATATATCTTTGTTGTTGGTAAATCCCTTTCCTTATACATTTGAAACTCCATTGAATGAAAATGATGTAACCGCTGTACAAGCAGATATTGTGTCTTATGAGTGATTTTTCAAAGCATAGTATAGGACTTTGTGAAAATGTTACTCCCAGCGGATATATACTTTTTCACGCCATGTCCTCTACTTGTACAATTAGGATGTAAAAAAGGCATCTAAATTACAATATAATTCGGAAAAAATAACATTTTAAAAAATGAACCCCTTTAATGGTAAGACATTTAAACATCGATGAAAGGTAGCATCAAATCAAAGTCATCACACATCATTACAAACATTGATGAAAGGTAGTATCAAATCAAAGCCATCACACATCATTACAAACATCGATGAAAGGTAGCATCGAATCAAAACGATCACACATCATTACAGACATCCAGACCAAAAATGAGTTATTGATTACAATAGGTTGAACAAAAGAAGGCGATAAATGTTGGTAAAAGTCAAAAGATATTGCTCCCTCAGGATGGTGATATGCAAACAATATACATAAATATCCAATTTAATGATAATGTAAAATAATATGGTATTGTAATTGAGGAATAGCACTGAATCGTTATGAGGTAAGAGCAGTGACAAGATGATTAGGGACCTATGTAAATGCTGTTGAACTTGTAAGTTAAAAATAATGTATTTACAGCTTATTATGAAATTTATGAAAAAACAGTTTGAAGAATTCAAAAGACATTATCAAAAATAGACGGTAACATAAAAACTGTGTATCACGAACAGAAGGAAATATTTGAAAGCATAAAAGCGCAACTAACATCACGAGAGAGAGAGAGAGAGAGAGAGAGAGAGCTGCCAGTAAAACCATTAAAATCCTAGGGAATATTAAGTCTTATTCTATTGGAAATGTAGGGATTTACAGTTAACCTTTAAAAAGAAGTCAATTCAAGGTTTGGAGTTTTGTACTATGTGGATGATATGTAAACATATGACCCTAACTCATAAAGGTACGATGGAAATAATGTTTGTGAAAATTGAAACGTCCCCAAAATACCAGTCAAGTAATGTTGACATCAAAATACCAGTCAAGTAATGTTGACATCAAAATACCAGTCAAATAATCTCGATATCATCCTCAGCCATTGGCAACTCTTAATTAATTACTTTGGCTTACGCCAACTATTGGAGCGAAAACTGTAATAATTACAACAGGTGACACCGGAATCCAACAAGATACATCAAATCTAATTTCCTCACGTGACAAAAGTTTAATTTCTCATCAACCTTGGGAATTTATCATGTTTGCAAGTTGAATGAACTCCAGCATTAAAATATAACAATGCCAGACACTGTGTCCTTTACCGGCGACAAATGTTATATAAGAGCAATGCCAGGATGTTACTTGATCGTAATTGTGAATAAAAGTCGAAAATTCAATAGTTTTTCCACCATTAACAATCACTGAGAAAACAAACAGTGAGAGTTTGAAAGTTCTTCAGCCTAGCAAGGGAAGGTTGTTCTACGCTTCGGCCTTATAGCGATAACTTCAACTTATAATCAGTTAATGCATGGCAGATTATTGTCACGTGCGTTTATTTTTGTTAAATTTGCAAGTAGTAAGTCTTTCATTATATTTGCAATCAATAAGTATATCATTATACTCGCAGTCAATAGTCTTTCATATTACTCGTAGTCAATAGTTTTTCAGTATATTCGCAATCAAGAGTCTTTCATTATATTCACAGTCTTTCATTATATTTTCAATCAGTCTTTCATTATATTCGCAGTCAGGTCTTTCATTATATTAGCAATCAATCTTTTTTCATTATATTCGCAAACAATAGTCTTTCATTATATCCGCAATCAATAGGCCTTCATAAGTCCTTCTTTATACTCGCAAATAAATAAGTATTTTATTATATTCGCAATCAATAGTCTTTCATTATATTCGCAATCTATAGTCTTTCATTATATTCGCAGCCAATAGTCTTTAATTATACTCGCAATCAATAGTCTTTCATTATATTCGCAATCAATAGTCTTTCATTATATTCGCAGTCAGTAAGTCTTCCGCAATAATAAGACACCTTCGAAAATATTTACTGATTATCACTTAATTATAACTCTCCCACTGAAAGCTGCAAGAAATGAGGACAATGCAAGAAATGTCCTTAGATCGGAAGCACGAAAAGCACCCTCTGTACATTACAACTTGCCAAGAATCACGTGACTTAGGGCTCGCATTCACCACTGAGTACGGCATAATCAAAACGTGAAGGATCTGTTTTGTTGACTAATTGAAGTATTTAATTGACCCTAAATCCGCTCTCTGACAACTAATAAACGCTTCTAATGGTTTTATGATAGGACACAAAAGATCAAGATCTTTGGAGGAAATTTTAATTCATCTGACTCTCTTTTCTGATGAAAGTCTAGCACCACTTTGCCATCGGCAAATACCAATATCTGGGCTTTTTCCTAAAAGCAATTAGTTAATATTAGATATCAGTGTACTCTGGAAGTATTGTACTCTGGACGTGTACAGCAATTTATGCTTTCAGACGCATCATCCAACCTAAATCTCGATACGTACCCCGGTGCAACATGTGCCCCGATACAATGTGAACCCTAGTAAGATAATACCCCGATATTGTAATGAGCCTCTTTTCGTGAAATCAATGTGATATTTTTCATTCATCATCACAATTTAAAACAGCCATATTATTTCTTAAAATTGAAACATATGAATACATCTTTAGAGAATTTCATTATCAAAAGTACGACCTAATCTTACATCGTCACAAATATAAATGTTTTTCGATCACTGGTGCCGTATTGTTACATCTCAGATAACTATTGGTATTAAAGGTGTTTCCATACTCAGCAATGAAAAATCTAAGTTCCGAATGCAAAAGTGACAAATCTCTGAGATATCCACGCCTACTCTTTGAAATAACGTTATAAAAAATCAAGGAGTTTTGTAATTATAATACCTGACGCTGTATGAGTATAGTATCTAACAATCCAATTAGTCAAGTCAGGATGTACTTATCATTAGATATCTGATGCTGTGGGACAAAAACAATTAGGAAAATTACTGTTCGCAGTAAAAACAAATGTAACGGCATCTAAATCAATCGAACAGATTACCAAATAATATTAGAGAAAGCGTCCGAAAATGAGAGCAAAGCAGATTTATATGCATGGTTACATATATGGCGAATGCAGCTATAAATTTTATGAGTGTCCAGTAGTATCACTTGATTTCTAAACAAGAACAGTTCAGATTCACTTATGGGCATTCAAACGACATCTTCACAAGTACCACTGTGCTTATTTCTGACTTAATTGAATACGCTGCTTCTGGCGCCAAAGACTTCTAAATCAGGGCAAACTATGCAAATTCCACCAAAAATAACGTGATTTAGAGTCACTGGCAGGAAATTCTGTGAAATGGGCACATATGCAATGTGAATGATTCGATCATCTTTTGTATGGTCTGCTGGGTGCTCAATTTTTTAGATAGACGTAAATATGTCGGTTCTAATCTCCAACTGAACTAGATGGCATGAGTGGACTGTGAATTTATAGAATGGTTCTATGTTTCACAAAGGGAATTTTTAGTTGTTGAGATTACATCTGAAGGATGTTTACGGGGAAAAATTCTAAAATCATTACTGATGGAAGAAGTCAGATTGTTTTTATTATCCAAAAATATATAGTTCCTTCAAATATATATTTTCATTCTCAAAAACAGAGTTCTAATATGTTAGATGCCTCTATTTGTCTTAAAAAGTCAATCGCCTAAAATGTACATATAAGATATCAAATTCACAATTTCTTTTAAAATACTCCCTAATATCATAAAAACCTACTTTAGTACCATGTTCATTGTAAGTCTGAGTGTACGAAGAGTGTCAAATGTGTGCCTTGAAGAAAAATGTTTTTATTTCTTTTTTCAAATTATTTACTCTATTTCATTGCATGTTATATCTTTTATATCTTCTTAAATGATGAAGGCTGTTTGATTTTAAGGCCGTTTTCTCAGACTGCCTCTTTTTCTGATTTTTCTTCTTAAGTCTGAATTGTATCAAACTTGGTCCCCTGGTCTAATTGTAACGACTTGAGAGGGAATGCATTGTTGCTATAGCGTAAGTTCCAACAAGCCCTTGCCAAACCTCCGCTCACAACTACGGTGATTGGTCGGCTATGGCACAAATATGCTTACAGTTTATTTTCTAAGAACAAAATGTGCTACAGAAGACGGAATATTTTAGCCACTTTGAATGACTATATTAGTTTAAGTCTTTATTGGGGGACTTTGTGTAGAAAATATGGCACGAATGAACTTTTATAGAGAATAATCCAATTTTAATGAGTGGTAGCGATATATAGAGAAATGTTTCACAAATTGATTGAGATAATTCGTGTCTGGTCTAAATTTCTATACTCTTTGATATGCATGCTATACAATGATAGGGATACATAATACCGTTCTGACAAACGTCCTTCCTACACATCCCGTATACTACAGACGTCCTCCCAACCCTGCCCTAAGTTACTACTCTATTCCATTATAGCCCAAGTACTCGTTAACACAAATGGGATTTATTGCATACTTTCAAGAAAGTAGTTATTAAAACATGAAGTAAAACAAAAGAGGACTCAAAAGTCTATTAATCGATAACATGACAACATTTATGGAATATTCGCTGTCACGGAAAAGGTAACATTGAATATTTGCACCAGTAAGGTCACCATCATTATCATGATGATTTGTTTAAACACAAAATGTATAGCACTATTATAATGTGAAATAAATTGTAAAAATGTAAATTCCCATTTGCCCAACAAATGGTCCAAACTGCAAATTCCCATTATGCCAGAGAAAAGGTACAATGTGTAATTCTCCTTGATACTATATTGCACAAATTGCCATGATGTTGTTGTGGTGTCAACGTTTCGTCAGAAAGAACGTCACATTATACGATGACTTTGAATCTGTATTATTGATCTCACTTCTAAATTTTTTCTTTTTCTTTTGAGCTCATTTGTTATAATTTTTCGATTTAGAACTATCCAGCAAGTATTTCCTCTAGGAGATAAACAAGTAATATTCTTCCGTTTAATAGGTTCTTTTACAGTGTGATTCTCTTGAGAAATGCAAATAAGATTAAAATTAAAGTGGTTACATGATTTCAGGATATTCATGAAGGCAATAATTTACATTGGAACGTAAAAGAGCACATTTCACCGCTAATCGCCATGACACGATTCCCGCTATAACACTTTACCAGCAATTGTCTAATTTGTTCAGCAAGAGCACAGTTGAGCTTTGCTGTCTCTGTTTAAAACCATGCACAGACAATATGCAGAAAACAGCTGTACATTGAAGATGAAGTACAGATTATAGTTAGGCCGATATGAGAGAGAGAGAGAGAGAGAGAGGGAAGTAATTGTTGTTTTCCTGAGAAAATAAGGAATTAACTTTAGCTCTCTAATTTAAGTTTTGTGATGATATGACCGACTGTGGGTTGATTTTGGATCACAGATTAGTAGGAATGGCTAGATATTTGTATTCTATTTACACTGATGAGAGAATGGTACTATAAGGAATATACGAATCTGTCAGAACAAAGATCTAGTGCAGGAGTGAGACAATCTACGGCACGTGTGCCACAAGATGGCGCGTCAAGAAGTTTTGTAAGGCACGCGAAGGGCAGCCAAAAATCTCTATTTAACAGTATTACTTTCTTACTGGTTTCACGCGCTCGTTCGTTTTGTAAGTAATCCAGAAAAAAGTGGCACGCTATGTAAAATAGGTTGCCGACCCCGGATCTATTGTTAGGTATGTTTGTAGCGCGAAAAGAAACAATCCGTATTCTATTTTGTAATCAGATATAAATTGTAATATAAGAAATATAGTTTATCAAAGTTAGATGGACCTTTCTATCATAATCAACCAGTCTACAACATTTCGCAAAATTCAAAGAATACAAAAGTAATTTTCGGGATGTTGCTCATGTTTGTAACCAGTGAGATGTAACTATGAAAGATGGATTCCAGATTTAAAAACAATGAACATGGGGTTTGGCTGGGCATTTAGACATTGACCTTGTATTTCAAACAGAACATTATCCGGAAAATTGCTCTCCTCACCTCCCCCCCCCAATTATCCAATACTGAGAATATATTAAACTTCCTATAGCACACTGGACATTCATGGTCTGAAAGTACTTCGGAAAATGTACTTTATAAAAAATTGCCAAATTCTAAAGGTAATACTAAAATTCCAAAACTCATACCGACTTTAGGGGAAACTAAGAAAAAATTTCCAGAAAAATTTAGAATATGGTCGAGGATAAATAAATATTAAAATTTCTAAACTAATTCAGAAATTTGAGGAGATTGAAACGAAATTTCCTAAAACGTAAAACTTATAAAACGAAAATTTACAAATCGTCATTTTAAAGGTGAACAATTTAGAAATTTATATTTTTTTCTAAATTAAGGAATACATAATTATACTGATTTTAACGAAGACTGAACAATGTAAAAACCTCTTTTTTGCCATATCTTCGTGTGGTGTATTGTGACATTTGAGTTTGCAGCAAGGAGGTAAACAATTATGGACAATGTTACTCAGCTGTTGTTTATTTTTTTCTCCGTCCTTCATTAAAATATACATTCAGTAACAACAAGAACAGATTTTTCCAACGCCGGTAATAACAAAAACTCTTCCAATCACTATATCAGCGCTTGTCTGGAATCCATTTTGGAAAATTCGTTCACCTTTGACATCGAATGACTCCTCGGAAACCAGAAACATCAACCTGTGAATAAGCAATGTTACTTTATATGGCCGAGTAACAGTTATATGGATGTGTTTGTTTCAGAACAAGACATTATCTTGTTTCACAGCCAAGCTACATCAAGCCAAACAATTCAATCAGCAATCTCAGTGAGAAGTAGCTTTGGTAGAAATCATTATTCCAACTCAAGTAAAAAATGTGATTGGAGATCAAACCACTTCATTCGTGGAAAATGCTAAATAAAACTTGCCGAAGTGTCCTGATCGAGTACCATAAAATTGCTTATAGTCTTAAAAGTTCTTTTTCTGAACTATCAGATTTTCTGCTGATTTATTTGCTATTCTGGGTGAAAACACGATTTCAGTACCGCATTCTAAAGACATCTACAACAAAGACCAATTCTTCCAGTATTTTCGTTGGCATACCGAATAGAACAAAACACTAAATTTGATGTTTATGTATTCTGATGTCGTCGAGTATATGCTTGTAGGAAAACACAGCTGCTCCTTTGCTGAGAGTCATTCCTTTGAAAGTGGCTTCCTTTCACAGCTGCTTACGAAACACGTACCATGTTCACTAGGAATTTGTACATGTTCTTTATCTTCATGTTAGGAAAGTGTATTTTGACAGTGTCAATAAAAATAAAGATCTGGGACAATGTATAATATCTTCAAAAGAAAAGTTACTGTGAAAGAAAATTCTTTGAAACTATTTTACTAGTGTAGAAGCATGCATCATGTGTACCGAATAATCGTTCAACAACGAGGACATGGTTTATGAGATATGTTAAAATCAACGTTTGTTATGGTAGTATCCATTTGAAAACCTTTGGTCACTCAAGGATTGAATGTGTTCAAAATACATCTTTGACGCAAAAATGAAAGGAATTTCCAAAAACGTTTTCATTGACTATCGAAGAACTAAATAAAGATGGCTAGATAGTAAAATATGTTGATCCAATTAGAAAAGACCTCAAAGAACCAAGGCACCACCATACGGTCGAATGACGCTTTTGGCTAAGGTATTACGTCGTGTTTCACATCACAGCAATGACATGTCAGAAAGAAGTCAAAAACATGTTAAGACATCATAAACACGTTAAGAAAAAAAGAAAATAAGAACAATGGGCAGAGGTTTGTTTACTAACTGCAAAACAAACAGACAAAATGATGCACCGAGGTTCAGCGAATGTTCCAAGTCTGACCTCGATCTGTCTGCCATACCAGTAACGATTACGAAAATGCAGGAATATCAGTGGGTAGAATTTCATTGGTGTCGCCATTGACCAATTCAGCCCTATTGTATTTGAAATGCAAGAACAAACCAACAATTACATCTATCTGAATAACAGTCGTTTGCTCAAGAAAATCAATGTTCTCAAGGTGAACAACAGTAAAGAGGAACATGATAGGCCCCATCATATAGGTGAACTAGGCGCTCTCCTAGGTCGCCATGCATTAAGAGGCAAATATTGATACGGTTGTGAATTTGTTCTTGTCGGACGGGGGTGGGGGGTGGGGGCACCAACGTTCATTGTTCGGCAATGACGTCAAAACGTTTGGGCAGGCCTAGTAGGGGAAGATGCCCAGGATAGCTCCAGTCAAGAATTTTTTGCATTCGTTGTTCAGCGAAATGGATTTGTAATTGGATAAGAAACTAGCCTGCATCAGTTTGGATACTTACCCCTATCGAGTGAATATGGCAAACCTCGTGACATACGAAGACGAAACCAAGAACACATATGTGGACGCTTGTGTGGTATAGAAACCTGACACTTTATTAAGTTCAACAATACATATTTGACAGGAGCCGACGAAAGTCAAAATGTTGAATTTTATGTCCGACCTAAAGAAAATTAAACAAAGACTCATTTTAAAAATGATGGATCGTTTGCATTTGGGAAACAACATCAGTCGAACACTAAGCAGAGCGATATCTATGTATCCTTTGACCAGGTGGAAGTGAAAAACTTTACCATTGACTCTGAAGTCCAATTCAAGATAGAAGATACTGTTTTGCATAGGTAGCTACGAAAGCGTTTGCTCCTTGGCATAGTCAGCAAAGATTATTTCAGTTTCTTGCAGCTAATCAATTGAAATTTTGTCAAGTTCCTACACTTCAAAGTGTCCATGATAGCTATCACTCGAGATGGCAAGATGATGTGTATCAGACCTTTTGAACCTAAGTTTGCACAAATAAATTATTTGAGGTCTTGCTTGACACTATCAGTAACCACAGGACAGTTCTGTTCCAAAAGCAAGAAGAGTATTTTTTGACGACGATTATGTAGGATATACTTCTGGGGACTTGATTTCATTCAGGACCAAAGCAGCGACGAATGACATTTTCAGCATGTAAAACTTCGCGCAAAGCCTTCTAACACAAGCTCTGAATTGCACTAGCTCTGACTTTGTGTGCAGAATTTGATAAAACGATGAATATCAACAGTTGATAGAAGTGATCCCAGACTTTTAGAAAAGATGGAAATTGTAGGACCTATGAATGTGGCGATAATGATGCATTTTTTAAATCCAGAACAAGGAGGTAAAAATACAATTATTTAGTCTCCTGTTCTGCTACTGACATGAGTGAAATAATAACCAACCCGACCAGAAAACATTGATCTGGATGTCAGATTAATCATTCTAGTCAGAAACAACATGACAATTGTTTGTTGAAGAGTCAAGAAGAATATTGGAAGGGTATATGCAATAAACATGCCTTCTTATGTCAGAGGAGATGATTTTAAGAATTTGGTATAAAGACGTGTGTGGCCATTCCATACCTATATTGAGTTCTCTGGAGACTTATCGCATCAAAACTATCTTGCAACAGCGTACTGAAACTACCAGTTGTTTATCGACTTACTTGACATAACATTTCAAGGAAAAATATCAGGTATGAAATAGTGAATTATCTTTACCTGTAAAAGATAACAAAAATCAAATAAAAGTGAAATACCTGGGCTGACTCATAGTTAGTATAAAGCTTCTTGGAAATGTAAGATGTGTTATAAAGATTTACTCCCACATAAAAACGAAAAGGCTTTCAATTCTATGTCATAAACACGATCAGGAACCCACTGGGTAGACGACTACTTTCCCAACGACTGCAGTTATGGATTACATCTTCTGGAAGTTGACATCATTGACTTTAAGAGAAGAAATGTTGCATCTACTAATTTCGATAATGTGAGCTTGCTATGGTCATATTCCTCAGTGTGCAGAAAACACTGTCTTTTCTTCATTAACGAATTCTTGGATTTCCCTTGGAACATTTAGTGACTTGTTCTGATCGCGACTACTCAGAAATGATGATAAAATAGAAGGACTGCTTTGTGTACATTAAGGCCATCTCTTTTCTTTCTCTCAGAAACGAAGTGTGCATCAATGGCAAAATGACAGTGTATTAGATCATAAGAGGCCCTGTCTGAATCAACATTATCAGAGTTGTAAGTACGTTCATGTCTAATGCTTTTGGCAGTTGCAAATAATGAGGAAGAAACGAGACCTAGTCTTCCTCGTCATTGTTGACGTTTCGGTTACCGGGTTTATTAAAAGGTGTTGATTTATAAAAATGGCGCTGTCTTGTTTGTTAAACATACTCATTTTGAAACATCCACATTCACCTTATTTCTATCGATATTGGTAAACACACAGTAGCTTCTTTCACAGCCACGTACCAATTAAGATGTGTTTCCTTCACGACATAGTACTTGATTAAAGCTTTGATGTGGTGTGATACAGTAGTATGTTTGTGTAAATTCATACCCCGTCTTTTACATCGCACCCTTTTTGCTGGATGTTGGATTTTTTTTACACACTGCAGGAGGCATCTCAGATATTATGTACGGGATTCTTTATAGTACTAAAACGGTGAGCATTGGAAGGTAATCAAAATTTGGTTGTGTGATAGCAAGTTTGTCTGATTTCAACCCACTTCTTTAACTATCATTTTCGTCGGATATGTAGGAATATAGACACTACACAAACCCTTTTGTGTAGTATGTATGGGGTATTGGATAGCACTCAAAAGTGGGTGTTTGATTGCATTCAAAAAGCGGGTGATTAATATGAGTGCTGTGTGTTAGATTGTAATACAAAAGTAACTGTTAAATGATATATTTGTTTGATTTCAGGAGATTAGTTTATGTTGTTTGTTTTTCGTCCTTGAGTATATGAGTTTTTCTATACACTACATAAGGCGTTTTGGATAGTATTTATAGGGTATAGGTTGGTTAGTATTCAAAACGTGGGTGCTGGCCTTGCTCAAAAAGCGGGTGCTGGATAGTACATTTATGTGACTTTATTCTTCTTCTTCGACATTAGTCCCCTCTTGTGTGATAGTATGTTGTAAACGTGATAGGTTGCAGTGATATGGTATAGGGTTTTGTTTGTTTAATGTATTCGAATGCTAATAAAAATCGTATGTTGATTGTATATGTAGTGTGATGAATTGTCAAAAAATAGTGGCTGCTTGATAGCAAGGTTTTGTGTTTGGATGGTAATCAAAAACTGGTCTTTGGATTGCATATGTGGTTTGCTGGGTTGGAGATAAAAATGTAACATTATATTTTCATGTCCCTACAAGTATTCAGCTCCTTTCTCATTAACAGTTTTAATATTACATTTTCTCTTGTCCCTATTGACACTCTTGTCCCTATCAATACTGTTATCACTATAAGCTCTTCTGTCGACAGAATACCATCCCCAAGGATAATTTTAAAATAGGATTTCCCAAGTACCTCTCCATGTATCTTATGAGCTAATGTCTCATTCTCCCCCAAATGCAACACATAACTTACTAAGTACCTTTTCACAATCATAAATCAAGTCGATTGTAACACAGTAATCATCATATTGGAACTTATATCAATCACACGATTAAAACATGGCTGCAAGCAAAGTAGGACGCATATTGTTTAAAATTTGTTGGTGGGAAATGCCTGCGAATGCCTGCGATATTACAATAGTGCTATAATAGCTCTGTAAGTCAAGTTACCGAATACTTGCAAAATGTTAATAACAATACCAGCTTTTACATTCGATGGTTTAATTTCATCCAATTAAGATGCGTTAACTAAGACTGTATGTAAGATTTATTTAAAAGTATATCAGGTATCTCATAAAGTATGCAATATATATATTATAAACTATTATAATATATTTTTTAAAGTTATCTTAATAATATAAAAATAGTATGTGCAGGTTACAATATACACTGAATCTTTTATAAGACGTCCCACGAAGTTTATCAGATGGCAAATGGTTGATACTTTACCTGGATCACATGAAGAGCTCCTCATGCAGTCACTGATGAGACTGTACAAGGTTCTGTCGCGCTCCGCATGCCCTGCTTTGCTGGCTATGTGGTTGTACATGCATGGGAAACCGTCGCATCTCTTCTTTAGTGCATCACCATCTTCAGTTTCTATTTTCTGTAGGGGCCTGTACGAGAAATATGAGATAGAGACGTAACATTTTTGTTAGTAAGTAAAATCCTAGCATAAATGTATAGGTATTTGAAGTTTTGTTTGACTTCGTAATAAATGGGTATATTTATTTTTGGATAACTTTTAACCTAAATGTACAGCCTTTTGAGTCATTTCAATTTTGTTCAATCAATTTCCATGTTGATCTCTGTAGTTTGATAGGACAGACGTCGCAAAAACACTGAAAATGTTTTAAGTCTATTCAAAAATAGATATTTATTTTCTGAATATTTCGCCTATTTCATCAAACGGTGTACTTTCTATTTTATATAAGCACGGATAAATCTTTGTCCATGTATTTAAACACTTCGCCAGTTCAAATGCTGATGTTCCGTGAAATACTATGTAGTTTGCACGTTCTTCTACATCGCTTTTGAAACTCTGAACCATTTTGGGGAGTGGAATATGATACAAAACCTATCGATGACTGGTAGATAGTTTGAAATGTAGGTCTTGTAATTTGTTACCATTACCTGTAACACGCCAGTATTATTGGTTAGTTGTCGGTCAAGAGATTCATCCATATCTTTCTTTATTTCATTCCAGCAGTAAGCTCATCTATACGACTTTGATATGCCTGATCTTTAATAATATCGTGCTTTCATTAACATTTTCTTTGCTCTTTTGTCAATTTGTTTTCAAACTATAACAAAGTACCAGTATTAGCAGTGATATATCTATTCAAGTTAGTGCTAAAAATCAGTCACTTTTAAATATATTTGTCATTTTATTTTATTTGGTTGTATATGCCATCCTGTAATTCTTTTTAAATGAGATAGTAGAGGGCCTTAGTCGTAAAGATTTATTTTATTTCTCCATGTCGCTAATGCATCTATCTTTAATTACGTGTAATCGAGAGTATGTGGCATTTAACTCTCTTACATATTGCAATGTTTTGTACAGAGTAAGATCAAATATTAATCATTTTTCAAAAAACACACGTGCACCTAAGATCTTGTTTTCGTTTTGTCATCACAATGTTGCTTGCTCTTTCACTAGCCATTCTCTACGATATATCCTGCTGTATTGTCGGCATATTCTCTTCATGTTTATGTAATATTGGTTCATTATCCTCCAGAGTCTAACATATTATTGACTGGAAGCTGGATTAATTTGATTGTACTGAATCAACTACACTTTGAATACTGTAGGTATTTAAGTTGAAATCATTGTTTATGAGTTGACCCAACATTATACCTTTTATCTTTTATCAATGGAGTTAAAAGTAAAATAATTTTCCAATTTACTTTACGTAGAAACACTTTGGTGATGGCGTATTATATATATTATATTGATGCTTTCATCGTTAATGTATCTTTCTTATAGCTCTTTTCAGCTGCTTGTAATGACTATTAATATTGCAGGAAACAAAGTCACCATGAAAATCATAGCAAACAAAAGATATTAGAGTAATATTTGCTGCTATTGACTTGATTGAGGGAAACGTATGCATATTTAGGTTTCCAAACTCACAAACTATATTCGATTTAGCGAATGTCTGCATTAAGCTATGCCTATTCAGTTCGAACAATTTACGACTATAGTTGTTAGATACAATGTTTTTATTGTCCTAAGTAAAGACTATTTTAGAGTTGTGCTTTAAACATCAGATCCATTGCTTTATATGCTGTCATACTTTCTTATAGTTTGGTCGTGTACAAAGATATAGAAAGCATTTAGGATCAAAACATTCATGAGTCATTTGTGTCGTTGATATAATAGAACTGGCTCTTACACACACACACACACACACACACACACACACACACACACATATATATATGGGGGTGATGGTGGGGGTGAAATCTCAACATAATCATCTCATCTGAGAAAATGCCTATTCTCGCTTGGAATTATCTCTCCATTTGATGATATCTTGAAAACGTGAACTATACTGTGCAATTGATATTCTGTTTTGAACTTGAAAATCTAAAATACAGGTCACGTAAGACCTGATAATCTGATTTAATATTTCTATTCCACCTTCGTCGGTATGTTGTTATATTCCACAAAAAATAAGTTCAGCCTATGTTCAAATCCACAGTAATCATCTTATTGTAAACGTCATTCAACTTTTTAACCTGATATTTTTTATGAATTACATTTAATCTCTTGTACCCATTTCTCTCATCACTTGCTTATTGGAACCAGTAATCACTGTCATCATATCATTGAACCCATTTAGTTTTGTCTTCATATCATGGAGCCCAATTAGGTATTATTGTCATCATATCATGGAACCCAGTAATACTGTCATCATACCATGGACCCCAGTAAGTACTGTCATCATATCATGGAACCCAGTAAGCATTGTCATCGTATCATGGAACCCAGTAAGTATTGTCATCATATCATGGAACCCAGTAATACTGTCATCATACCATGGAACCCAGTAAGTACTGTCATTATATCATGGAACAAAGCAAGCATTGTCATCGTATCATGGAACCCAGTAAGTATTGTCATCGTATCATAGAACCCAGTAAGTATTGTCATTATATCCATCCTGGAACCCAGTAAGCATTGTCATCGTATCATGAAACCCAGTAAGTATTGTCATCGTATCGTGGAACCCAGTAATACTGTCATCATACCATGGAACCCAGTAAGTATTGTCATCATATCATGGAACCAAGCAAGCATTGTCATCGTATCATGGAACCCAGTAAGTATTGTCATCGTATCATAGAACCCAGTAAGTATTGTCATTATATCCATCCTGGAACCCATTAAGTATTGTCATCTTGTCCTGGAACCCAACATGTATTGTCATCGTGTCCTTTAACCCAGTAAGTATTGTTATCATATCACGAAGCCCAGTAAGTACTGCTATTATATTATGGAACCCAGTAAGTTTTGTCATCATATCATGGAACCCAGTGAGTATTGTCATCGAATCGTGGAACCCAGTAACTATTGTTATTATACAATACCAATCTATTTTTGCCGATTGTTTTTCGTTAATCAGAACTTTATGAAATATTAAAGTTATTACTTATTATATTAAATTGTTTTAGAATTATTTTATTATTATTCTATTTAATTGCCTTTTCAAATATATAATTGTTTAGCTCAACAATAAAACAATAAATGTCGTATTTGACAGTAGATATCAAACTTATATCTGGTGTAACTATCTCTTGAATACTTTTGATGCTTGAACCTGATGTAGTTCAGTTTCAAGCTGATGATCTCTCTTGCTTTCGTTCTTATTTTAACCACATTTATTTCACAAATTTAACTGGTTATCGTAATCATTTCTACTACTGGCTCAAACAATAGTCTTTATTCAGCTAATATATATCTATATCTATATATCTATATCTATATATCTATATATATATATATATATATATATATATATATATATATATATATATATATATATATCGTGCTTTTATATTTTTTGAGAATTGAGAGGTTTTTATTTTATAGGTGATATAATGTTTTAACTCTGTATGCTTCTAGACGTTTGAAAGATATTGCACTTTTTCTCTTGGTGGACAGTTAACTATAAACTTTGTCTCTGGCCAGTAAATAATGTTTCCACTAAATCTGCCAAATATATTTCTTAATGAAACTGATGAACTACCGGAAAGAAGTTCCATTATCCGCTTCAAGAATGAACGCAGACTGTTAATATGTCGAATTATAAGTAGACAAATGTAACTTATCAATGCTTTGAGAAGAAAATATTAGCGGAGTTAAATGAAAGAAAGTACAATAAATTTTTTTATATCCTACTCAATATGTAATATGCGATTACTTGCTTTTACCTTCTACTTTGGTAAGTCTAGGGAACCAAAATGCAATTCGACTGACGCGATTCTATGAACTTTAAAATGGCCCTTGACTAATTATTCCATTTCTGTTAGACAGCGCCATCCATCAAAGGTGTCTCATTTATCACACTAATGACCACTAGAAGACATTATGCAGAGGACAGTCTAATTTACACACGTATCAGGTCTTCATCATCCTTAGACTCACTCTTGTTTTCAATTCTGTTTCCAATAACATGGGAACTTGGCTTTTATTATAGGCACTACTGTTATTAGAAATTGATTACAGTCGACATATTATTCAACATCTTGTTTATTTTCTTCACGTTCTTCATGCTATCGTCAAGTCTATTATCATGAAATTCAATAATCGTAATAAAGATGGGAATGGGGATTCATTCCGTCTAAGCCTTTTGACTTTTAGAACTCAGGATCAAACTGCTTTTGTGTAAATTGACTCGTACAGGTGTCGCATGATTTCGAGCTCAGGTGAAAATAATGTTAAGTCAGTGTG
Organism: Sinohyriopsis cumingii; assembly: GCA_028554795.2. Taxonomy (NCBI): domain Eukaryota; kingdom Metazoa; phylum Mollusca; class Bivalvia; order Unionida; family Unionidae; genus Sinohyriopsis; species Sinohyriopsis cumingii. The sequence goes on from CM068834.1 coordinate 25,215,531, forward strand.
AGAAACAAATCACCGAAGTTTTTAAAATAAAGGAAGCATATCTTCTTGCATATTTATAATATGCATTGTTAATTGCTTTCTTGTCCTTAAGGTTTAGTTACGGCTTTGATTATTTCTTCAGAACATTTAATAAGTCAAAACTAATACCAACTTGTACTCTTTGAGACTGAAGGGATTTTTCTTTCTTAAGTTATTTTATAAAAATTACATATGTTTTTCTAAATTGCAGATAAAGTTATATTTCCTGCTTTTTCCAAACCAATTGGTGCTGCGGGATTTCTTGTCACCATCATGCATTCGTAGTACAAACTGACGTTTAACCTATTACTCGTCATTCAGAAAAACGCACATTAAATCAGTGCCACCTATTGAAGATCTTTAGTATGTTTGCAAGAAATAGATTATTAGTCGATTGTATGTTTGCATTCTACTGCAGGTTCGAGGTTGTAGAAAAGGCCAGACGCATCATCACTGAATCTCGTACGAGACGACATTGTACAGGCAAGCTGTTTGCCGTTGGTTACATCTCTTGTTGTTGGTCTTACCACTGTCTTTGGAATATAAATAAAACGTAATGCAAACTGCAGGAGTTTAACAGTGCTGTTCTTACATTTAACATCTCAAGAATACCAAACATAGTAAAAGTTGGAATATTTCTAGTGTTAAAATAATGGTACACCACAAAGACAAATGTCAAAGAACCCTGTGTGTGGCCGCTCTGCTGCCATTTCTTATGACGACCCTGATTGTTCTGAAACACTGCATTGCATCAACTGTGGAACAAACCACCATGCAAACTCCAAAGATTTTGACGCACGGAAACAAGATAATGAAAATTCAAATATCTTCTTTTCTGAGACCAAACAGTTAGCAAAAACAAGAATGACATTGTCAAACGTGGTAGTAAAATGATTACGTCCAATGAAGATCAAAATAACGTTTTCCTGACTAAGCACAATCTTCTAAAATTGGTTCTTTAAACAGCCAGAGACGGCTATTTCAAGTTATCTGATTATATGTCACTCGCTTGTTTGGTATTTAATCTGGTACAAAAAGTACCTTTATCCAGTGGAATTGTCGGGGACTTAAGATCAAAATAATTATATTCTTCAGCCACTAAATGAGTATGAACCTGCAGTACTATAATATAGGAAACATTCCTAAGATGTATAGATAAGTTATAGTTAAGAATTATTCGGCTCTTAACAAGTTTGTTCAAAATATGGGCTCTTTTATCTTTAACAACAGAGCTCCACTCAACCGCATTGCTTTAAATACAAGTTTAAACGCTCTTTGCTGTGTCATTCATTATTCAGTGATTATGTTGTGTTCCATCTATATCCCACATAGCTACAAATGTTCTAGTCAACTTCAACGACAATCACCATCTCCTTTCACTATGCCAGGAAAGTTTAATTGTCATAATAATATAAGTGGTAAAAGCCATATAAATGATAAAGGCAAAAATATGGAAGATTTCAGTTCGACATGTAACTTGTGCATACTTAACAACAAGTCTCTCATATTTAGACGGGGACAACTTTTATACTTGCATTGGTCTAGTTTTTGTCTTTCCATTCTCTACTGTTAGATTATGATTGGAAAGTTGCTCATTACCTGTACGTTAATGGTCATTTTTCAAATTGTTTGGAAACATTGGTTCCACCATAGGCAAACCAATTTCATATAGAAAATTAAACAAAAGCAAGAGAGAAAAGTTCCAAATAATTTCAAATAGCAGAATTCACAGTGATATGGCCATGTTAAACTGTTTTCAAATATTTTACATAAAGTTGCAAAAGAATCAATTCCAAAGCTCTAACACAGTTAGAAACGGTTCAAAGAGCAGATGTTCACTGAAAGTTGCAACGTAGACATCACGTAATGCATTCAACACTGTGACATTTATATAACCGACCCACGCACGAAAATTTTGAACATTTTTATCAGGCTGAGTTAGACGCCGATTTACAGACTAAGAAGAAATCTTGGAGAAATAACGTCTCCATTTTAAATTTTCATTTCTCTATTACGAAAGTATGGGACACTGTAAACAAAGTTAATTGTTAGGGAAACCCGAAATCTTTTCGTCAGTAAAAAGTAAATAAGATTAATATTATCTATAACCAGTACACTGCTATTGAACACGCTGACACTTTTATAAACATTCTTCAGTTACTAACAGTTCATCGGAATTTCAAAATCGAATATGAAGAATAGAAGAAACTTGAAAATTCGCCTCTTATAGTTCTGAAGACTATGCACTACAGTTTTCACTTTCGGGATTTACTCATGCTTCATTATGCCCATAACACAGCTGAAGGGCCCCGATTCATACATTACCAACTTAAAAAAAATACCTAACAGAAATTTATCTAAATGATCTTTTATAAATTTGAAAGTACCATCTCGTGGCCTTGACGAGTTGTATTTGTTTAACATTGGACGAATTAATCAATACAAGAATTGTATGCGTCATGGAGTCTAGCAATCTCATGTACGCTTTTTAAAGTGGCTTCAGATACGGACGCAGTATGAGTTATCACCAGGTCAGAAGGATCGTTTTGTAGCAGTCTTCTTTGACCTGTATAAGGCCCAGGACATAATATGGAATAAAGGAATAATGAGATCTCAAAGGCCCTCTATCTATTTTTGATTCTTTCTTTCATATAGAGAATTTAAAGTACGAGTGAGTTTTACCTTTGCTCATATGCACGAACAGGAGATGGCTGTACCTCGGGGCCACATTTTGTCAGATATACATTTTAATATCAATATTCATAATACAACGAAACGCTTAAATCCAGCTGATGATCACTCTAAACATGTAAATGATTTTCTTCTATGTTATCGATCCAAACATAATCATACAATTGAACGACAGTTGCAACACTGCTGTATAAATATTGTCAATAATTGACAACTGAGAACGGCTTTAGATTTCATGATCCAAAACATCTTAAATGCCTGTGGGTTACATAACTAAATAACATCACGAACCTAGAATCATGTTTGATCAAACACCAGTTCCGATGATGGAGGAAACTGGGGTTTTATATATTCTTTTTAACAGACAACTCATCCTCATTCCTCACATTAAACAATTAAAGGCTAAATGATTAAAAGCCATTGACCTATAAAATGTGAGTAGCACATACTACCTGAGGTGCACATCGGAAAGGATGTTCTTCATCTTACATAATTCTTATTAGATACAAACTCGACTATGGGTGTATTATTTATGGCTCAACCAGAAGGTCCTACTAAAGCATACTTGATTCAGTTCACCACCAGGGAATATGGCAGCCATGGAAGCCTTTAATAGGTCACCAACTGAAAGTATTTACGATGATGAATCATCCATATAATCTCGCAAAGTAACGTTATCCCCGCAATAGGCCAGGCAATTCAGATCAAATCATTCCAATCATGCCTACATATCAGACATTATGAAACCAAATGAATGCTATCCCAAATTTTGAACTAAGACTATCACCATATCTTGACAATACAGAGATTTATTTTTCAAGATTTGAAGAAGTTTTTGTCTATAAAAGAACACCATGGCGTATAAAACAACACAGAGTGCTGATTTCTTTGCATCAATGGACAACATAAAAACAACTCGTTCCTATTTTAATGTTTCTTACAATGAACTCCTCTCAGAATATGAACTGTACAAAAAGACATTTTTTCTGATAGTTAGACAGCGGGTGAAATGCTGCTGCAGCCTTTTTTATTGGTAATTACACTATACAATATCGTTTACCATCTGGTGCATCGATTCTTTTCGACTGAGATCAAAACAGTCGATATTTGACTTGAACTATATCAAAAGCAAACCAATTCAAAACTTCAATTGTTTTTACCATTCTGCAAAAACACTTTATAAGAAACGTTCATATCAAATAGAAGAACTATCATCAAGATGGAATGATGGTTTATTTAACGAGCTTCACTCGGTAATGGCTCGTTTAGGCGTATGGTCTCATCTTATAGACTAGTCAGTAAGGATGAATAGGTTGCTACGCGTCTTATTACTGGATACAATCGGTTAACTCAGTTCTTCAGTTTAAAAGGTGATGTCCCACCTGAGTAAGTTTCTAGCAATGGCCCCTTTACCGCCAGTCATATTTTGATTAACTGTATCGACCTCCAACCATTACGCAATCGATTCTATCGTGTTAAAAATATCAAATAACTTTTTGAAACGACGAGCGTATCTCAGATTTTAGATTTCTTGAACTAAGAAAATATTTATAATAACAACAGCTTGTTGATTTGTCTGAGTACATCATGACTTATAGGTTTGAAATGTGACATTTGTACCGTCTAGAATGTTTCATCTGGTTACCTCGTCCGGTGACTGGGATTCTTGACACATGTTCTATTCCATTTCTTTAATAGGTACGTTTAAGCCATTTACTTTCATTATTACGGATTTACCTGCGCTATGTTGCCTTATTGTGCTAAGGCACCGTAAAGCTAATAACGTATCGTCATCACTATGAGTCTGCATATTCATATTGTCATCCCTAGCTTGTTTCATTTTACGATTTCCGCAAAACACGTTATTCGATAACTGGAACGTTTAAAAACCTAAGTAACACAATATTAAAGAAATTGGATCCTTTGAAACTCGAGACAAATCGACAATAACAGTTTGACATAATCTTTTCTTTGGAACTTGAATCAATAAAGTTGAATAATTAGCTCGAATGTTACGTTACTGTTATGTGATATTTTCTAATGCAAAAGCAGTTTTGCTCCATTGTTAAACAGCTGATTAGTTAACTACTGTTGAGGTATTTGATTTGTTTAACCAAGTAGAAATGAAGCCAAGTAGTATTTCATTTGTAAAATCTAATACACATCACGAAATTGGTACTGTCTATATTTTGGTGTTATGAAAAGTGTAGAAAAATAATGAAATGTACAACTCTTGAATTGATGAGACTTGACCTCTTCCAAAGTTTTATTAAACTCGCTTTACGCATACATATCAATAGCGGCAATCTGAAAAGTCTCGGTACTCGTAAAGCCCATACATAAATATGTATTTGAAAGGCCTCGGTACTCGCAATGCCCAAACATAAATATGTGTTTGAAAGACCTCGGTACTCGCAATACCCATACATAAATATATATTTGAAAGGCATTGATACCCGCAATGCCCATACATAATATGAATTTGACATGCCGCAATACCCGCAATGCAAATACATTAATATGTTTTTGAAAGGCCTCAATACCCGTAATGCCCAAACAGACATATGTATTTAAAAAGCCTTGATATTCGTAATAACGATGCATAAATATCTATTTTTTAAATACTTTCTTAACTATAAGAGATGCAGGGGAAATTGATACATACTTTCTTGGACAAAATTGGTATAAAAAAGGTACTAAAACATTTTTGTTCTAAATGTATAAACTGAACTTCCCCTTTTCTAGCTGTATGCTACATTTCAGAGAAAACAGTAATTTCTTCTATTGCAGATTCATCCAGTTACGAACTGCTTACAATAACTTGATCAGAATTGTCAAAATCAATCTCATGTGAAATACCTAATCATCTGTTATTGTTTTTGTCGAAAATGAATGAATCGTTTTTAATTAGGTCAAAAATCATCAGGCTTAAAAATCAATTTAATTAAACCTGTTTTCAACCGTATCTAATTTAGTATCCGTACATAAACGTTTTCTGCTGCGTTGAAATGATGCAGTTTGCAAACGGCGTTCATTCATTTTCAAAGTTTTCTCATAGAACAGAACATCCATCCGCCCACCAGCAAACCTACCCACCCACCCATCAATCCATCCATCTATCTATCTGCCTGTCTATTTCCATCCATCTATCTGCCCACCCTCCCACCCACACACCCATCTATCCATTAATCCAAACATCCATCCATCTATCCATCTATCTATCTATGGATATACTTACCTTAACATAAATAGATATGCATGTATGTATGTATGTATATTCGTACATACGTCTGTCTGTCTGTCTGTATGTATGTATGTACGAACGTACATATATTCATACCAACATATATAAGCAACGAAGCTGGATATATATATATATATATATATATATATATATATATATATATATATATATATATATATATCAGTCGATGTCCTCTATGATGGTCAAAGTTATTCTTTAAAATCATATTTGTATGGCTGTATCTGTAAAGGTTTCTGCCCAAATCAACGTGGAGTGTATACGCTATGTGTTTCTACTGTATTTTAGGCATTCAGTTTTTATGATTAAAGCGTGATGGGTATGGAGAAAGTAGATAGATTCTGAAAAAAAATAAAAGGATAAAGTTTAACTAACACAGTTTAATTTGCTCTCAATTACAGGTATTCATATTTTCTCTTCCATTTGCCGTCCCTGTCGAATTTTTTTTTTCAACAGTAGGTTCAACTCTGCGGAAGCGATTTGATATATTAAGAGGATTTCCAAGGACACTACCCGAACTGAGTGTTGAGATATGGGGCGCTTTGATTGAGCCGGAAATAGGGTTTCTTATACACAATAACTCAGTACCAATCATATATATTTTTCCGTGTTCACACACTGAAGAAGTCGGCATAATTTAGGAAATTAACCCTCGGCAAGGTTGATAAATAATATTTTATTGAAGCAATTCGTTGGAGAAAAATTGGCCATATTCATTTGAAATATCTCGAAGAAGAATAGACCTTTTTTGTTCAAATTAACAGCTTGTTTTCTCAGAAAACTCTTCTTTCAAATATCCATTACTATAGCTGTTTTAAGATAGCTACTGGAAGAGCCTCTTCCAAATATCTCGTGAAAGAGGAATGCTGAAGACAGAAATAGTACGGCGTCAACATACCGATTGACCCAGATGGAAGACTCTTTCTCCTACGTACTCACCCCCCCCCCCCTTAGATCAAAGGAAGAGGAAAGCAGCACTGTATTTGCAGAAGATACAAGAATTCATTGGTGTAAATTATTTGAAGGTCTTGAGCAAGATATTTTTAACATTTTAGTTGAAATGAGAATGTTTGACATTTTACAAAATTTAAAATTGATCTAAGGTATAATTCTTTTGTACACGACTTTACAATTTAGTATGTGTGATAAAAAGTAAATCTTAGAGCCTTTGACACGATGCATATTGAAAGAGGCATTACTGATATCTGTTTATCAGAAATGAAGTAAATTGCATATTTTTTTTATACAAACCAGAAACCAGCAGAAATTTTATTAAATTAAAATTTATTAAAATACAGCAATGAAATCAAAACTTTAAATCGTCCTTAATATTCATGTTGACTATTCACTCCATCCCCGTGAGGACCCAATCGAATTTTGGATATCTAATAAAATAACAATTACTAAGGTGAGCATTTGCTCACATTTAAAAAATATACAAAATTGTCTTCATATTTCGTTAACCAAATTAAATATTTATTATTGTTTATTCTAATTTTTTGGGGACAGGTAATTGAGATATCGAAATCAATAGTTGTTAGCCTGAGCAATTTACTTCTGTAACCGGCAATATTCTATTAGAATAAAAGGTTTTCACACAATAGTATGTACAATCCAAGCTGTCTCATTCCTCACAAAGGACACCAGCTTAGAAAGGACAATATCTATGAAGTCCCTATCTTAAAGATGTTTACTTTTTGGAAAATCAAAGTCTACTGCGTAGACCGAAACGACAAGGTCATTACATTATGACATCATTAATTTGACGACACTTGTAACCGCTGCATATAGCATGGCTGTTGACTTTGTGAATGGATGCATGTGCAATGACGAGCTTACGACTTCTCTCTGTCATTTAAATTGTTAATGCAATGACTAGTACCATGCTGATCCCGGTGGCTGGGACGGTCTTGCCATACAGTTTATTCAAGATTTACCTTTCCTAAGGCATTCTTGGCATGTAAATTATGAGATTTAACTGAAACTTCAATAGAGATAAATTTGCAACAGTGAAATATAAATAAGCAGATCATTATATGGAAAGAAGGATTTAACAAGGAATGATTTTTCACAAAGCGTTTTGTTAATTATCATTTCCTGGTCTTGAATACAGGTGCACATTTTCTTACATTTGTTTACATGGAGATATGACCATTTTGCCCCTTTGTTACATCAACTGGTTTCTACGTAATAAATATACCCATTATAAATTTATTACATGATTTAAGAGTTTTAAGCAATCTGATTCGTTAAATCGGCACCTGTTTTTTTCCCCAAAACATTGACTGACTAAAGGATGTTTAGGATGGTATGCAATTTCCTTTGGATATGGGATGCTATGCTTGACCTCAGGAATGATACATATTCTGCCAGGTTCTATCGTCAAGCGAAGATGTTAGTTTTCGTCACAGGACGTAATGTGATGTACTAAAATTATTACAACCTTCAATTTTCTCCCAACCAAACAAAACCATAAGATACCAGATAACCGATTCTCAGTGAAGAAGGCAATAATATAATAATAACACATTCACGTACATTTGTAAGGTGTTATAAGATTCCAACGGCTCACCTGACATCTAATCGTCAGTGCAGTCATTCAGAGTAAGCAATTCTGCTCAAGTGTATATCTTGCATTATTAATCATTGACGGTGGATATTTACCAACTATCTGTTAGCATGTTCTTCCTTCTGCCCTTCCCACCTTTCGTTTGTCCTGACTTGCACTCGAAAGGAAATTTTAAAAACTACAATTAAGCGGGAAAAAGTAAATATACTTTTTAAACGTTTACTGGTTCTTTCGTTTAATAATTATTGAAAAGTGATTTACGAAACTATTTTAGAAACCCATTTCTTGCTGCACTTTTGCTGTATTGTGTTTGTTTCTTAATTATTAAAAAAATATTAATTGCAATCCCGTTGTCATGAAAGCATAAGAATGTCAGAAAGGTCAAAGCGAGTTAAGAAAATAATTTATTGACTATGACTTCAGTTGCTATCAGACTTTATGTATCTCAAATAAATTATATGGACCTCTGAGAGACAGAATCGCATCCAGTGACCCCGATCTGGTTTGTATTTTTTATTCTCTTATAAGAGATTATGCATATACTGCCTTTTAATAACAGACATTTGTACAAAATAAGAAACAGTGGGTGGACACACAATGCGGACGACCGTATGAGACTAAATTAAAACAAAAAAGGAGATGACTTGCACGATGATGTTTGAGCGAAAACCCCGAAATATAACATTTTGAGGTTAAAACTGAGTTTTACAACAGAAGTATTAGGGCTTTTATTGGAAACGTAAAACTATTAATACATTTCAACTTTCTCTGATAAAAAGCTATCCTAAATTGAAGAATCTAACATAACCCTTAAGACTAGAATGTTGAAGTATTTGACACAAGTTGAAATTTAAAATTGGGTTGATGTTTTACCAGAACTTAGTTGGCGGATACATTGACTTTCATCCCTGTTGTTGCAAAAAGAAAAGATAAAAATACTGAGAAACCTATTTGTTTACTTGACAAATAATACATTCGGAACTCTGACATTTAAAATCACTGAGAAATGAAAATCAGAATACAAAACAATTTTACAAAAAAAGGTGTCTTCGTAGCTTTACTGAAGGTATATCTCAAATCAAGCAAGTGATTTTGTAGACATGGAGACTTAAGGGGGAGGGACACAGAGGGTATGTTATCAACACAGGAGTTATCTCTTTACACAAACAAGATGACACATATAATGTTAACACATTTTGACGACAGAAAGAATGAATGGCAACATTATATTGTTGTTGAACTGAACATATATTACAAAACGTTGCTGATGTTACAATCCAACAAGAAGAACTTTTAGAGCAAATTAAAAGTGTAATGCAAGTAGCCAGAAATGCAAGGAATGTGTATAATCAACGAGATTGAAATGGTATTACAGGGAAGGAAATGAAAGATTCCAAAGATAAATCAACAAAGTACTACGTGCAAATTTGCACAACCACTAAACGGAGACTGAATCGATACAAATGTGCAAAACCACTAAACGGAGACTGAATCGATACAAATGTGCAAAACCACTAAACGGAGACTGAATCGATACAAATGTGCAAAACCACTAAATGTAGACTAAATCGATACGAATGTTCAAAACCACTAAACGGAGACTGAATCGATACAAATGTGCAAAACCACTAAATGTAGGCCGAGTCTGCAAAATTGTGCAAAACCAGCGAATGGAGACCGAATATGCATAAATGTGCAAAATCATTAAATGGAGATTAAATCTAATTAGATGTGCAACACCAGTAAATAGAGACTGAATCTATTCAAATGTGAAAAACCATTAAATGGAGACTGAATAAACTCAAGAAGAAAAATCGCTTCTATATTAATCTCAAAACAGTTTTTTCAACATTAATTTTCAAAATTATCGATATATATATATATATATATATATATATATATATATATATATATATATATATATATATATATATATATATATATATATATATATGTGTGTGTGTGTGTGTGTGTGTGACTATTTCCATTTCTATATGTATTTACAGCATATATTGGTTATCAAAAACAAGCAGGATTTACAGTATAAAGTTACTTATTTGTTCAGTGTGTTATTGTAGTATCGTGTATGATTGTTAAATCCTTTCATTTCTAAATCTGCTCCACTTCATGCCATTTATTGTGTTTAAAAGTAAAAAAATATTTATTGAACAACCTGAATAGTAAAGATATCGATATTTTAGATTTCTAAAAAGAACTATGAAACTGGGGGAACAATTCATATAAAAATTATAAATGGGATAGCGTTAAGCAAAGCGGATACTTTTTCACTCGGTCAATAGATAAATATTTATAAATATTGTACTGACAACTGAATATATGTATAAACAGAAAAGAAGATCTCTCTCTCTACTGAATTACCTATGAGGCTTTTGAATGATCCTGAGCACTGAAAGAATGGTATCTTCATAATTAACAAAGGACGTTAAATTGAATTTCAGTCCAATTTACGAGATATGTAAATACCAACACTGGTGCGCATTTAAACTGTACAAGACATAAGATAAACTATCTCCAGTGAAGTTCATTAATGCAATGGTCGGCTACTGCAGCCTTCCTTCTTCCTAATTAACCCAAATATTATGATTCGTGTTAGAATTGCTACTACATTTTGACTGAACGAATTTAACCGTTCAAAGCAACAACAGCTTGTCTTGCATACACTACAGCGATCCGGTCATTTTAATGTCCGATCTCACCAATATGTATTTTACTTTTATTTTAGACCTCTGAGTTAATCGTAACTATTATGACAGGCTTAACTATTATTAAACATTATTTTTAAATGCTAAATTTACAATAAATTCCACGTTTAAGATTTCCTGGTCCAAAAGCTGCTTCTATAAAACATTCGTGCTGATTCGGAAAGCTATTGTTTTGATGGAACTACAATCTGGAACAAGTCTAATAGTCGTAGCCTCATATAATACGATTGCAGGAGACATCTTCTGTTTCCAATCTACTAGTAACTCTAATTTATTGATCTCTTTTGGGGCTCAGATGGCACCTATAATTATTTTATAATGGGCCAGATCTGTAAAAAGTCGCCCAGTCCATATCGGAGACGAAACAACCAATCCGTCACAGAGCTAGTATACTACTTCTAAATGTCCCAGTCAGTCGGAAATCCTTTGCATTAAAAGTGGAATTAAGATAAAAGAAAAGGAAAACCACTACGGGTGTACGAAAAGAAATGATTTCCCCAACCAGGCAGAAAAAGTAACACGAATCGCAAGATGTACATACGCACAGTGTATAGTTTTCTGACAGGTGTTTGTAAAAGGTTAAGTAGTTCCGACTAGGGCTGAGGTGTTAAGAGTGGTTACTATAATCACATTTAGAATACCACCTAACGTTTCGACCAAAATCAATTTTCGAAATGCTTCAATAGCGTAAAAATCGTAAAAAGGATAAAATTGACCGAAAATATCCGAGAACTCAGTCATACTCAGAGGCAGGAAAATGGGAATGCTTCGGCCAAGAATTCATTTCAGTCGAGTCGCTGTAATGAATGACACAATGACGTGTGATGTGCACGTGACTCCAAGTTGTTTTTCTGATTTTTGACTCAAGAGCTCGAGCGTATTATTTTTGCCATGATTAATATCTGTGGTCTCGATATGCGAAATATATCCGAGGTACTTTATAATCGTATGACGACTTATGAGTGTCTATAATGTGGTAATTAAGTGTTATTGTAGGACTATATTCATAACACTTTAACGACACGAACCCAAGGTATTGTGTGTGTGCGCGTGCGAGCGCGCGCGTTTGTGTAAAGCCTTCCAAAATACAACTCGCACAATAGATCTGTGATATCAATACAAAAAGAGTATGTACCCATATAAAATTGAAAGCTTCCACTTGGATTTATTTATTTTACTGTGGACAGATGAGGAATTATAAAAAAGCATAATTAAGGAAACCTAATGAAAGTGTTGTAAATGAAGCTGAGTTGTCTTGTTATTTGAAACTTTTGTTTTTGACGACAGGAAATTTTATAAGTGCAACACAAAATTATCGAAGAAGTTGCTCACGACCTTACAAAGAAAAAAAGTAAACATTACAAGACCAAGCTATGACTACTCCATATGATCGTTTAATGTAATAAATAGTTAGGGCCTGGACCTTCGCCAGTCAGTTCCGAATACATACACATATGATGATTAGACAAACCCAGATAATGGAGGTACTACAAAATTACGATGAATAAAATTCGTCAATAAGTCACGACTTTGTAACTGATATATAAATAATCAAAGTAGTCCGGTTTGCCAACCACCACTGTTTTGTATTTGTGTGATTGACTTATTAGCGAAATTTTATGTTTTGATGAAGATGATTTTAGGCTCAGATATTCGTTATGTACGTTGGTTTTGGTCTTAGACAAATCGCTGGTATGACTGAGAGAAACATATTTTCCCCATACGATGAAGTAAAAGACAAATATATATTTATCATTCTGGATGAAAAAATGTCTCTCATTTAAGTAAGAAAAGTAGACTGTGAGTGGCGAGTGCATTCGCATTATCTTCTGCTTTGGTCCTTAAGACGAGTGCTTTGCCTAATTAATGAAAGACATCAAGGTATTCCAAACGATATTAAAAATCACCTGTATGTGACAATCAAACATATATGACGATTAATATTTAAAAAGACATTTGTTACAACCAAGAACAGTTCTATTGTTTCACATGATTATGATTCAGGCTTTGGTACATTTTATAGAAAATTTATCAGCAAATTAAAAATGACCACTACCTGTCCTGAATAGCACGCCTGCTACCATATTCACCAAGGAAACATTGATTTTTATACCAATTCATAAGTTTTAGCAAACGAAAATCCAATATTTGTGATGTGATCATCGCTAATTGTGCACGTTCACTGGTTACTAACCGTACTCACCTGGTTTCTACCCTGTCTGCAGAAGCCAGTCCAACAAAATGAAGAACCACTCAGTTGACAATACAAAAAGAACAAATGTCGATATCTTGTACGTTCTGATGATTCCTCTCTTATATTATGAAATCAGGAAAAAAATCCCTGTGATTCTATTCTGATGATGACTTTTGCTATAATCATTTTATTTGCCAACAAAACTTTTTTCCAAGTTTGACAACAATATGTTAGCAATAAGATAATTACGGTTTTATGTTAGCCTATTCATGCTGAGAAGAGAGTCGAATGCATTGGCTTACTAATTTGAAAAACGTCAGCCAGATAGTCTAATTATATACAATAAGATACAAAACAAACCAACAGTGGGACACGTTGCTTAAAAATATTTCTATGTGGTTAATTAGCTAAACAGGTTGGTGAAGTTTATATAATTAGATACGTTTAACATGACAAAGACAATACCATAGCAAATTTTAAAGTCATACTGTAAAAATCAGAAACATTCGTTGGAAAGTTATTTTGTGGTTTGGAAGTAAGCGGGCGATTTCATTGCGATACAATGTTTATTGGATTTCACTGTTTACTGTTCTATAGTTTTCTAAGATACACCCCCGGTGGCTTGTATTTCACCATCGATATCTCACCAAATAAAAACATATAATTTGCATGAAAATAATTGATTTCTTATACATATTTATTATTTAACCTAAATTTTGTAATTACTTTCCACCCCCAATGAACGTCTTGGATAATGTTGATTCGGCGCCTTTCATTTGGAACACCAAATAACTCAGAATCTTGACTATTTTCATCAAAATTTATCTACGTTGAGCCAATGTTTACGAAGCGATAAAACCAATAGGAACGACCCATACTCCTAAACGCTTGTAAGGAAAGTATCTGAATCCGATGGGAAACTACGGAAGTCCAGGAAGTGAAAAAGATCAAACGGAGATAGGTGTCTTGTGTAAGGTGCACAACGATTATAAGACCAAGCTTTATACTCTATGACCCGAAATATACCCATAAATCATACACCAAACAAAAGTAAATTAAAATTTAGGTTACAATACATAATTTATATAAAGTCTTTTTAAATACCCAGAATAACCATTGAGGAAAAGCTCGGAAATCAGTTTTTATTAAAAACCATACCCTGTGTAAAGTAGGAATCTGCAGAGGGGAACAAATAGGGAAATGCAATCGTTAGTGTCAATATGGAGATGCCGAAGATTGGTTTAAAACATTAAATATGTGAAAGGAATTAATCACTTTACGCAAACTTTACCTATATAGTTCTCTTATTTAGTCGATTGTCTGAGGGTTACTGACCAACTTTACAATGGGAAAAAATATGAACTCAATATTTTCCAGTGTTAAGGAAGTCTCGATGTAACTTGTAATTTAAGTTACATATCTGAAATTTGACTTGTATGCTTATTTATCACGTCTACTCGTAAAAGAGCGAAAAAGACAGTTAGGTAGACACATTGATTAAGAAACACGTCGAATGTATGAATGAATGAGTGAATCAATGAATCAATGAATCAATCAGTCAACAGCATACTAATTGTCACCGCGAAGCTAATTGTAGGAGACGTATTACAATCTGATGTATTCAAAGACTGAACAATTACTATTGAAATGCAAATAATAATAATACTAATAACACTGTGCATCGCTTTTTATATTCTTGCAACAGTTTTATAAATTACTTTTATTAATGGTAGGTGACCCAAACTATCTATTAAGTTCATGAAATAGAATATTCTTAATGGAAAATCCACGTATATAGTAGAAACAGAGCGCAATTGGGATATACAAGGATAAATAAGAGTCCATAAATAAAACGGAACTTCATGTACTTGTTACCACAGCTGTTTTCCATACTTCGAAAATCACTTCTATTTTTCAGAAACTTTCTTTCAAATATAATGATCAATACATTAGCTTACCAAGTTTTAATATTGAAAACAATTGTAATAAGCATTCTCAATAAAACTGAAAAACATTCACTTCAAAGTATGTAATTTCCCGAGAGAAGTTTTATTTATTGTATTTTCACAGGGTTTTTGCTGGAATTTATCGATAATTCTTTTAGTGGTCTGATCTTTGGAGTGAACCACCTTCAGATGAACCCCAGTTTTACTTGCTCGTCAGTCAATTGCATTCAGTTAATTGAATTTTTACACTTTTAGAATCTGACGGCATATGTCGGCAATAATGGAGTCAAACCTGCCGGAAAGAAAACAACAACTGGTCTTTGTGAGTAGAGATCACGTATAAATTCAAGAAGTTTCTATTTTTTCATGAAAATATAAGGATGGTCTTTTCTTGCATGCATTTTGCCTAATTGTAACCCATTTGCGGAGAAAGAAGGATGGACATTGTTTGGCCAAAGTTATATTTCTGTGCATTTAAATAGAGATTACTCGTTTTACCTTGAATATATATTTAACGAGAAGCTAGAATTAAAATAGTTTAGGAGGTTGCTACTTTTGTATCACTTTCACAAGTGAATTTGAATTTTGTAGTTTTGACATTGAGTTCAATAAATATGTTCAGACATCTTAATAACAATAAAATTACATCGATCTCTCATCGCCAGCAGCAATTAATCGAAGCATCGAATGTGGTTTAGAAGTTACATTCCTCTCTTTGTTAGCAGACTGTCAGAAAACGCGTATCATTTCGTGTTAGATAGAGATATCGTTAGCATCAATGTGTTCTAAATGATGTGTATCAAAGTCAGACATTTGAAAGGTGTGGTTTGATTTGTAAACCACGATGTCAACAAAGAACATGCTATTTTTATCGGTATCCATCAGATGTCCGTGTAGGATTTTGGGGATCTGATTGTAATCATATTGATATTATAGAAACATCAGTGGTACATGTATCTTAAACTTTGTCACTAGCAATTATGTGTAAGAGCAGAACATCTTATTCTTGCTTTATTTGACCATTAGAAACATATAAATAGTTTGTGTCTTTAAAGTACACGATAAATGTGTAATGGGAACTGCTACCTTAGGAATGTATATTATTATCGTCTAAGCAGACATGTCCTATTGCGCTGATACAAAGAAAATATATTAGATCTAAAGTTATTTTCTGTCATGAATTTGTTAAAATATTATTATTAATTGTTTCTGTGTACGTATAAAAAGGACTGTATGAACCATGTTGCCTGTATTAGGTGCTGAGATGAAGGAGATGAAAAAACCCCAGTACATACACTGAAAACAGCCGGAGCAGACGAGAAAAGAGGTGCCATTGAGCATAATTTCACGACAGTTTGGAGTAATGTCACGTATCCAACCTAATCGTGGATGTATTTTTTACGTTTTTAAAAAAGGTAAGGCACTATTTACTTTCTAATCAAATTACTTTGAATTCATTCATTTCCATCCTGCCATAATAAACACTATCGATGGCTAGAGAAAACTGAATTTATGACTCTTTTTGTTGAAATGTCGCACCAAAATAGCCAAATAATAATATTTGAACAATAAGACAGAAATAGCGAGGCCTGATATTATTTTTTTATGGTCCTGCCTTGACTTGTAATAGACTATAGTCAGTAACGGATATCAGGCCCTGGTAAACATTCTTTGGCCAAGTATGTCAACTATATAATGGTTTATTTTTGCAGGTGGTATTTTTTGGCTATAATTGAGGTCAATGACTCGTTCGTACTAACCTTATACCCGTAACATTTAAAACGAAATTAAAAATAATCAGTTTCAACACGGAAACTAATGTTCAATGACATCAACGCGAATTAAAATAACACAAAACTCATTGAGAGCAGAAGCGCTGTGTTGGCACCGCAAAAATAACTCGCTAATCTGTACATAGTTTCTAAATTTAAAAGCCACTCAATGAAGCAAAGTCTCTTGAAAATGTCTAATAATCAATGATATACATCAAAATCATGCCAAATATGTAATAATCAATTATATACATCAAAATCATAAAACTGTGTGATGGTCATAATCTACATCAAAATATATACAAAATCTGTAATAATCAATAATCTACATCAAAATTCATACATAATCTGTAACAATCAATAATATACATCTAAATCATATCATATCAGTAATAATTAATAATATTCATAAAACTCATATCAAATCTGTAATAATCAATAATAGCCATCAAAATCATTCTAAATCTTTAATAATAAATGGTAATCATCAAAACCATACCAAATCTGTAATAATCAATATTATTTATCAAAATCGTACCAAATCTGTAATAATCAAAAGTATTCATCAAATTCATACCAAATCAGTGATAATTAATAGTATTTATTAAAATCATACAAACTATACTCAAAATTCAAATGAAAAATATATTTTACTGTAATAAGTATATTGAAAGATTAAGTCCCATGTTCTCCAGCGTTTTTTGAACAGGCAACTAAATCACATGCTCTAAATCTCAAAATTGTGACATCTGGTAACTATAATTTAAATAAATTTAGAATCTATAAACTTGCAGATTGCGTTTTCAAACATTTGTTCCTCTGCAAGACCGTTCAATTGTAAATTAACGTATCTGTTTTAAGTATCATCTGATGATGAGTGTTTTTACCTTGAGTTTGTGATAGGAAAACATTTTGAGAATATAGGGTCATACATACTCTGTAAAAGGAACAATACATTCATTTAGCTTTCAGTTCGGTTACATTTGTTTGTAAAAATTTGTGATTGGTTTATTTTATATTAAGAAAATGTGCTATTGGTAACTTTTGTTTGTGAGTTCTAGTTAGGATTTGTTTTGTTCATTATTACAGGCCATGTACTTAGTAAAAATACCTGATTTAAGGATGACATTTTACAAGATGCATGAGTACAATTTAAAAAAAACTCTTGAGATCTAGTTTATGCATCTGCAGTTCAATGAAGCACGGCCGTTCAATAGGGAAAATTTAAATGAGGACCTGTAGAAGGAATAACTCATCGAAATAAATTACTTTTCAATTATCTCCGTTTGGTCTTTGGTTGTAATATTATTCTAAAATAGTTGTCCCGTTTCGTTTATATTTTGAGGAAGAGCCATTGTTACAGTCTCTCAGATAACGTTGATTCTGATTCTTCGCGTAGACAGAATAGATCAGGAGTCACACATTGCAGAGACCTAGTTAATAATGAATATCGACTAATCTTACTCCATCGTCTGAAATTAGCCATTTGGGAGGCTTTCATTGTAAACGAGATTGTGTGCTGTCACTCCAGTACCAGACCAAGGAGTTATTCTTATTAAAAAGCTAGGAAAAACATCTGCATTGTCCAATGAATGTCAAGAGGTAAAACTCATTACGCCACTGGGCACAATGGCCGCACTAAAATTAATTAATCCATCATACAGTAAAAGATAATGCATTGCGGCCTGCTCATGACTTTCGAAGTTGTATTTTACTAATTTGTGAACACCTACGTGCGGTTAATGGCGCTTTAACCGTATTATCACCTAATTTGTTTTAAAATATTGATATCAGTACATATATTGGACAGGTTAGAGACGTATTAACGTATCGGACAAATCAACCACCAGTCTGTAACGTAAGAATTGTCTAACCAAATTTAAGAGATCAGGCTCATATACTAGGGAAATATTAATATTAATATGGATGACGTACTAGAATGTGTACATATTCGGTAAATATTGGTCTACTGACACCATTGTAGCAAGCATTTTATACGGAATATATAACTGTAGTAGGTTATTACAAAATGGGTTATTTTCATTGTGGTTTAAAATCCTGAGAAACTTTGGCAAATATTATCCACAGAACACATAACCCTACGAGTATATAGAAAAGCAATTAAACTATTCTCAACATCTCAAGTGTTTCCGACATCAGAAAGACATCGGATCTAATACAGTTATAAAGTGAATAACCAGGCTCTGGCCAATGCACACAGTTTTAAAGATATTGATTAATTACCGTACGATATTCAGTTTCCTCATCTTTGCGACTGAGAAATCTTGCTGTTTTGCTACCCTTACTTTTCTGATCACAATGTGATTGTCTCAGTCCGGTCGTTTCAGTCATGGTGTCCGCTGCGCCTGAAGGAGTTGTTGTAAAATTAAGCAACAACAACAACAACATATATATAAAACAGAGACATTCACTAATAAAGCAACTTATGGTCTCTCCAAATTTGATAACAAACCATTCAGAACCTTTTAAGAGAGACAGACACACATACAAGAGCACTTAGTTAACGTATTTGGTATCATGCTAGAAAATGCAAACAGCATGGTGAATTTTATCCTATCTGTAACTGTAAATTTTCAAGTCAGCGTCACTAAATGTTGCTAAAAGTATCCCGTTCGTTTTAGATACTTCGTGTGAAAATATTTAGGTACTTTTAGCTAGATTTAATGACGCTGACCTGAAAATTTACTGAGCTGCAGATATAATAATATCTGCAATGCTATGTTGAAAACATTATAACTGGAAATGCTGTTCAAGCCCCAATAGGCAATGCACATCATTAGCTTCAAAAATTTAAACTTTCTTAAGAGTGTATGCAAAGTCTGCAACAAGCAAAAATGTGTTATATCAGACCTGCGTTCTTTAAACTTTTTCAAACACCACACAAACAGCCATAGCTGAATCAAACAGTGTAAGAAATGAAATGAAAATTCCGGCTCTTACCAATCAGAGTGGTTCATTCATAAGTCCACACGCTATTCCACAAAGAGACTTCCATATAGCGTATCAGTGAACCAGTAATAGCAACACTTGCCATATTTCCAAGGCAGAAAGTATAAATTTCTAAACATATCATGAATTAGAAATCTCCTCACAATCATTACACATTACGTTAGGGCTGTGTACTTTATCGTACAGTTGACTACAATAGAACGTTTCCAAATTAGAGCTGACGAAAGTTAAAATTCTTCGTTATTAAATATACTGACTACTTATTGTTATTTTCATATGACACCCATCGAATGAATGTGATAATTCCGCAATAATATCAATTATTTTATGTTCCTATTTTCCCATGCGTAGAACTTGTTTACTTAATGTCGACTGGGTACTCCATTGCCCGCATTATCATATTCGTATTAATGCGCGTTTACAAAACTAAAGTAAGAGGTTCGAGACGCTCATGATGCAGTACTTGCAACACATAATAATTATAACATTTTCTTGAATATTTGTTTCTTTTCTAAGAGCATCTTATATAGCTATAGTCCACTTAAATAATTATTAAGATTTTCATAAAATAGTACACACCTGATGACCTTTATATTGAGTGAAAGACAATACTATATATATATATATATATATATATATATATATATATATATATATATATATATATATATATATATATATGATTGCAATATCGATCAAAGAACGGCCCCTTCTTCTCTTTATTGTATTCCTGTGGCACATTTGTTGTCTTATAAAGCTATTAACATTTTCCGCAAACTCGGTACAGAAGCAGTGTTACTGATACTGCAGGATCTTGTTAAAGAAGCCAGACATACAAACGTTTTGATATCTACGATTTTATAAGTATGTAAGCAGTACTCTCAGTCCATGCAAGAGTTTTATAAAAGTAAACAAAAGAAAAGAAAAATAAATAACCAAACGTTAAAAAGCATGTTTAAAGGAGATATAATTAATATGATTAGAATTGTAGTTTCAGATGTAGCAAGCCATGATATATGACAGCCATATAAATAACATACCTTGTCGGGGTGGAGGTAGTGTGTTGGATTTCGTCAGGAAAACGGTATTGTTAGGACAATTAATGTAAGTAAAGCATTGATAAATACGTTTTATCATCGAACATTTGCTCACTAACTAAATAACTGTCTAACTAAATGACCTAACTTACTGACTGACTAATGATCTTATTCACTAACAAACTAACCAATGAAAGAAATAACTAAACAATTAACGCCGTATGAGAGACTATACAGTAGCTAACTAAAGGGCAGAACTTTACTGACTTTGTATTCTCCTTCTCTGTCTCTGATTATCTGTCTGCCACTCTCAAAATGTGAATGATTCCTTCTGAAGTTATTTACATAAAACTATAAAAACTACATGAATTTATGTTGTGTTTTTCAACCACTACCTGGTCGACCATTCAATCATAGCTTCACAGAAAAATTTCATCACCACCAGACTGATAGAATTTCTTGGTCCATTATTGAAAAAAATGGAATGATTTTACACAACAGATACTCAAATGTCACTTTTCATGAGGCACAATCAGTGAATCAAAGAATGAACATTATTTGAGAAAGACTTACATCTTGGAAGAAAGATGTCTTTCATGCTTCATTATGTAACCAAAATTTTACATGAAGTAAGTTGCCATCTAAAATTGTGGTCAATATTTTCATTTTTCTGCTTTATGTAATTAAAAGAGCATATACAATATAGACTTGCAAATTATTGAAAAGCTTCTTCTCTCTCCAGGAATAAGAATCAAAAGCGTATAATAAATAGCTACGGCCACCACGATTATGTCGTAGGCAAGGTGTGTTGTGGGGCATATTTACATTTCAATCAGCTATAATAATTTGTTCGTATGAATCGTGCGCCTAACCGCAGTAAGGTATATCCAGACCTATCGTCCTATAAAGAGTCGGCAAATCAAGGTCTAGGGCTTTTGTTTTACAAATAGTTTTTTATTGAGCAATGTGTACTCAGATATACCAGCACATTATGAGCCGTCAAAACACAGCCCAAGTAGTTTGCATTTGGACGATAATGCTAGAATTATGACGGTTCACAGAAAGGGTGGGCGAGTTCGCTTTATTGTGCACATTTGTAATACTGCAAGACATATTTATGACGCCATCTGACAGTTACAATTAAATTGGTCTCTCTGTTATGGAAATGAGTCAAATATATAAGACGTAACCATGGTAACTAAATGTATATGACGTTCAAAATAACTAATTTAGGTGCTACTGTTAATACAATTGTATTCGGATCGATTCTATATAATGAAGTTTACTAAAACAAAAATATTCCGAATAAAGATTCAACCCTATGAAATGTGCAATAGTAAATGCCTTTTAAAGTCTGTTGAATAATTAATTTCCTTGAAAGAGACGGATTTATGACAGATTTTGATTCCTCGCATATGCTTGTAAGGAAGCATGCACTTTGTCATTCACGTTTAATCTAGGAGTAAATTTTAAAAAATTGTTTCGTACCAAGATAATAACCATTACATTTTGCATAATATCTCTGGTATGTTTTTGAACATGAAGTAAAGGCAGACAAAACTGATTTATTCTTGTCAGATGCTAAGCATTCTTTTGGATCTTATGATAACACTAATATATATTCAAAGTATCTCACACATATCTATGTAATCCTTGAGATATCTGTCTGGAATAATTGTTTTATTCGTAACATGTCAGTTGATGAATTAAAACACAGTCGTCATGTTTGAGTCAAGCAAAAAGAAAAAGAGACACATTTTTTTCCAATTGAGCCAGTATTTCTCATGTCTCCGATTGGATCGTAACTTTGTCTGGCTATTCAATAAATATAGAGTACTTAGGGAATAGTAAAAAACACGCCATAGCAACATCTGACTTTCTGCTCCTAAACGTCCTTTTCTTCTTCTCATTTTTGCGTATTTATTCAACAGTATCCATCTTCTGACATTGTCAGAGCTTTCTTGTGAAGTCCTTTATATTTACATTTGCAAACAGTTACATTGCACAAATAAAAATTGTAATGATCCCAGGCATATTCTGGAAATTGAAATTTCTATACCTCTCTAGATAAATGTTTATATAATAGTACTTAGTTTTTGTGTGTGGAAGGATTGCAAAAGAAGTTATAATCCCGTACCTGGATAGTATCAAATAGCCGGTGATTTGTTTTGCTTCAAATCCCATTTCAGTAATGTCTCAAGAGTGTGTGTGTGTGTGTGCATTTGAATTTCTTTTATAAAGCAAAGCTATTTAAAATATTTCAAAAGGGTAAAGGAGGGGCAATGTAATGAAAACAAAACCACATTATTTTGTTTTTAAGTGGGGGAAATAACTCGTTTGATACAGAGTATAAATACGTCTCGGCCGAACAACTTTGACGTATCCCTCTGCCATATCGGAATCGTTCTTTCGGCTGCCTCATTAACAAAACACGAATGCAGTTTTTTATTATTGGGAATGATCCATAATTTAAGCATTCCTTTCCCGACATATTTATCAAATAGTATTATGTGCAGGTTGAGGAAAAGTAATATTGGTAATAATTACATTATTTTAATTACGTACCCATTTAGACTTTCATGAATGATTTGACGTTTGATACAGATGTTTAATCCATACTTCCTTATCACGCATGCAGAGAGGAACTAGTTTGTGTTTCTGGTGTCCATATTTTTAATGCAGAAAATTAAACGTTTAGAAAATTTCAAGTCGTTTGAATTTTCATTCATACTGTAATGCAAAAAATATATTTAAAAGAGGGATGTTGTCTTTGTATTATGAAATAATTGTTTAGAGCATTGGTACAATTACTTGATCTGGGTGCTTGAATCGCGTGTTCTTTGATAGCGGAGGAACATTTGCTTCCTGACTCGACACAATTCTAGCAGCCTTATCAAATACTGTACTGAAAATCCGTCTGTGTACAGGAAAACTAGTATATGACAAATGTCTTTTCATATTCAGGAAAGGACTATGGCACAAGTGAGACATTTTTGATAAGGTGTTTATTCTACTGGTAATAACCATTGTGACTGTGTACGCGTCGTCGTAAATCACGAAATACTGAATGACTGCCGCTTGCATGTATCATAATATGTCGTACTACTCCTGTAATCGGAACCAAAAAACATTGGAAAAAGTAGGAAGAATTAATTGTCATGACGTGCTAACGTCTAAAAAGCGCAATACATCATTTACTAGAAGGATTGAAACTATTTAACAGGACAGAACTTCTTAATGTTTTAACGTATTCAACGTTGCACTGATTCTGAAAATGATCAGAATTAGAAGCGAACATTCAGATATTATACAAGAAAAAACAAATTAGCACACTCCTTTTATAAAGTAATCATCTGGAAATAAAAAAAACCTTCATCTTTGTTGCCTACGTATTATTTATAATGTTCTTCTCAGTATTTACTATACAAATTCTTGATTTTTGCATAACGTGCGGATCAAACAACAGTGTTAAGTTTATAAATTTATAAATAAGTAGCGTTTTCATAAATAGATAAAAACATATTCAGAGTTGCTATACGATAAGTCGACGAACAGGTGCAACGCAGTATTGAGACAGTATACATGTTACCATATTTTCACTAATATTAAAAAGTTAACACGATGAATCTTTTTATTTTCCTTATATAAAGTAAGAATGCCAAAATAGCCAGAGTACTCGGTAAGACCATGATATCATTCTTTAATATGATGACTTCTTATTTCATTCATAACTGAGGAACGCGCTGTTAAGGTTAGCAATATTTATGCAAGGATGACACCTTTGTGTTTATTTCAGTATAGGTCGTAGCTTTTTGCTTATGATTGAAAATATTGCTCTTCAGTATTATGATCATTAGTTCGTAAAAAAGAAAGACTTTATAATATTAAGTCGTGTAGAGAAAGTTGTAATTCTCCATTCTTTGAATATTTTAATATCACTTCATCCTAGAAACTTTCAGGTTAATATGTAGAATCGAATATAATTCCTGAAATGGTTTGACGAAGTTCTTTAAGTATTTCAAGGAAGTGTTGAAATTTGCCATCTATTTTAAACTAAAAATATTTCAAATATGAAATATAAAATGATCATCTAAAAACCCAGTAAGAATGACCTTTTTAGAAGCTATTTTTGTGGCAATGAGAAAACGTTACCGAGAGATGGAGATGCGAATTTTAAACAGGAATATTCACAGGAGAACAAATACCACTACTCTTATTACTACTCCCGCTTCTAGTACTATTATAATAAAAACTACTTCTAACAACTCCAATGATAGCAAAACAATATAAATAAACAAAATAAATAAACTATTATTAAACATGAAAAATGAAAATATTTTAAATGTTGCAAATATAAGTCGATATATAGATATATTACCAATATAAGTTTGATATTTCAACTTACCAGGATGACTCCATTGTGTCTTGCTGCTTTTCTTGTTGGAGAATTCTTGACAAAGATCCTAGACTCAAAGATAATGCGAGATCAAGACAAAGGAGAATTAAGAACAATTGCTTGGTCAGCATTCTAGCTTTGCTACTTCTATGCATTGTGTTCATTGTTCTTTACAAAATGTAGCAATTGCAAGAGAAAGAGTGTTGGGCCCTGTTGACGGAGTCGGTGTATATTATCGAATCTTTTCTATGAAATGTTGAGTTTTATGGTAAAGCAATAGATAATAAAGTTGCTTTCAGCAAGGTAGTATCTTTAGCTAAAATGTTTTAAAATTGCTCTATTTACTAAACTTTTCTGCTGAGTTGCCCAACCAGCCTTTCAAGCACATGAACTTTTAGTCCGTAAAAAACAATCAAAGAAGTAACCCTCACAAGTGCTTGTCCTTGCTTCTTTACGCTTTCAGTTTCCAATACAGGTTTTGTCTTGCAATAGGCTTTATAAAGGTCCCTAACTTTCTACTGTTGCTGTCAATCAATAACCGCTGAATAGTACACCAGGCAGGTCTGCATATACTGCACGCGGACCAATACCAACTATTGGCTATTATTAGCTGCTTATGTTTCAGCATTGACGCTGCATCCAACGAAAAAGATAATAAATGAAAATAGGAGTGGTCAAAGGTGAGCTCAATATCCTGGATAGCACGCGACTGTAAACCATTTTTCTTTGTAGAATTCAACCTTTATCATAATATTTGTACTCGGATAGTTACTATAATGATAACAGTTTCAGATCGTATTATTTTATAAACTACATGTTACTAAGTTGAAAACTTACTGTCAAATCAAGATTTTCGTAGATTTGTTGGTTGCGACAAACTTCGAAGTAAATAACCAGCGTCATAGATTTACCAGTAGTGTGTAAAGCAGAAGAAAAGCTATCCAGTTGCCTATACTTTAGAAATATGCACGAATTTCAGCATCGCCAAAAATGTAGTTTATTGCAAAACCTATAAAATAATACCCACGAAAACGAATGTATTTGCATAACATGCAAAGGTACATTCAAGCTTATGTCTTGTCTATAATTCAAGGCTCATTAGTATTTTAGGTAGTTATTATAATCTATTTCTGAGTGAAATTGACAACTGCTGGTTTATACGTCATACACAAATGTAGACTCTGTGTGTGTGTGTGTGTGTGTGTGTGTGATTATAATTTTTAACGTAGCTTTAACAATTTTTCAGTAATGTAGCTACGACGTATGCAGTGTGGCAGTTTATAGTGATGTCTAGCACTGGGGCATCATGACGCAGACACGTAGCATGATGTCCTACCCAGTCATATTATCCTGACACCAGGACGACCAGTCCTAACACTAACCTCTTAATGCTGAGCGCCAAGCAATGTAGCTCTTAGTACCATTTTTGTAAGTCTATGGAATGAATCGGCCGGGGATCGAATCCACAATTTCCAGCTTCCAAAGCGGACACTGTAACCACTAGGCTACCGGAGCGTATAAAATATAAATTTAACATCATCCCAAATGTCCTTGGGTTCATTTTCAATTCGGTCTTATACATAAAGGCAAATTACTGTTTACCTTACCATGCATATATACCAGTGTCTATCATATACAATAATATATTTCACTTTTATTGTTTTACGTAAATGAACTTGTATTTGTGGGGGCAGGGCGATATCAGGAGTAAATATGTGAAATATGTCAAAGAGAATCGCTTAAGAAAGAAGAAAAGAACTTCCAAAAATGATAGTTAATAAAGAAACACATATTAACTCGTAGCTGATAAGATTTTACTTTACTGGGGCATTTACTCAAAATGTAGGGCAAATACTCCAAACATAACATCAGTCCATTTAAATCAGTTGTATTGAATATTAAAAAACTGGGTCGCCAATATTTCTGTATAAGAATATGAGAACATTAATAATTAAAATAAAATAAATGCATAGTCAGTATGACTGAAATGATAGCTATAACATGTCGCCAGGTAGTATTTAGCTGTTGTTTAGTGCATTTGGGCCAAGTAGCGTTGACCTAAAGTAAAGAAATGTATAGCATAATGAATGTAATTCGAATATCTTTAAGGATAAAAATATTTGTTTACATATTGTAAAAATCAGCATAAAGGAAGGTTATATGGCGTAAAATAGCTTGCCTTTCAGCATTTTAGGTTATACTAATAAGTATAGAGAAAAGGCAAACAATAAACAGTGACGTATAAGTGCACAATAAACAGTGACGTATATGTACACGATAGCCAAAGACGTGGATGTTGTCCACATTAAGTGCTGACAATAAACGCTGATACATAAAAATCGATTGAAATACTTCTAGGCAAATTAGAATATATAAATTGTTGTTAGTTACATAAAATGCCCCCCTACTCGATATTCCAATACAGAAAGAAGTGAAACAAAATTAAAATGACTCACTGGAAAAATTAAAACATATAAGGAGATTTAATTAAAAAAAAACGCAGTAGAAAGGCTCAGAGGTTGATTTAATGGAAATGTCCATAAATACAGATTTTGTTGTATTCACATTCGTTCTACATAAATATTGTTTTATATAGTATACTCCGTCTATCATTCTACCTTCTGAAATGTTTGATATTGTAACCTTTCAGAGTCTTACGTATTTCAACACGTTGTTGTGGAAACTGATTGGTAGCTGTATCTAATAATATAACATAATGAAACAAATTTGTGATGTGGTTTTCTTAGGTTTAAATAAGTGCTTGGTTGCTAGACTTAATCTGGTATGTTTCTTCTCTTTTTTGTCTCATTTTTTAAAGGAAAGGCAACGGCGCCAATACCTGTTAAAGATATTGCATTTTCTGACTTTTATCTAGCTATGGTACATGAGTTTCCAACATTGTATTCTTTATTTGAAGTGAAAAATATATGTTCCGAGCATAAAGTGGAAGTCTATCTCTTTTATCATCTTCATTGTGTATGCCTAATTTCATTCTGTTAATAGTAACCATCGGTTATTTCTTATAGTGACCCATTCATAGTGAAAAGAATATTTGTAATGGGCAAAGTTAGTAACAAACTAGAATAGTTAGCATCGAAATAATTTATATGATTGATTTTAGTGTTTGTCTTGAATTCGAAATCATCGATACTGATGGAAAACATTACTATTGCATAATGTTTTCACACCTTATTGTAAAATACTGTTTTCTTATTGTTTCTATGCAACAGACGTAAGTCATTTACTAACACCAGGAAAAGACAAGTAACAAATATGCTTTTAACTATTTCAGTTTCAGTAACTCCTTTACCCACTTAAACTGTTGTATCCCAGCCTCCACTCAGTTAAACTGTTTATGTTATTTTCCATTCCTTTCTAACACTCATGTCGTGTTCCACATCTTCAGGCAAATTAATTTTCATTAATTCATTTTGCAGTTGATGTGGAATAAGGCTTAACTGCAAGTCATGATGCCAAGCAACGTGCAACCAAGATACAACATATAATTGTTCAATGTTATTTGAATAGCTAATAATAATTTGAAGTTTAATTGTTTAATGAAAGGTTATGGACGCAAGGGTGTGTCCAAAAGTGTGCAACGGAAAAATAATTGTGAGTTTTGCAAACCTTGTGATTACCTAAAAATGTATTGGAAAAAACAAACAAACAAAACCAAAATTACAAAGTTCAATAGAAAATATCAAGCGCGCAACGAAGGAATACAAGAAAAATATGAGAGATTAAAAGCAGAGAACACAATAAGAGTTACATTAAAACACGTGAGATCAGCGGGCCCCTAGTGTTCATGGATGCTATCTAGAACGAGTTTCTTTGTCGCAAAGTTGGATTTTGATTATGTGGATACTTTTGTACAATATCCTCCATGATAAGGATGATGATGACGACGAATTAGATTATGCTTTTCCTATATAATGCAAAAGGACTAAAGACTTTCGAGTCAAGGTTTCGTCTCTCGGCCAGGTCAATCGATTATACACACTTCCTCTGGACAGCTGGCCAATTAATCATCATCAAAATTTAAATACTTATGTAATTGAATCTGCGATGGATAGTTTTGTGGTGGCATAAGAGCTGAATAGGGCGCCCATGTACATTTGTTTTAAAAAATGCGAACAAATTGACGTAAACAATCTTTATATTTATCAATTCTCAGTCAAAGTGCAACATATACGCTGCTAACAACAATGTGGCCATTATTGTATACATTTAATTGTGTTGGAATAAAACATGTATTGAAAAGATATTATTATTTACATGAGTAGGTAGTACATCTCCAGCTCAAACAACAGGAAAAAATGATAATGGACTCGTTCTTTTAAGCTCAAATTCATCTCTCGATCGCCATGTCATTTCACCGTAAGGGTAAAAATGAGTGATATTTTTCGAGCAATAAGCAATAAATTTCATATATTTTTCGTTGAAGTTCTTTGACGTAAAAATAATAATAATCAACAATTTCATTTTAGAAAATGAACGTTGTCCTCCATATGTTTTACATTTTCAGTATGATTACATAGATCGTTGGGATTGGTTTTCATGTAGCTGTCTGCGTAAAACGTGACCCATATGGTCCTTGTAACAAAACCATTCACTTCGCTAGAGATGTCCTCAAAATGTACTCACAATTGATATATTATGCATATAATACTTATTACGGATCATGCAAATAGCTACGTATCTAAGATGTCTAGGAATGAATATTCAAATCAAACTGCGATGAACTGACACAGTGCATCACACATTCTGGTAAAATCATGTTAGCACTGCATTAACTTTTTAACACTAGAGAACATTTTCCAAACATTCCTTTAACTGTATTTCAGCACGTGCACAATATATCTATGCAAGACAGTAGACAATGTATACCTGCATTGTTTGCACACTCGGATAGCGACGTATCTTTCATAATGTCTTTCCAAATACAATGGACTTGATATATCTAAGATGTCGAGGAATGAATACTGAAATCAAGATGAGATGAATTAACACAGTACATCACACATTCTGGTAAAATGTTAGCACTGCTTTAACTGTGAAAGGATTAGCACGAGAGACATTGTTCCAAACTTTCCTTTAATTGTATTTCAGCATGTGCACAATACAGCTATGCAAGACACTGGACAACGTCAACCTGCATTCTTTGTATACTCTGATTATTGTCTATAGCTGGGATGAGTCCTTGGTTCTAATTACAATGGGCAAAGGCAGTAATGTGCCTTGCGATGGCCCAGATAGGAATCGAAACAGCAACCTTTGGATTTTGAATCTGACTCTCTATCACTTAGCCAACGCGGTAACTTATTATATAATTTATCAAAGATTATAAAGATATTAGTTTGTTCTCCAAGATGGAGAAATATCCGATCGAAATTTTGTTCCCCGAATAGCAGCAATTACAGGGGATTCAAATACAATGCTACCTCATATATAAACGTAGATCTTTTCCATAGCGACATCTTAATGATACAAGACTATTTAACAAGTGTTTTGATTCTACTATGGTCTTAAACTATGTAACAGAAATGAAGTGAAACATACAATTTGAGTAAGATTCAACAAAGAATTTACTTCTCAATAATACAAAGTGAAAATTAAAAGACACGTACAGAAATGTGAATTGAATCCAAAATAATCCTAAAAGTTCCATCACAACTCCAAAACTCTAAAATGTACCGAAACTTACTCATTTCGGTGTGGATTAAAGTAAAGAAACGGACTCATTTATGTGTGGACTTAAATAATAAACGTGCTCATTTCGGTGTGGATTTAACTCATAAACATACTCATTTCGGTGTGGACCTAACTCATAAACGTACTCATTTCGGTGTGGACCTAACTCATAAACATACTCATTTCGGTGTGGATTTAACTCATAAACGTACTCATTTCGGTGTGGATTTATCTCATAAACGTACTCATGTCGGCGTGGATCTAATTGATAAACGTACTCCTTTGAGATTTGTGATAATTTAAGTCTTTTTTTAAACAACAAATTAATGTTTAACTTAGAACCTTTTCCTGTTTTCTGTATATTGACGGAAAGGAGATATTATAAACGTATCACGTATCAACCTTATTGTACATCCTATTAAGAAATCATCAAAAGTCATTTGTGTGAACTAATACTCGATTGTCTAAAGCTCAGCATTGATATCAATGTATCAGATATAAGAGTATTTCATTAAGTACTCTTTTGTATTGGCCAACCAATCTGTCTAGAGTAGGTAGATACATATATGTATTTGTAGGTGTTATCTTATACCGTAATTTAGCCTAATATTTTACATATAATAACCAAAAACGCAAAGAAAAAATAAAAAATGAAAACATATGTCTGCGTATAAAGCTTTGTCTGATGATACAAATAATAAAGTATAACTAACTCAATGTTTTTTGTAAATCTGAATTTTGACTTTCTTATAGGGACCCCAGAGTCGGGAGCCAACGATGATACTTTCATTAAATTCCTTCCGCTGGTTTAGGAGATTTGGTCACGGATAGAAGAACGGAAATAAACTTGAAAATATCCTCGAAGACTTTTAAAGAATTATAGGAGTTAATGAACAACTGATATATGTTTACTGCACCATGGCAATAGATTGACAAATTCGTATTAACATAGATCGACCGCTAAAAGTATAGGTATAACATTGTAAATATTAAATCAACACATATCAGTGATTATTATCTTAATAAACACATTTTATCTGCAATTGCGCCAACTTTCACAACACTTGTGCATTCTTTCTAAAGAAGATAAATCAACAATATCCATGAATCTTATATTTTGTCTCAAATGTTTGGAGAACACTGTTCAGACTGATTGTTAACCCTATTACCTATTAAAAAATCAAGTGTCAAAGTTTTATATACATTAGAGACCGTTATGTTATTTTCTAATGAACCAACACATAAAAGAGAATTGGTCAGTCAGTTTGGCTAATGTAATGAAAACACAATGAAAATAGCTCATATTAAATGCATGGGCAGTCGTATTTACTTTTTATATTATCTCTGCCACGCAGAAAAACCCTAGATGTTTCCAACGAGAGCTTATCATTAACTACTCATGGCTCGGCCCTAAAGTTTCGTAAATTCCAAAGGGTTTTGAGATTTTTTTTTTAAAATAAAATTTTAGGAATTATTCATTGTCTAGCCTGGTTATTTACAAATAATTTGGGTTATAGAGTATACATGTAGGCCTTAATTCAGATCTGCCTCTCTAAAGATTGCCTGCAATGCTTAAAATTATCACTTCATGGACTTCTCTAAGGTAAATGTGAGAGAAAAAAGTAGCCGATAATTTTAAGTTTTTTTTTTTCATATTTAGAATTAATTTAGTTCACTTTTAGAAGTTAGTACAATCTGCTCTGGAAGAATAGATTTTCTCTATATGCCATAACATATTGTAAAATTCGCTGAGTGAAAATTCACAGCCAAAATCTCTGTACATTTGCCTATGAAATAATAATTACTTGCAGCGTTCTCTTTTCTTGCTTCTGGGAGAAACGTCTGAAAGATTGCTTGCCCCTATCCAAGTAAGTGGGTTTTTTTTGGCTATGACAAAATTTAGCAATTATCTTTATATCATGTCTCATTAATTATATCATGTCTCAGTATTTATGTTATGTCTCAATATTTATATCTTGTCTCAGTATTATACACACCAGAGTCTGGCTAGGGAGTTTATAAAGTAAAAGCTGTCAGAGATCCTCTTTTTGTGTATCTGAATGCAGACATGTCGCAAAATGTGAACGTTAATTTTGTTGCTGTCCAAATATAATGATATAAAACTTTACCTGTTTGGCTCTTTATTAATTCATGTGGGACATATCAGACATCTAAGCCCCACAAACTTTATTAATTCATGTGGGACATATCAGACATCTAAGCTCCACAAACTTCATTAAATCATATGGGACATATCAGACATCTAAGCCACACAAATTGTATTAATTCATGTGGGACATATCATACATCTAATCCAAACAAATTGTATTAATTCATGTGAGACATATCAGACATCTAAGCCCCACAAACTTTATTCATGGATTCACTAATATGTCTAAAGCGCTTACAATGATTTTGGAAAGAGTAAAGCGAAGGCACACTTTGACACCTTTACAAATAATCACTGTTTACTCTTCTGTTTTCTATTTGTTTGTTCTTGGTATTTCCATTTAGTATTACTGTATAAACAAACTTACATTTATTATTATTTTTTCTTCTTTCTTTCAGTTCTTAACGTATAGTAGCTCTATCTACTTTCGGTGGAATCATTTCAAAGTACCATGATGACCAATTTCTTGAAATAGGAGGTCAGCACATTTTCGAACAAAAGCTTTACACAATTGTACATATAAACATGGGTATTACTTTTTCTTTTGACAAAGGCTGATATTCTATGTCTCCTGGTCATCTAGCATCATGAGAGAGAGAGAGAGAGAGAGAGAGAGAGAGAGAGAGCTCGATCATACTTTTCCTGGTTCAAATTTAATAGAATTTAACAAATATAGTTTTGACATCTGGTCGGTGAAATTCTTTGGAGATTAATTCCTCTTACAACAAAGAAATAGCTAGTTATCAATTTGTATTTGTTTGGTTTAACTTTAAACATCATTTTCAGAACTGAATGATTATCGTTTTAATTCTTGCTTGTTTCATTTCAATTGTGTTTCTCTTGAAGGGACTGAAATTCTATCAATAAAATAATGTCTCTGTTTAATTCAGGTAAAAAGGATATGCTGTCGAAAAAATATTTTTTATATAAAATGTTGGTTTCACTATCAGCCATTCAAGGCCAGCCAAGATCATATAACTTCTGTTTTGTCTTCACCCATTTCTAGGCTGGTTCCTATTCTTCCATATCACTGTTATTGTTTTCTTCTTTACTGATGCCTCAGACGTTGAAATCATTCTAATTGCTCTCTCAGTATATACGCAAACATACTTATAAATTGTCACACAAGAGCGGTACTTGTAATGGAAAAAAATTGGTCTTTCTTGTTTGGTAATCATTCGAGTATTATCTCCTTTCCAAGAAATCTAAAAGGTTGTGCCTGACTATTTTCCTTAAAATCTCAACTTAAAACCATACGTAATCTAAATAGGTGTGGAAAGGCATGTGCATATCTATTTTCCGCAAAACTTTAACTTATACCATACTTATGTTGGTATGAATAGTGTGTGTAAGCACGATTCCCCTTCTCATTTTTAGATGTAGACAAAAAGTTACTTTCTTAACAAGAACAAAACACTCCATGTACGATGCCTAACTTCCTTCTGCCCATTCTGTCCAATGTCTACAGTAGACTATGACACCTGAATGTTACCGTTTTCAACATAGAACAGAAAATTGTAATTTCTCTGTTTCTCTCATACTCTTTCGTTTTTCACAACAAGCAATTCCTTCCAAACTAACCAAATATGTCAGATCATAATTTAAAACGAAAATGAAATTAAAATATTACAGCTGAAGATAATAAAATTGAAATTGAACATGAAAATGTAAACAACTAAAATAGAAAACGATAAATTGAAAATGAAAATAGGAAAACCAAATTGAAAATGAAAATGATAATTAAAAATGAAAATTGAAATACCAAATGTGAAACTAAAAAAAATGAAGGTGGAAATGAAATGTAAATTGAATTTCTGTAAATATTGTCGCTATCTAGTTGCTTTAACACCAAGGAATAGAATGTATGACGCAATTCATTCTATTAATAGTAACCCTCTGTTGTTGCGTATAGTAACCCATTCATAGTTAAAATAATAATTGTAATGGGCAAAGTTGTTAATAAACTAGAATAGTTAGCATCGAAATAATTTATATTAATGATTTTAATAATAGTTTTGAATTTAAAAGCATCGATACTGACGGAAAACGTTACTATTTCATAATGTTTCCAAACCTTATTGTAAAAATTATTCTTAATGTTATTTGCAATGGACACAAGTGTTATACTAACACAAGAAAGCCACCTATGCCTTCAACTAGGCTAGTACATTCTATGCCCACTAAAACTGTTTCTAACCCAGCTTCCCCTCCGTTAAAACTGTGTATGTCCTTTCCTATTGTTTCAACACTTATCGACTGTTTTGCAGTCGATCTGGAATAAGACAATTGTAAATCATGATGTTAAGCAATGAGCAACCACGGTGCAGCGTCTATTCGTTCAATGTTACTTGAAAGGCTAACAATGATGTGAAATTTAATAGTTTAAAGAAAAGTAATGGACGCAAAGGTGTGTCCAAAAATGTAAAAAAGAAAAATAGTAAGATAGTCTTATTTAGAAAGATGTTTGATTAATTTCAAGCCATAACCCAGGTAAAAGCAAAATTTGTAGCTGAAATTACAAAAATTATCTCTTTTGTACGTTCCATTGGCAATATATATATTCTATTCCTGTTTGTACCCTTTGTTGTATGCACAAGTAGACTTATTGTTATTGGTGTCTTAAATGAATCTTCATTCTTTTTCCAGCTGCGCTTTGTCCATTTATTTTATTTCATATTTAAATAACTTAAGAATGACTGTAGATAGTGATCATATTGATTATACATATGACAATCACTGTAGGGAAGACAATGATCAAACACAAGCTGATGATACTATAATCTTATAGGGTTTTCAGAGACAAACGTGAAAGTGTTTATGTTTAGCTCATAGTTCTAGACTTGTAAAAGGAGATAAAGGGACATAACGGACGTTTTTAATAGGCGAATTACAACACGAATCGGAAATAAAAAAACTTTTGAATTAAAACACTACACTCTGTTAAAGTCTGATCGCACATCAGATCAGAATTCGAGAAGAGGCAACTGACATTTGTGCTAACAACCAGCAATGTAGATGTTCATACCACAAAGGAGTAGTTGTTAATATTTGGTCTGAAGAAAGGCGAGAAATGGGTTTCATCTATCGACGTCTGAAAATCAAAGCATCTCATCTCATGCGAATGGTGTAACACGTATAATGAATAAATAGAACATAACTATTCGTTAGACTCTTGTGTGTTTCAAAGACAACCAAAGAAAAGCATGAGACGAATTGTGATGTAATCAACTTAACCCCTTTGATGCACAGGTAAGAGACGCTGACACAGTGCAACCAAATACCAAAATGTTCTATGACAACTCCGAAACTGTAGAATGTTACGAATAAATGCCAAAAGTCTTGAATGTGCTGATGTACCAATACTCTGAATGTATTTGAATAAGTTATCGATATTACCAAAGTAGTGTTTTAATCCAGAAAGTCCATTAGAACTTTGTAGTTCCAATTAATAATTTGCATCATTATTCCTCTCAAATTAAATTTGAACACAGCTGCAAGGTTTGATTATGGATCCCTAAAACTGGTATTAAACAGAAATGAAGACTTTGTTTTTAAAAACCCTCTCAATATACATCCCCACTTGACTTATGTTGTAGCAATAGTAATGTCTGAATAAAAACAAACCAAAAATGCCAAATTATTGGTCAACATGTTCTCTTCCAGAACATACCAAACTCGTAAACAATGTCAAGTGTTTAGTTATATCGTACAAAAAAAAAACAAGAATCAAGTAGTCCCAGACTCTATTCTCATTCATGGACAAAGATCAAGCAAACAATATGAACTAAACATACCAGGCAAATGTTTGATGATATCTTAACAACATCAACTTGCAAATCAGGACAAATGTACTAACTCTCAAGCTGTGAGAATCTAAATCAGCCAGATGCAAGATCACTCATAACATAACTCATTGGATATCTGAATGATATAAGCTTATTTGCTCATAAACGTACTCATTTCTATGTGGAACTAACTCATAAACGTACTTCACTGAGATCTATATTATTTAAATATATTTTCCAACGTGAATAAAAGTCATCAGGAATAGTCTCTAGAGTACTAAGAACCTCACCAGCCATAAAAAAGGATTACTTCTTCATGCCAGAAGTATACATTCCATCCCTGACGAAAATCTAGCGTCCCCCCAAGCATTATCAAGAAAGAAAAGTTAAACGACTAGAACGTTTTCAATACAGTTACATGTTTGAAAGTATGCCCTTAAAAAGTTTGAAATTCTTCGACCCCTGGACCTTAACCATTGTGATTCAAGATCCCTTGATTATCATGCGTGGATTTCGCTCATTATCAAAATTGTCTAAGTATTGATGATATAAACGTTTGTTTGCCAAGATCGAATTAAATTCGGATTAGAAGTATGCTTTCCAGAAAGTAACCAGACAAATTCAATCGATCAACTTATCAATAAGAACGGATTAAATTCATTGCCAAACTGTTGCGGGTCATTAATGTTGAGTTTATATTCCATGTCAGGTCTTTATCAGATCATAAATATGGTCCTTAGAGTGATAAAAAGCAATTTTTGTTATGGACATGCAGCGGACACATAGAAATACCATAATCCCACATTACAGCCACTTGTCCCCAAAACGAAATGATTTTGGAGGCGACAAAATTTATGTGACTTCAATTGTTGTACATGAAAGCATTATGAAGATGAAACAGCTCCCACAAGCAATACTTTACTGCACGCATTTTCAGGCTATAATCCAAGAGTTTGATGTAATTAGTTGAGCGGTTCTGGAGATTAAGCGGAACCTATTTTATGGCCTTTTTGCTATGGAACCCAACTAATTACCGGTGAGGTAATTTTTGATGCACTGGAACACATGTTTGGAGTCTTTCCTTACAAGTTTGAAATACGTCGCTGAACGTCTTAGAATAAATAGAAATTAGTTTTTGCACCGACTATAACATTTCAATCTAGAGAGCACCTTGGACAGGAGATTGGTTAAAGATACTTCAATAATTACATTTTTGCTGCGCCTTGAAATCCTTTACATGTTTTACAGATGGCAACCATGGAAACCAGACAGACGCCATATATTATACACTGGGTAAGTATTGAGTTGAACATATAAAGAAAAACGTTGATCAGGTCTGGTCAGAAATAATGAAAAAATTCTGAATAAGGTTATTTAAAATAAAAACTTGTGGCTGTTCCAAGAGGAGTTAGTAGTTAGCAGCAAAAAATATTCTTGCAGTTTCCATAAAAATGAATCCATCACTTCTGGAGACAAAATAGGTTTAGCATATTATTGTTAATTTGATCAGAAAGGGACCAGCCGTTTAGAGAGGCAATATTTATTTACACCCAGATTTGTGAGCCAGCAAAATGTCAGACACTTTATCCAAAGATTGCGAGTTTGATACACGCCCAGGTCAACCGAGGATTTTCCTCTGCATATCATCGTGAAAGACACTTAGATCCCATTTGGCGTGATGTAGCCAATAATACGTTAAAAGCGCTGTTAAAACCAATGAACCAACATCAAGTCACTTGAAAAGCGGAGTTTCGCTTAACGGGAAGCCTTCCAAATAAAAGACGAAATTTTGATAGAAGAGTCACGAAGAAGTAAATAGTATATATTTTATTAAGACATCTGTTTGGTTGATGATGAAATTAAGTTTGGTACTACCTCTCACTCTCCCTCTTGTTTAATTTTATTATTGATCTACATGGTTTACTCAAATGATGGTATCTTCTTAATAAAATGAGTAAGTATTCACGTAACAATTCCATGTAAAATATAAACCAACTGATCTGACATGCGCTTGCGATGTTTCTTCCAGCCGCTTTTAAAAATTAAAGTAGTTTAAAGTAGTTTAAATAGTCTGAGGAAAATGTAGTGTGATAAATACTTTCAGACATAAAACAATGAAATACGTATAAATAATATTGATAATATTAATATTGCTCTTACTTTTTTCTAATCTTAAAAAACACTTTTAGAGCTGTATTTTCGCCAACTTCCGCTGCACTTGTGTATTCGTCAGGAGGAAGATGTAACAACAAAATAATTTTCGGCTTAGAACGTTGGCTGTGTTTCATGTAGTATACAGGAAAGGAGACATTAGAAACGTATCCCGCATCAAGCTTATTTTACAGCATATTAAGAAATCATTAAACGCTACTTGTATGAACCAACGTTCTATTGTGTGAAGATCAGTATTGATGTCAGTTTATCAGATGTAAGAACATTTCATAAAGCACTTTGATGTATTTGCCAACCAATCAATATACAGCAGTTATATACATATATGTGTATGTTGGTGTTATCTAATACTGTAAAAATGCATAATATTTTAGATATAATAACCATTAACGCAGATAAATTTTTTTAAAGAAAACAATTTTGTTGTACGGAGCATAGTTAGATAATATAAATGATAAAGTATAACTGATTCAATTTTTTGTAAATCTGAAGTTTGATCATCTCCTAGGGAGACTAGAGGCCGGAGCCAACGATGACACTTTCACGAAATTCATTCGACCGTTTTAGGAGATGTGGTTACGGACAGACGAAGGGAAATAGAATTATAAAAATGTCATCGAAGCTTTCAAAGACTGCTTGGAGTTAATGTACAACTGTTATATGTTTAATGCACCATAACAATATATTGACAAACATGCGTTAAGAAACGACGCATTTTTTATTTTCTTGACAAGAGATGAACCGAAACAATTGTAGGTATAACATTGAAAATATTAAATCAACAAATGTCAGTGATTGTTATCGTAATAAAATAAACACTTTTGTATCTGTAATTTCGCAAACTTCCACTACACTCCTGCATTCATTATAATAAAGACAAGTAAACAATATCTGACATATCTATCAGTCTTCTTTTTTGCCGATATATTTGGAGAAAGCTGTCCAAATATGCAAAGGAAAATTTGTCAGTAAGTTTGCCTGATGCAATGAAAACTCAGATAGTTTGAGTTAAATGAATTTTTCATTGTTTAGCCTGATTTTTTACAAACACCTTTTATATCTTCGGCACTGTTAAAATAGCTTTTAATTCCCCATTTATGTTCATGATTGATTGGTGCAGTTTGGGTTATATAGTATGCAGATTAGCCTTAATTTAGATGTGCCACTCTTGCTGCAACGATATATTTTTTAATTCTTCGTTTTAAATTTTATAAATAATTTACTTCACATTCAGAAGTTAGTACTATCTACTTTGGAAAAATTCATTTAATCTATATGTCATACAAATTATAAAATACAACAAAAAATCAACACAAAGATGATGTCAACATATTTAGATGTATTTTGCGTGTTTTGCCCTTTAAGAATATATAGAAATTCAAGATGTTAATTTGCACCATGTGCACAAATTATCGGCCATAATTGCTGTAAATTTGTGAATGTCATGTTAACTACTTGCAGATTTTTGTTGTGTCCCTTCTGCGACAAAAATCCGAAAGATTGCTTGCACCTATTTGATTAAACTTTAATTTGTTGCCTATGATAAAATTTAATAATTATCTTGATATAATGTCCTAGTATTCATACTATGTCTCACTATTTATATAATTTCTCATTATTTATATCCTAAGTATTATACATACCAGACTATGTCAAGGTAGTTTACAAGTGAATTTGCATACAGTAAAAGTTGTCAGAGATTTTCGTTTTAGTGTGTGTGAAAGCGGACATGTCGAAAACTGTGAATATTAAATTTTTTGCTGTCCAAAAATAACGATATAAAAATTTACCTGCTTGGCTCTTTATTGATTTGATTTACATGGAAACTATCAGATATCTAAGCCCCATAAACTTAATTCAGGAATTTACTAATATGTCTACATCACTGAAAATGATTTTGGAAAGAGTAAAATGCAGAATTACTTAGACGCCATTACAAATAATCACGGTTTACTCTGTTATTTTTAACTGTGTTTTCTTGGTACTTTAGTGTATTGTTACTGTATAAACAAATTTACATTTTTCTTTCTTTCATCTTCATTTTTTCATTTCTTAACATATACTCTTTCTATATTTGGGCCTTTATGGAAAGCAACGTGACTATCAGTTTCTTGAAATTGCAGGTCAGTACATTTTTAAACAAAAGCTTTACTCAAATGTACTTATAAACATAAGCATCGTTGTTTTGGCCTTTTGACAATGGACTAATATTCTATCTCCTAGTCAGCTTGTAAAGAGAGAGAGAGAGAGAGAGAGAGAGAGAGAGAGAGAGAGAGAGAGAATAGCACTTAATAAATATAGTCTTGGTAGATATTCGGGAAAATTCGTCTGAGATCATTTCCTCATGAAAAAGCAATAGCTAGCGATCAATTTGAATTTTTGTTTGGTTCAACTTTGAACATCATTTTCAGAACTGAATGAACTATCGTTTAAATGCTAGCTTGTTTTTCATTTCAGATGTATTCCTCTTGAAAAAACCTTAAACTATGAACTCATTGGCGTTGAATTGTAGTTTCATTTGTAAGTAGCAAAAAACGATATGTGAGGAAGTTTATAGAATATAATGAATCATCCGACTGGTTCATTTTTTAAAAATTGCATAGCTATCAATTCTAAAGCTTGAAAATATGCACCTGGTCATTGGAAAATTATAAGAGGAACAAGATAGTGGAATAGGTCTAGAAAATAGAAAAGCATGCACACAAAATCCCTGTGTACCCCTTAGACGTATACCTACCCATACCGAACACTTTAGACGATCCTTTATCATCTTGTTCATGCATATATATATATATATATATATATATATATATATATATATATATATATATATATATCACAGCCATGACAAGACTTTATGTATAAAAAAACGTTTACCATTGACAATAAGAAATAAATATTCTAGTGACTCCTTGAAGCATGTTCGATGAAGAGCATCATATTTTGTGTTTAATTTTCAAAATCATAATCTATTTATGGCTTGCCCATTCTTTTTGCAGAAACAATAGCTATTAAAGGTATCATATTAGCCAGCCTCATTTTGGCCTTTAATGGAAAGCCACATAACCACCGTGAAACAGAAGTTGAAATCGCTTATAACCAATGATATTTTGCTATTGACCATTGAATTCTTTACTTGAACAACGATGAGGGGAATATTGCATCTTCCCTTGAAAAAGTAGTTGTCAATCTTTTGAGACAGAGAAACAAGCTGTTCTCATAAAATCCCCGTCACGTTTTCTCCATCAACTGTATAGAATTCTTACTGGATACCGAGCGGAACACACGAGAAAGACTTGCTGAAACAAGCTGAACTTTCCCATTAACTAACATCTTATACGTAATCTATTTTACCTCAATATGTAGAGATAGATCTTCCCATTCGCGGCCTACTGTTTGAAGAATATTTTAGCTTGATACGTTTGCTTTGACAACGTGTCAAAGCTAAAAAAAACCCTTTGTTAATTGTTTATTTCAAAATATTAGTTCTTGCAATTAATTTCGATGTTTACTTAACTACCTTTGTGCGCAGTAAGGATTCTTCCTGGTTATGTTTTTAACAAGTCTGAATCAAGTTAGATTCAGAACCTATAACTGTTCCAGTTCCTTATTTGCTATGCATTCTATCACAGTCTCTTTCTAATACTGTCCAGTGGAGATAATTATAGTTCACATGTATGAAAAATTGATACACTCTTCCAATCATAATAACTTTCATCATGATTTGTATTCTCTATTTTAAATTGTTGAGGAAATAGACGGTATTGCGCATGATCTTAAATTTTGCATCGATTGATCGTACAAAA
Source organism: Sinohyriopsis cumingii (assembly GCA_028554795.2). Taxonomy (NCBI): domain Eukaryota; kingdom Metazoa; phylum Mollusca; class Bivalvia; order Unionida; family Unionidae; genus Sinohyriopsis; species Sinohyriopsis cumingii. The sequence continues at coordinate 25,258,733 of CM068834.1, forward strand.
TAAACCTGCAGAGTTTTACAACAGTTATGCAAAAGATTTTGCGTTTCCTCACGTTGTGCTAGACAAATGAAATAGGCCTACTACTCAATCCAGTAAGATCTTGAAAATGATTTTTCAGAAAGTATATGCATATTTTTCTTGGATGCAATGAAACATTGGAGTGGTTAATTGGGAATTACATTTTCAGTAATTATACTTCTTGAAAACGCGAAGTTGTTCATCAAGACATTTTAATATAAAGCTAGAAATGAACAGGTCTCTTTCTAAATAATTTTAAATCAAACAGAAATACAACTTTTGAGAACTGCGTAGAAAGACCAGTTGCGAAAAAAATAGAATCGACGTTGTTGCGTCATCTAAATATATTGCCGTCATCAAGTCAAATGCATATTCATTGGAGACGTCATAAAACGAATAAATACATCATTAGCACGTCCTAAAATGATATTCATCGCGAGCCTTTGAAACGAAGGAAATTCCTAAAGGCTTATTTAGTGCGAGCATCTGAAAGAACATCGAACGCACATCTAAAAACAATATTCATTCCGTACTTCTGGATGCAGTATAAATATGCGTGTACACGTATTAAACGCATGTTAAATCCAGATGCAATATAATAATAAGAAGACCATGTTCTAAAGACAGCACAAAGTCAAAAGACCGTGCTTAATATTTTTCGAACTGACAAATACTAGCACAAAATTGACAAAAATTCCTCCATAACATCAATTGTCCCCCTAATCATGTTCCCTAGTCAAATGAGAGAGAGAGAGAGAGAGAGAGAGAGAGAGAGAGGGAGGGAGGGAGAGAGACTTGTGTCCACGGATCAGAATTTAATAACTTGTAACAAAATCGATTTGACATTATTCAAAGAGATCCTTCCGATATAATTTCTTCTGACTGCACAGTGATTGGTAGCCATCTATTTGCTGCTTCCTTTCAAAAGAAATATTGTTTCATAAAACTGAACGAATAACCGTTTGTTTTGTTGCAAATGTTTGAAAGGTGGGCGGTGTTACTATATTTCATGTCATTTCTTAATCACCATAAGAAACATTATGCACTATTTGACCTATCATTTGATTTCAGCGTGACAGAAAATAAATTGTTGGGAGCTTAAAAAGATGTTATTATAGAATCATTAAACTCATTTATTATTTTGGTTCATACCTGTTGATTCTAATGCTTGAAAAGGTTTTGCAATTAATTGTCAAAAATAAGAGAAAAGACATGTTTGAATAGAGTCAAGAAAAGAAAAAGTCTCTTCGAGCAGCAAATGGCAATGAAGGAGGGAAATCTATTTTAGTGGACACTTGTTCAAATTCATGAAATGAAAGATACTACATGTAAGATGCCAGTAAATGGCAGAGTATACTTTGTTTAAACAAGTTTTGCTCGTGTGTTCTGCTCAGTATTATATAGTAAGAATTAGACGTACTTGTATCAATACTTGATGGAGTAAAGAATAGTTTGTTTCTCGGTATCTAAAGGCGGGTCACCAAACTACTTCTGCTTCAATTGCATGTTTATTAACTTCCAAATTCATTATTTCGTACGGACAACCTTGAAATCAAATGAAGAGTCAGCGAGTACTTAACTTTTCAAACCGTATTCAGAGTCGTATAACTGTCAAAAAATTAGTATCAACTTCACCACCAATCCCCAACCATATGGGTATTCATTCAAGTTTCTGAAACAATATTTAAAGTTTATGGCTAGACATTTTTTCTTAGTGGAAATGATCTAGGAAGAATTCCATTGAATAAATGTCAAAACTAATTGTTACATTTTATTAAATTTCGAGCAGGGGAAGAAATAATTATCTCTCTTCTCCTCACCTGGTACGGGGATATGAGTAGGAAAAAATGGATAATATTGAGGATTTGTATTTGGAACTTTGGGGAATTACATGCTATGTATTGCTTGTGGAAGCCATAGTTAATCAGCGTTGTTCTTATTTTAAATCATGGCCTTCAGAACACCTGGCTTTAATTTTCTCGTAATACGTGTGCAAGCACATTTATACTGCTTCACACTGCATTCAGAGTACTAATTTAAATCCCATATTAAACCTATGCGAACATCGTGATATTTAAACTTCAAGAAAATCAAGATCAAACTTATATTTATCACTATATACATATCATCGATGAAAACGTCTGTGTGAGAAAATCATCGGAGAATTGGCATTTTCTGTATCTACATTTAACTGAAACTTTAACTTTTAAACAGTGAGGAGTGATTTCCCTAATGAGTCTTCCTAATTCAAGTTTGTAAAGAGACCAAAATAGTATTAATAAAACAATGTCTCTTTTTTCTTTCAGATACAACTAAGAGAAGCCCTCTGAAGATCATTTTTTTGAAAAGCTATTACTTTCATTATCAGCCAGTCATGGCAAGCCAAAATCATATATTCTGATTTTTCTTCACCCATTTCGAGGCTGACTACCATTATTCTATATCATTAGTGCTGTGAATCCTCCAAAGTATCCAGAAAGGATATTTTTTTAATTAACGTTTGATGGTATTATCGCAATTTTAGACGTTCGCCTTGAATATTTTTCCTCATTCCTGCTTGCGCGTTAGTTTTAATTTTAGTATTTTAGAGGATCATAGTAAATAAGCATGTTGGAATTGCGTTCCAAGGTATTTTAATGTTTTAAAGCCTTTGTATACGCACTCTCTTGCAATCCCACCTCAATAGTTTATGACAGGGATAAAAAGTCATGATTCAAGTTATTATGATTAGAATAGTGTATCATATTTTTTACAAGCGAGAACAGTGACTGCTGAGGGAATGAACAATCAAATATGAGCCGGAACAATTATAATTTCTGAAAAGAATTGGATACAAGTAAAATTAGAAACGTATCGAAACGAGCGAAAACAGACGAATCAGGAAGAAAACTAAAGCTTTACAAAAAGTGCTTGAGCAAAATATTCAAATTTCATTCTAGAACCAATATTTTGATTAAAGTGAACTCACATTTGACATTCTAACATGGTCATCAAAATAATCTAATAAGTATATTCAAGCAACTAATGGCGGGGAAGGGGGATTTATTTCAACCTGTTTCGTTTAAATGTTTTACGTGACAAATATTACCTATAAAATGCGGAATTCATTGAAGATTACAAAGCAATTTTCTCACAATGTAAAAACAATGCAAAACAAAGTTTTACAAATTTCAAAATGTTAGTTTTCAAAATGAAAAATGCACAGTTCTTTTTTACAATTAAGAGTATAGACAAATTAACCATAATTTTGCGAAAACTGAAATATGTCTGGACAAATTGACGAATTCCAGAATTATTGTTTTCAAACTGTAATTTGGATAGTTACATGAACAATCTTAAGACTTCAGTCTTTTTTAAGTGACCAACAATGACACATAAAACAAAGGAGTCTGTTTTTCCCCTTTTACAGTACGGCAAGAGATTTTTTCCAGTCGCGTTCCTCTAGGGTAAGTGTACATGCTGTTGTTGCTTAATAGGTTGTTACTCAAGTACAAATCCTCTTAGCTGAACAAGGAAAATATGAAATTGTTGACGGGAGCTACTCTAGCATCGGTGCCTGATTGTTGTTATCTTCATAGTGAACTGTGACTTTCAGGTTCAAGTCATTGTTTTTCAGACATATGTAATCTTCGGTTTAGATTTCAAATTCAGTCGGTGCTAAGGACGGCGCGGGATGTAATTCTACCCATCTGGATTCTTGCATTGTCATCTTAGTAGGTGGCATGGCATACAGAGCGAATTCTGACTTGGAACTCTTTACACCATTTGTCTCTCCTCAATTCGTAATCACAAATATTAGTATTTTAGAGGATCGTAGTAAATAAGCATGTTGGGGTCTGTTCTTGTACATGTTCTCTGACCTGTTCTCTTCATTCTATACACTCAGCTGCTCTCAAGTGTCATAGATCATCATATAGTGTCTCACCAACTGTACGCTGATGACACCCAAATATACAAATCTAGCCACTCAGCTGAAGTTGATGCTACCATCCAAGGTGTAGAGAGGTGCATTTCGGATGTGAAATCATGGATGACGTGTAACAAGCTGCAGATGAATGATGATAAAACTGAGGCCATTCTAATCACAACATAAAGACTTTCTCAGTTACATCCTTTACATCAAACAACAAATATCAATCACACCAACATTAAAATGACACAGTAAGTACGAAACATAGGTGTCACTCTGGAAAGTACTCTCACATTGCACCAACATGTCATGAACATATGCAAGACTACATATCTTGAGCTGAGACGCATCAGCTCAATTCGCAAATATCTTTCAGCTGATGCCACTAAAACACTTGTATGTTCATTGGTATTTTCAAGACTGGACTATTGTAACTCAATTCTGTCTGGTTCATCTCAATATCAACTCCAGAAACTTCAAAAAACAGCTGCTCGGATCATACTTAGAGTACCACGATCAGAGCACACCTCCCCGCTGCTCTGTACGTTAAACTGGCTATCCATTCGATCCAGAATCAAACAAAATGTGTTCTCTGTGCTACGTTTCACTGACGGACTCCAATCCAACATACCTATCCGACCTCACCCATGTTTACACACCAGCAAGATACTTACGCTCCTCTTCTGATAATCGTATGATCATTATTCCCACTATGAAAACGAAGTCATATGGACAACGTTCTTTTGCATACCATGGCCCAGCAACGTGGAATGAATTGCCCATTGAATTTAGACACAAAGCCACAGTGTTTCCATTAAATAAGTGCTCTTAAAACTCACTTATTTCGAATGCAAGAACAAACTTAAAGACCTAATAATGTTCCCTGCCTTCAATATTTTCAGCATATTTGTTTTTATATAAATTTTATGGTGTTTTTTGTTGTTGCAATAATATCATTATGTATGTGTTTTTTTTTAATGTTATAGGTTTTGTCTAGTGTAAAGCACTTAGAGCTTCTAAAGATTATGTAATATACAAAGTTCTCATTATTATTATTGTCATTGTTATTATTATTATTATTATTATTATTAGTATTATTATTAAATGTCCATTTGTCTACAACTTATTATGTTTTCTTATTCTTTTCCTGGCTGGCTGCGTGTCTATGAGGTATGAAGAGTTTTCGAAGTGTCTCTGCATTATCCTTGCTTTTGCACAGAAGAAGAACACATGCCTTCGTCATAAGCGTGATGCGAATTTTTACGGGTGTCTTGGAGCCTTAGGATGTATTTTCCTGTTTGAACCAACGCATTTGTACTGCTTTACCCCCGATTGCTGAAAAAAATACTGAAAACATTTCGAGATTCTGAGAATAAAAACAAAATCCTGGAGGAATTCTCATAAAATAGATACTAAATTTGGGATTCACTGGTGGTAGTGTTCCGAATTCGTAAATGTGAGGACCATCTCTGTCCAATTGTTCTTCAATTGGCTTGTTGAATATGTCGACAAGGAAAGTGGTTGATCTTTAACCGAATTCCTCACTGGAGTGGAATACATGATTTATATCAATCCTACTTCTTAAGAAGCCTTGTGACCAAATGGTATGGAGTTACGTTATTTGTCTGTGAAATAAAATAAAGTGCTGTGTGGAAACATATCCTTAGAAATTTCGCAAAGTAATGTTTAATACAATTTATTATTCTTAGTTGGATTGTTCCTGTCTCCTAAGAGTCACTCGTTGTCAAAGGAGAATAGCTGCTATTGTGATTTGAAACGACGTGGATTTGACTTCTAACGAAATTGTTGTTGTTGTGTTCGGTATATTTCAACATTGTTGTTGTGTTCGGTATATTTCAACAATGGAACGGGGAGAAAATAACCAATACAACAGCCGAGTAAAATAGTAAACAGCTGTTTATTTATTTGTTGCAAAGTAAACATTTCAACAGCTGGATTGATAAAACAATACATCACAAAGACAGCATAGAAATAATTATATGGCTATTAGGGACACGTTCTCCACACCTTTCCCACTGTGGTTTTGTAGTTCTCCACATCTTTTCCACGGTGGTTTTGTAGTTCTTTAAAACGTGAATTCTGAGAAGGAGATGTAGGTATGTTTTACAGCATCGCGGTCCTTTCTATAATCTATGACTTTTGAAACTGTAATCGATGCATCGTAAATAGTTGGACAGCCTTTCCGATAAACTTACATATCCTGCAATCGATGTTTGCCTACTTTACGTATTTTTCAATTGAGAATGCCTTTGATAATGTACACATAGTATGTCTTACCCACTGGTTGCAACTCGGGCAAGTGCAAAGTTCATTTTACCCTTCTCTGTTCATATATTACAGTTTTTAGTTTTGTTTCATCAATGCCAACCACTTTCATATATTTATTTTGTTTTTTCTTCAATGATGCCTTAAACATTGAAACCCCTATCATATAATGGACATAGTTGGGTCCTTTTTGTCTGGCAATCATTTGACTATTATATCTTATCCAAGAAATATAATCAGTTCTGGAAAGGGTTGTGGATGTCTACATCTTCCATTAAAACTTAAACATAATCCATACGTATATTTGTAGTCATGTGCATGTAAGTATCCTTCTCATTTTACAGATAGACAAATTATTTTCTCAACAAGAACACACACTCCATGTAGGATGTCTAACTTTCGCCTGTTCATTCTCTCTATTATATCTGAATGTTACTGTTTTCAATCTCTAACGGAACAATGAACTATCTCTCTCTTTGTCACTCTCTCGTTTTTCACAAGAAACAATTGTATCAAAAAAAACCCATTATCACCTAAAATTTAAAATCGTAATTAAAAACGATACGAAATTAAGAAATAAGAGTCGAATGAAATACAATTGAAATTGAACATGACAATTTAAACAACTACATTTGGAAATGAATATAGAAAACGGCTATATAGAAAATGAAAATTGGATAACGAAATTTGAAAATGAAATTTGGAAATGATAGTTAAAATGAAAATTGAAAAACTAAGTGTGAAAAAAAAAATGATGGTCAAAATAAAATGTAAATTGAAAGTTGAAAATTAAAATTGAAACTGTACAATCGAATCATTGTCAATTTTATCGTTATCTCTATTTTCTTTAGCTCCAAAGAGTAAAGTATTGATTGCAAAAGGCACTTTATTAAATCATTTGTAGTCTAGTCTGACTCCACCACGTTGTCAACATTATAAATACGTTCATGTTTAATATTTGTCTGTATTTGTAAATAAAGACGATAACGACGTGTTCCAATCATCACTCTTGAAAAATTGTATATGTTTAAGTTAGTGGGACTGATTCAAAAAGCTTAATATAGAGTAAAATTGTTTTGGCTCGTCTTTTACAACCAAATTTTTATTTTAGACATCCCATTTTGAATTCTTTCTGTTGATATTTGTTTTCTAAGAGGGTTATTTTCCTTCACATAGGCGTTTCTTCAGAATTCTCGTTAGTTATTAATGAGGGCTGTTGGTCATTCAAAACTGTTAGGTGCATACGTATCCTTTACAATATTTACAGTTTGTTAAATATTTGCTTTCGCAATTTGTAAATTTGTATGAACATTTTTTTAGTTCACCCAATATTTAGCATAATTCCTTTATTTCTTTAAATTTATTGACACCTGCATCATTATTTGAGTTAATGTTGTTTTTTTTGTGTATAAATATCGGCTGTATGCATTTACCCATTTAGCAGCAGGTCACAACTTACGGCATTTTGATGATATCGCGTAGGGCGCTAGATAGTAGATGACGGTTGTTGATCATGTTGATGGTATAGAGTGGGGTGTTGGATAGCAGTTGACGGAGAATTGGTCACTAAACACAGCGTGTTTTTGGTATAGTGTGTTGTGTCGGATACTAGATGACCTGGTATTGGTCACTTCAAAACAATGAGTATTGATGGTATACTCTTGGGTTTGGAGAGTAGAAAACTTGTAGTACAAGACGAGTGTTGGATAATATATGTCGTGCGTTGGATTGCACTATGATATTTAAACACAACATTGTTCCTTGTCCCCAGAATGATCTGACAAAGTCAGTAGGGGGACAAAAAGTGTTAAATTCCCCTTGTCCTTAGACTGAAATACATCACCATTAATATCTGAGACAGTAAGGGACAAACTCAATCCCATGAATATTCTAAGGCTGTAACAGATAAAGTAAATGCCATGTTAAACTTCCCTTCTCATCAGAGCGACACTCACCTGTAAACAGGTGAAGATTAATACTGGATTTCCCCCGTCCCCAGAATGACGCATGGCATAATGTTGATTCAAGTATGATCTAGACTCTCCCATAATACAACTGACAAACATATAGCATTACATAAATTATGTCATGGGTGTGAAACATATACAAAGGAATGATATGTCGACCACTTTATGCTCGAACGAGATGACAATAATCTCCAAAACTGATCGCTATAGATATACATCTGTTCGTCTGTGATAGAATGTACATGCTTTTCTCTTTTCTTCAGCTATTCAACAATACTGTTCTTCTCAGCATTATATGGATAACAAGTGCAAGTTTTGAAGCATTAGAAATGAACAAGTCCAGCGATTAATCATATTCTACAATTAACCTACCGACAAATTATTTTCTTGCTATCTAGAAATGAAGCGCAAGTTCATAGTTTTTCTTATGGCGTTTAAGGTGAGTAAAACTGACATAAGATGTAGTAAGATGTAGTAGCCACAAAAAACAACGCTAACATTTTTATTCAGCTCTGATATTAAAAGATCTTCGAAGTTGAATGTACTCACAAAATTGATGGCTAGAAATGTCTTTGTCGTAGGATGAAGGTATCTCGGGAGAATTTCCTTGAATAAATGTCAAAATTGTTTTTTTTATATATTATTTATTCTAGAGCAGAGGAAATGACTCTCTGTCTGTCTCTGTCTCTGTCTGTCTGTCTGTCTCTCTCTCTCTCAGAACCGCTCCGGTGGCCTAGTAGTTAGAGCGGCCGCCTTGGATGCTGGAGGTTGTGGGTTCGATCCCCGGCGGAGTCATACCAAAGACTTACAAAACTGGTACTAACAGCTGCCTCGTTTGGCGTTCAGCATTAAGATGTTAGTGTTAGGACTGGTCGGCCTGGTGTCAGGATAATGTGACTAGTTGTGACATCATGCTACATGTCTGCTGCATGATACACTTCTAACTATCACAGTGTAGACATCGTTGCGATATGACTGAAAAATTGTGAAAGCTACGTTAAGAATTCAAATCGCACACCCACACACACTCTCAGATGACCAAGGTACATTATTAAGAAGAAAATATAGATTATAGAGCATTTTTACACGCTTTATAGTATTTGTAGTGTCTTTAAAACACGGTCTTAATATCGCATTAGAGCATTCCGATTTAGTAAATTGTTGACCGTGTATTTTCTTTAAAATATGGCCTTGATGGATGTTAAAGCATCCGGATTTAGCATGGTTTTTTTTTTGGGATGTGCGTGTGGTGCCATTTGTAGTGTTTAAGATGATTGTAAGTTAAGATGTGAATTTAAAGCTATTTATAGATCTATAGTTCCATAGAAAATATACATTTTTAGTAAGGGCATTTTGAGAGCATTTGTTTCTTCTATAGGTCGCAGACGAATATGCTTTTAGCATGGAAAAAAATAATTTTCCACAATACAGTATGCACTAATTCCAGAATGTGTGTTTCGCCTTCATGGTTTCATTTTTCGCTTCATGCTGTCATTCAAAGGGTTACTAAGAATGAGTCACTGTTGGCATCTTAGTTTGATTTCATAGAAATAAATTGGAAATAAAAATGTCGATTATTTATTTTGTTTACTGTATATCGTTAAATGGTGCCCATTAATTAAATTATGGACCATAACTTTCAAATTTAACAAACGCTTGTGTCAATTATAATTGGGTCTCAACATGTTTTCCATTTTGAATATTGTCATTTTTTGTTTGTTATTGTGATTCTTGCTCATACTGGATTCGTTCATTATTTTAAGCGTGAAAACCTTTCATGTCATGCACAGCTGGGGTTGAATAGCTTATATTTGTTATTGAGAACAATTTTCACTCGGTGAATGGTGATTGTTTGAGTGAAATTCTTATGTTAAACACATTTAATTTGTATTGCTCGTTTGGCAATGATCATATGTTATTTATAATTGTATTTCGGAGTTGAACAAAGTCAAATTGACTGAATATCTGACTAGGGACATTGATATTTTTACTTTATAAACAAATACTACATAGTTAAGTTTTCTCACTGCGTGTGGGTGAACTGTTGCGATCATTTTCCGTAAAGGTAAACATATTTATTTTTGTCTGGGTCTAGCATATTGGAATTCCTTCATGAAGAATATTTTGTACCTAATGTTTCCCATGTTATTTATCATAATTGTTTAATATATTGTTTACAGCTTAAATATTATAGCAATGACGTTTGGACCTTCATCTTGGCTCTACATTTGCATTTAAACTTTTATATAATATGTTTTGTTCATTCTTGCGATGTCAAAAAGCAAAATCATTTGTATTATTGTGTTCATTTTTTTATTTGGGTGGAATTGCTTATTCAAAGTATTACTGACTCGAATTACAAAGTGCTCAATAATATTCATTGACAGAACTATCAATTTGGAATTATATTGATTGAAGACAAGAACATCTTGGATTATATTATTGTGATTCATCACAAGATTGTTGGCACACGCACTAGAGGCACATCAACAGATTCAGAGTTGAATTTAACACAGGTAAAATTTAATGAGATCTTTATTCGTTAGAACTGATGACAACTTTTTGGGCTGCATGGGATTTAAATCACATCACCGTAAGCTCTTTCCAAATTTTCACTTTTTATGGTAGGATAAATTTGAATTTGATGAATTTTGGAAAACTTGTTTGTTTTCTCTCTTTTCTTTTACTTAGTTTAAGACCAGAGTGGAGGCATAATATATATCTTTTCGCCTATTTTGTATTTTGGTTTTCTTCTTTTAAAAATAGAATAGTCATATAGTTTCATATAAACAAAGTGTCAATTTTATTATTTTGCTAGCATTTAAAATTTAAATGTGGGGGTTGTTCTTGATGAAAAAAGGTCACTTAGTTAACTGTTTTGTTAATACCTTGATCATGTGTCCATAGTATCGGCGATATTATGCTTATACAAAATTTACCCGGTAAAAGACTTACAGCAACACCAACAAGTATTCAACCAATAAACCCACACTGGCTAACATTCATATTGTCAGGATCAAAAACACGGTGTGAGGCTCGTAAAAGTCAACAAATAGAATACAAAGTGAAAATGTACAAACAAATAGTCCTAACACTTCACATGTCAAGAAGTATCGAGTATTTCGAAAAATAAATTTCATTGGTATTCCGAAAAAGATCCATTCTTGAAAGTGCTGATGTGCCAGTAATCTGGAATACTGTTGAATTGCTAACAGTCTTGATGCATCACAATGATATAATATAAATTGTCTCTTTAAATGAATTCACAATAATCCCAAATAGGTATTTAGTCCGAGAGTATTATTGTAATCCCACTGAATAAATTTATTAAAGAAATCCTCTCAAATTTTAATTGAATCGATCTCATATTGAGTTCTGTAAAGGCTGATGTTTTATTTGTTGTAATGATTCTGCAACTTTTCGATCTTCAATTTTACAAGGTAAAATCTGATTCTTGGTGGGTTAGGCTTTTTTAAAAATCATTTTCAGGTGGAGGCTAAACTTTGTTAGTAATAAATCATAGTAACTTCCAATATCTTCTCCTGGAAAACCTCGTGTTTAGTCATGTGCGGAATTGTTTTTCACCAAGATGTAGTCAATCTGGTTGTGATGTTGTCCATCTGGACTGTTTCAGTTCCCTCTTCATGTGCTTTGTGAGGGCCTAACGTATTGGCTAGTACAAGACTGTTGCATGTGGCAAACTTCAAGAGCGTGATTCCTCTTTCATTTGTTTCTGCATTGCAGAAGGGTCCACATCTACTTTGACAGTTTGTCTGTGAATCAACTCCTACCTTTGCTTTCTAATCTCCTTGTAAAAACAGATTGTCCTTCTTGGGTGTGATGTCAAAGACATCTTGATATTGGTTATAAAAATTCTCCAGTTCGTTGTCAGCATAGTTAAATATGGGTGCGTAGGTGTGTGTATGATTGTGATATCTGGATGGATCATTGCAGTAATCCTAGGAACTTTTGTTCATTTGTGTGTTTGTTTCCTTTACGCTGTTGATTTATGTCAACATTTAGGTTGCGTCATCCACCAACGCATTGAGCCCAAGTTGTGTACTGATGAAATTCATCGAATGAGAAAGAGAAGAATAATGATACTAAACATATTGTATTTTAAATGTATTCAAGTCTTATTTCAGTACTTCATTGCCTGTATGTGTTGATTCACACTGTTCTTTTATTTTATCATGATGTTTGTCTGAGTTCACGGTTGTGAATTCATATGGGATTCATATATATGATAGAAAGTGAATTAAAACCAAACAATGTTTTTTAAAATGATCAAAGTAAGTAATAGATACATGGTAAACATTATCCCATTATTATTCCTTAAAATCCAGCCTTCGTTAATAAAATAATTCCATAAGTTGATTCTTGTTGTTCTTTTTGGCCGATTTCCTTCGCCAGACTCTTCTATATTTAGCTACCATCATCACAATATTCACATTTACACAAAGACTGTCCCAAAAAGCGATCAGAAAAAATACAAAATGAATTCAATGTACAGCTGATGATTATTAATTGTATTTTGAGGAGACAAGGAGTGTGGTGGGCAAACGACTTTTGTAAAACTGTGTAATTTGTTTTTTGTTTTTGTGCCCATACGGCAGACATATTGATTAAGCAAAGAACACATATAGTCTTCATTTTCCTTTCCTTAACACGGAGCCCAAATTGGAACACGTATAAAATTTGTTTTTGTTTTTTTTAAAAACACTTTTCTCTCCAGAATTAAGCTTATTCTCCATTGCTCTGGCATTTTTAAGTTGTATGAAGATACTTCAAGTTATGACTAATTATCGGTCCTAATCCAACAATTTGCGTTATATTCTTATGACATAATCTTAAACAATACAACGGTTGTCCCTAAACATATCGAGGAAACATCTTCTCTGTAACAAGTTCCTCATTTATAACGCTGGTTATTTCCTATGAATGTCTTTGTTTTATGTAAAATCATTGCATGTGTTCATTTAAGCATGTTTAGATGTATATAATACTTGATATCGTTATAGAGATGCAACATATCACTGGACATTGACGGAGTAACATTTCCTCTTTGTGACAAAGTCCACACGCGACAACGAAAACGATATTCTAGTAACAGGTTCTTAATGCATACCATTATATTCTGCTAAAATAGGAAAGTTGTTGCATCTAGACCTAATCAATTTTAAAAAATTCGCTCAAATTTTAACACGAAATAGCCAAATATGACTTCATATCTCCATAAATTTTAAGGATCAACTGCATCTATACGTTCTTCTAATATTAATGAATATTTTGCCAAAATACTTTATCATGAGTACTTATAATCTATATAAATGTCATCAAGGGCAGGTCGTAAATCATGTTTATCCTCAGTCTTGTAAAACACAGTCAAAGACACCAAACGCACATCTGAAACTTATACTCCTGTATCCCGAAAACACCATATATAATGTCGAAAGGTTTTGAATCCATCACCCTCTATAATGCGCAAAAACAATCTCAAAACATAGTACATTAGCCGAGATTCAAAACGTGAAAATACCAGCAACGGGCCTCTCACAAACATATTCACCAACTCGAGCCTATTAAACGTGAATGTAATAGTCACCGGATTTTCTAGAAAGGGACAAAGACAGACAGACAGAGTTGTAAAATGTTAAAAATAAAAGTAAAAGGAAGAAAGAAACAACAATGCAAACTAATTTATAAAAGTGACTCTAAACTGACGTAACAAGAAAATGCAGATAAAGAAACAACAGAGTAATCGGTGACTGTTTAAAACGGCTTCTAAATGTTCTGGGATGCACTAAAGTAATTCAACCTCCAGAGTAAACTTATGAAAATATCATCGTATTAAAAGTTCAATAGTTTGAAATATTTAAATGGTTCTGATCAAGCCTGTATCTGTCAGTATAGAAACGTCATTGACGCATGCTTCTGTCTGAGACAAAATATAACCAATTTGTATTTCAATTCTATAATATGGTTCTAAATTCAATAAGGGTGTTCCAAAGTTAAATATGTAAAAGGACTGAATATAGCATAGAACCTCGACCTAAAACGTGTTAACGGTTCATACATTTCTGTAAGTCTCATAGTATACTTTATATAGCGTTGATGACAAATATGTACGTTTTTATATCGTTATATATGGACAATAAAGGAACTGATCTCTACAATCTTCGACATGCCCACATTCACAAGAAGACTGTCTCAGAAAACTTTCACTTTCCCACGTTAACCAAGGTATTCTTAACATATACAAATATAATTACTGCATTTGTCCTAACCAACATAATAAAGCCCTAGTTAATTAGAACTCTGCAAGAAAAGTTTCAGACTCTGTCCATTAAAAGATACAAAACGAAAGTTGCAATTAATTACAGTTACATGTGATAATCTACAGTAGCTGTCCCTTTCGACTGCTAATTTGCACACAAAGATAAAGAGAACTTGGCATCCTATATATTTCTATCGAGCAAACCCAAACCATGCACTTGAATCGTATGAGATCGGTATTGAGGGCACCCTCTTGATAATAGCACTCCCAAACCATGCACTTGAATCGTATGAGATCGGTATTGAGGGGGCCCTCTTTATAATAGCACTCCCAAACCATGCACTTGAATCGTATGAGATCGGTATTGAGGGGACCCTCTTTATAATAACACTCTGTTTCTTTTGTAATTATCAATGTTAGTTTAGTAAATACTATATGTTCACATGTCTACAAATTATTTTAAGATTTTTTGATAATATTTTATGTCCGGAATCAACTTTAAAATCTAGGAAGATTAGACTGATTGCAACAATGACAAAGTTGCTATTATAATAAATCAGTCCGTTATGATTTTACACACTAGACTCCCGTATATAAAAATGAAATTTAGTTTGCAGAGATATATGAAGGACCATCAGATGAAATAAGAATCAGTTATGAATGAAATTGTATAGATTATATATTATCTCTCTCCCTCTCATTTGCAAGCGAATATTTGTTTTGAGGATGCCAACATAGATATTTAACGTGAGAGTCAATGAGCTGAATTGAACAATTGCATCCTATTATTAAGAAAGAAAAATTGAAAATTGTTCATGTGTACCTCTTCCAGAGATTTGATTTATGATCCTACATCACGAATTCAAAGAAAGATTTGCAAAAACTGTCACTTTGTCACTATACATTAGAACTGAAGAAACAGATGAAAGAATATCATAGAGTGGATTTTATATGAAACGTCCGGAGAGATAATGGTTATGATGAACAAAATGATCGATTTACGATCAGAAGTGAAATGCAGTCCATCGATAATGGAAAATCATCTATTTGGTCGCATTTGTGTTTCCTTTGTGTTTTGTTTTGCTTTTAAAACGACTGATGAACAAATAATTGATTTCAAAGCACTGACCTACCCTTGATTTGCATTCATTGAAACTGAACAGACTTGTCTTACAACGATGAGTTTATCTTCTCGACCTTTTACTTGCCCTTAGCATCAGTTTCGCTATTTTCTTAAGGTGTTTTCCCAATACATTTAATCAGTTATCTAACCTTTTTGGTAGAAAGCGAATGCCAGAAGCATTTAACTAAAGCCATTGCCCTAATACAGTAAAAAAAATTTGTAAGAAAAATACACAACAATGGCAAAGATCGATATGTGTTTAACAAGTATCTTCAAAATGTTATCTGTTACACTTATTTCTGCATTTATGCTGCATGACGCAGTCGGAATGCGCTCTGCATTCTCTACTTTTGTTAGGAAAATATGCCAATGACTATTGAGAACTAGAGGTCTTCCTCTAGACATTGAATTCCATGTTCGCCATTTGCTTTAGAGTACTTTGCTCTGTCTTAAGAATACGAGTCTGACAGGTACCTTTGATTGGATAATTTAAATAACGTTCAGGAATACGAATTTGACATGTAGCTTTGTTTGGATAGCATAAATAACATTCAATAATATGAGTCTGACATGTAGCTCTGATTGGATAGTATAAATAACGTTAAAGAATACGAGTCTCACATGCAGCTTTGATTGGATGGCATAAATAACGCTCAAGAATATGAGTCTGACATATAGCGTTAGCTTGCTGGCATAAACAACGTGTTCCTGTATAATAAACTTTGCAAACTGCAAGCTAACGTTGATGCCTCAACTCTAGTTAACACTAGTCTTTTTTGTTTCACCGAAAAGTCATCATTACGGGCAAAGATACTTAAAACCTTATCAAATGCATGACTTATAGAAGCTTATGTGAATATTATAAAATCGAACGTGAAGAAACAAATGCCAGAATCACGTGTTAAATTAATGCATATAGGTCTCTACGGTAATTAAAAATGACCAATAACGTCATGACAAATTGACTATGAAGACACTCACGGACATCAGGTAAAATATAACAGTTAGTATGTTCCCATGTATTTATATGGTACACAACATAGAAAATACATTATTGTTTTACAGATATCCGCTAAATTACCAGACAAAGTGAGTTAGAGAGTAAATTTTAACAAAGAACTACACATTTATACTTTTTTTGTATTCCCTTTATCATGCAGACTTGAACTTGTACTATATATTTGTTATTGCATCCTTACTCATCCATTTCATCTAGGTTACTTTGACTGGGTTTAAACATAGAAAATTAAAATCATCATAATTTCCACTCCAACAGATGTGTCTACCTTTACATACGGTAATCATCATTGGCGGCTCAGTCTTGAAAGACCATGCGAGTAGCGCCCATGGAGTGTCTTCTGTCTCTGGGTTTTGTCTGCTGCGGCTCTGAAGGCCTATACGTAAGTGACAATCCCTATTTCAGTTTGTCCAGACGTACTGGGAAGTCTGAGTTGCTGTTTTTGCTGCCGCGTTCTTCTTTCTCGCACGTACCTGATCTGCCAGCTGTCCTTTCCTCACACCAGCGACTGTTATGCCCTCACGGACCGTCTGCGTCTAGGAGCCTTGGTCCTCGGCCTGCATTTCTCAGCCCTCAGGTGAAATGTCGCATGCCTTCACCTCCCTCTTCCACACATCCTTGAAAAGGAGTGGGGGCAGCCAACTCTTCTGGTGCCAGTGGCCAGCTGTCCATATCGGATGTCTTTTGGCAGCCTGCTATCCTCCAAGAGTCGGACGTGTCCCAGCCATCGAAGATGGAGTTCTCTCCGCAGGTAGTACTTGCACGCTAAAGGTTCTCTCTGTGTGGGACGCAGTCTTGCCAGCTGATTTTCAGGATGCGTTTTAGGCACCGTATATGGAAGGAGTTGAGCTGACGCTCTAGCTTCATATGTGTCCTCCAGATCTCACTTCCATATAGGACGGTACTGAGAACACAGGCCTGGCAGATTTGGATCTTGGTGTGCTCTGTCAGCGAGTTGTTTTCCAAAATCCTCATCGTTAGTCTTGCATAGATCATATTTGCCTTCCCAAGCCTTCTGTTTAGCTCCACATCGAGGGAGAGAGTGTTGCTGATTGTTGACCCCAGGTACGTAAAGTTGTTGACTGCTTCCAGGGTGAATCCTTCGCTTTTGTTGCAAGGGGCAGCTGTAGCATCCTGCACGCTGACGTTTGTCTTTATCAGACTGATGGTGAGCCTGAACTGCTCGCAGGCATAAGCGAAACGGTATCAAAGTCTCTGGAGGACATTATCGGTGTGGACATCCGCAAAAAGCACCTCCTGATGAGCACCGACCTCACTTTGGTCTTCGAGCGCAGTCGTGCCGGGTTGAACAGCCTCCCGTAGGACCTTGTATGCAGATATACATCATGAGTGGAGGAGTCGAAGGCGTAGAAAAGGAGGAGGAAGAAAAAGATCCTGAAAAGGTTGGTTCTAGCACGCAACCCTGCTTCATGCCGCTGTTGATGTGAAAGGAGTCTGAGGATGATTAATCGTACAAGATTGTTCCCTTCATATCGGTATGGAAAGAGATTTTCATGCTGTGGAGGTTGTGGGGGGGGGGAACTGATCTTATTAAGAATTTCAAATAGGCCGTTCCTGCTGACCAGGTCTAAGGCTTTAGTGAGGTCGATGTACATTATGTAGAGTGGCTGATCTTAATCTCTGCTCTTTGCTTGGAGTTGTCAGAGGGAGAAGATCATGTCTGTTGTCGACCTGCCTGCTCTGAAGCCCTACTGAGATTCCGGATACACACGGTCCGCCAGCAGCTGCAGCTTGTTGAGGATGATGTGGGCGTACACATTGCCAACGATGCTCAGGGGCGAGATTCCACTGTAATTATTACAGTCACTGCGTTCGCTCTTGTTTAGTAAAGGGTGACAATGTTGGCGTCGCGCTCGTCTTGGGGGACTGCTCCTTGCTCCCAGCAGAGGCAGAGTAGCTCATGTATCGGATGAAGCAATGTCGGTCTCCCACGTTTGATAGCTTTATGCGGGATGCTGTTGCAACCAGGTGCTTTGTCGTTTGGGAGGGCGTCGATGGCTTTAAGGTGGGTACATTGTTTAGCTCCACCATGGTGGGCAGTTTATGTATGCTGCCAAGGACCGTAACGGTGACAGAAGTTTCTCGGGAGCGTAGCTCTGAGTATCGCTCCACCCATCTGGCCAACCGTTGCTCACGGTCTATGATTTTCTCTCCAGTCAGAGTTTTTTGGGGTACGGCTACACTTTTCATTGCAGGGCCTACAGCCTTCTTGGTGTCACTCTACATACCTTGGATGTTTCCATACTCAGCAGTGCGCTGAATTCATTCACACAGTTGTTGCCAATATTTGTTCGCGCACTGTCTAGCGAAGAGTTGTGTGATGCTTCGGGCACTGCTGAGGCCAGCAAGCGTTCATTTATTGGGACATTTTGTTTATAAGCTATTAAGGCTTTTTGTTTGTCTTCAAATATTGGTTCCATCATTAAAAGGTGAAATGCAGTCTATCAATAATGGAAAATCATCTAAGCGTTGAATCAATCATGACTGGGCCATTCCTGCTTGCCCATCGTGGACATGGCTTTGCTGCACATGGCAACCATCATGCCGTTGCTGTGGAATTGTGCTATGGCATGTCCTGGAGAGCCTTGTCAAGAGCAGACACATACTCCTCTACCTTGGAGGGGACCGACATCGGCGCAGTGTTGATGCGAGGGCAACCTTTTGGTTTTGAACGGTGTAGTGCGTGTGGCTGTAGGCGCACCCTGCTGGTCACGAGGGCGTGCTCGAAGTCGAAGTCTGCACTGTGATAGCTTCTGGTGGAGAGGGCACTGTTCACGGCAAAGCGCCTGTTGATGACCAAGTCGAGCTGGTGGCAGCGATGAGACCTGGTGTGTTTCCATAACACTTTATGTTGTAGCTTACACTTGAAGAAGGTGTTCGGAACGCACAGATCATGGTAGGTGCACCGTTTTCGTTGTTCTTTCCAGTACCATGACGTCCGAGGAAGGTAGGCACTGACTCGTGGTCCACATCTGCTCTGTCATTAAAGTCGCCGATGAGGAATAGTGGCTCATCTTTAGGCCATCCTTTGATCTGTTCGTCTAGCTGCCCATATAACTGATCCTATTTGTCTTCTGAAGACGTGTGGATTGGGGTGTAAACACTGTGAGGATGTTCACAGGACCTGCAGCAGTGGAAAGTCGGATGGACAAGAAACGCTCAGTGTCCTCTGAGGGAGGATCAATGGAGGCTAGAATGGTGTTTGTGATGGCGAAGCGCACTCCGTGCTAGCGGCGCTCCTCAGGGTCTTGACCCTTCCAGAAGAAGATGTAGTTTTATTCTTTGAGGGAGCCGCTATAGGCGAGCCTGGTTTACTGGAAGGCAGCTATGCTGACATATAGTCTGGTGAGCTCTCTGTCGATGATGGCCGCCTTCCTGTTTTCATCCACCTCCCCGAGATCGTCATAGATGCATGTGCACATTGTGCACACGTTCCAGCTTGATAATCGAAGAGACGGAGTCTTCTTTGCTTGTTTATTGCTTCTTCTTCTTTGAAGAATCAGTAGAAGTTAATTATCAGCTTCATAAAAAGATATTACAACCAAACGATTACAACATATATCCCTTTCAATCTACTTAAATGTTTTTCTTACTCGTACTACAGTGATCGAAACTTATTACTTTAGCCTTAATACATATGTTGTTGTTGTTGTGGGGTTTAACGCCATTTTTCAGCGCGATAGGGCTATACATGGCGGCCAGTATTAATGGTGGAGGAAGAACCCGGAAAACCCCGGAAAGAACCACCGACCCACGAGAAGCTACTGGCAAGCTTTCTCACATGCCCACATTGGCTGAATCTTAGACTCGAACCGCCGCAGACATAGGTGAGATGGCAGTGATCCGTAACGAAGAGCGCTTTAGACCACTCGGCCACTCGGGGCCCCCTAATACATATGTATATATATATATATATATATATATATATATATATATATATATATATATATATATATATATATATATATATATATATATATATATATATATATATATATAACCATTTCAAAAGATCTCGATTCTTGAGTTGATGCTATATTACCACACGTAGGAGTCAAGGTTATAATTGTTAATTAATTATGCTTATATTAAAGAGTGTGTGTGTGTGTGTGTGTGTGTGTGTGTGTGTGCGAATCATCATACGATGCCAGCTCAAGAATGCATGCATGCATGTATGTATGTATGTATGTATGTATGTATGTATGTATGTATATATGTGTGTGTGTGTGTGAATGCCACGTTTGTATGTGTGTGTTTGTGAATGCCACTTATGTATGTGTGTGTGAATGCCACGTATGTAAGTGTATGTGTGTGAATGCCACGTATGTATGTGTGTGAATGCCACGTATGTATGTGTGTGTGTGATTGTCACGTATATATGTTTGTGTGTGTGTGTGTGAATGCCACTTATGTATGTATGTGTGTGAATGCCACGTATGTATGTATGTGTGTGTGAATGCCACGTATGCATGTGTGTGTAAATGCCACGTATGTATGTATGTGTGTGTGAATGCCACGTATGTATGTATGTATGTATGTATGTATGTATGTATGTATGTGTGTATGTGTGTGTGAATGCCACGTATGTATGTATGTATGTATGTGTGTATGTGTCTGTGTATGTATGTATGTATGTATGTATGTATGTCTGTCTGTCTGTCTGTATGTATGTATGTATGTATGTATGTATGTATGTATGCATGCATGAATAGATGGGTCTTGTTTTTTATTTAACCCAAATTATGCTTCTAAGCTCTGGATAAAATTTGAATTTAGTGGTAATTAATACATGATTTCGCAAACGCAATGTAGTCCAAGAGTATTTATTGACAGAGTCTTACACAGTATTACGCCAGCACAGTTTGTACTTTGTAAAAGCAGATCTGTGTCCATTAACAGCTGGATGCGCGTTATATACAAGTAATACAGCACTATTGTTTTTAGGATAGTTAAAGGCCATTCGAGAGGACCATTGCATCTTGAAGATATGATACTCCTATCATATGGTTGCTTATTTCAATTGTAGATATTTTACAACTGTCAATGTATCTAGAAATAGGGTGGGATGTTATATAGTACAGAGTGGTCATTATTGAATTCTCGTGACATCTATTATATTATGTATTAATGCATGGGTAGAAATTTCTCTATAATGCGAATCCTAATTAATCCACCCCCGCGCAAACACAGATACAAGTAATAGCTGCTCTCAAATTCAGCTGCATGATATAGGTCAAGAAAATAGGGAAAATGAATGCCCTCTGGGCAAGCATGTTTATTTCTATGCTAACCGAGGACAAATAATGTTTACTTCTCAGCCAGCAATTACATAGTAATGTCAGAGCCGAAATATTGGAGTTGCTTAGCAACATATTAAATTCTTTTAGATTAAACAATACTTTGTAAATAAAAGCTCCAATAAGGGATTTTCTAAATAGACACATTGAAAATTAGCAACGCAGTTAGAAGTTTTAAAACCAGCAGCAAAGAAAGAAAGAAAGAAAAAACTAATGTCAACATTTAGGAATATTTCCACTAAAATATAGCATTTAGTAGGTGAATGGTAGCATTATTTTTTCTGACAACGTAAAACAGTAGCTGCTATTTGTCATCCTCTTCCTACAACAACTACTGCTGCAGAGAATTAGAGGTGGTCCTTGTGTTGTGGGAAAGTAAAGAGATAATTAGAGCAGTAAATAAAGCAAACATGCAAGATGGATTGAATATTTAGTAGAGAGAGAGAGAGCTTGTATACACGTAATAAATAACGGAACTATTATATGTTGTGGAATCTGTGCTAAACTCAAGTGATTTTGTATATAGATAATTAAAATACAATATAACAGATTGAGTAACAGGTTTACAAGATGCCAGTTAAAACAGGAAACTATAAAATAAAAACTACATTTGAATGTAGATGTTCATTAAATAGTTTAAGCACGTTACTAAACCCTTGTTGAAATAAAACGGTAATAGAAGGATTAGGCAGGAACATATCAGATGCTTACAAATTGATTTTGTTTTACAGACAAATTCATTTCAGTGGAAATAGCTTAAAATTCTCTTTCAACAAGGTGCATCAAAGACTTTGTAACAACGCATATAATTCTAAAGATATAATAACTGAGGAGGACTCCAAACAACAAAAAAATACCCCAAACAAACACAAAAAATAATGATCCACCAAAATATAAAGATAAAAATATATTAAAACAAAGAAACTTACTGTCTCAATAGAATGAAAGTTTTCTATGTAATGTATTGCCATTTTCATGGCGTCTTTAAACATCGGACGAAAACTTAAAGTCAACAGTCTGACTTATTATGGACAATCAAAAGAGCCAGAGACTTTCCATCAGAATTCTGTTTGTATGCTCAGTCAGTATATAAAGAATACGAGCCAATGCTTAGCAAACAAAAAATCTACGATTCATTCAGTAAGGTGACAAAGTTGGCAGATGAAGAATTAAGAAAAAATCAGAGCTGAATTTTTATTTCAAAATATCACAGCTTCCTCCCTCCATTTCCTGCATCCATCGAAATATAAACTAAGTAACAGACAAAAGGCGAAAACCAAGTTTTAAAACTTCAACAAATAATTTATTTCACTGGAATACAAAATGAAACTTAATCTAAATATTCCTAAACGTTGTATCTCAAGTCCAAAAGTATGGAGTATTCCAAATGAGTTCCAGTCGAGTTCCGAATTAATTACCAAACTTGAATGTTTTGATCTTCCGTAACTTTCAATAGTATTGATATGCTAATAGTATCACAGTCGTATCATCCATACATACATACATGGTCTCTACTATCATTTACTCACCCAGTACAAATTCCAAGCTCATCCAGTACAGATTCAATGGCATTGGCAATTAAAGTATACCAAACATTGTGTATATGCTAATGAAAATCAATGACCTTAATTGCAGAGGATATATTTTCTGTAGCCAGGAATGTGTTTTGTTGTGTCTGTACAGCATAGTTAAAAATAATATTATAGGCCTGATTGAAGACTTTATCATGATCATTAATCATAATAAACCAAGATCATTAATCATAATAAACAATCTCAAAGACGTGTCTCTTGTTATAGGTTGTTGTACCGGTTTTACCGGTTACTACTCTGCATCACTGCGTCTATCTTGTATGACTCTAGCCATGAATTGTGCGACCACTTCTTTTTCGTGGATTATTAGTAATCCACGGTTGCACATATTATGTCTCTTGCTTGCCAACATATGTAAAGTCATGGGGGATAGTGACCATAGACTGTACCAGGAACAAAAAGGCAAAACAGACAATGATACTATTCAATGATTGCATGTTCCATCCCCAAATAATCAGCAGCTCTCTCTAAAACTTGAGCTTTACACTTGATATGCTTGTTTCTGACCACACATTGCCTGTATTTTGTATTGGCATGCCTTCGACCTTTTTAACTAAGATAAACTATTAGCATTGTCTCTACCAAAACATCTATAGGCTTTAATGTCTTCATGTATTCACAGTGCCAGTATGTATTTAAGGCATTTTTGCGCTTAACATTTTATGAAAAGCCACTGCTTTCGACCGACTATCTTTCTGATGATTGAGCGACAATTTCGTAAGTTACTACGTCATCAACATCGTCCAAATTGAAGGTCATATGGAAAGTTTGCATCGAAGTAAGAGTCTTCATCCAAATATTTCGTGTTTCCTCTAAGTTTCAAACATGAAGAGTCATGTAAATGTAATATAAACGACGATAGCAGCCCTAGGCCCAAACTTAAGCAAATCTTTTTTTCTTCTAAAACAGTTCTGCCCTGCTTTGTTTTGTAATAATATTGATTCTGCCGTCGTATTAACCCATATTCCGATTTGAGCACGAGTTGGTTTGCCGCCGTACGATTCATAAATATTTGTAAAACTTGCAAATGTGTCCACTGACAAACCACACAGCTCTCCCGAATTCTTGGGTTGGCTCTCACTTGTATTGGCTAACAAAACCCTTCATGGATCCACCATGCACACAATTATTATTAATTTTGGATTTCTATCTTTTTTACTACCTCCTGGCTGAAGCTTTAAGCTGGAAATAAAGAGACGCATTTGTATCACACAACACTATATACACCAACCGGACAACATACAAAAACATACGATTTGTTTAGCTAGCTATTCTTTTGTAATTTTTCGATTACACAACTGCGTTTTTATTCAGAACTTAAATTTAACTGAAAATGCAGCAACTATTTATAAATATGTATGTATGTATGTATGTATGTATGTATGTATGTGTTAAAATGTAAAAAGAACTTACTGTTTTACGAATTAGATCCCAAAGAATTCTCGATCTTTTAACATGTGTCCTAATTATTAAAATTCTGAATAAACTTTAGTGGTATTCCAAAGAAAACCCAACGCTGGAAGTGTTGATGTGCGATGGCCTGTGTGATGCGCCAACATTCTTTTGTTGAATCACAATAATACAATCCAAGAATATATCCTTATTTGTATTTCACTACAATCGGAATGTGATTTTTGAGCACTTTATATTTCCAGAAAAGGATAACTTGAATTAAATCATTTGGATACGTAAATTCCAGCCCAAATAAAATACTGGACTCAACAACAACACAACTGATTCTGATCACATTTTACAGCACTAATGATTAATTGCTAGGTAAACAAAATTATATAGTCCTTTAATTGACCTCAGGTCACAATTAGCATTTTCTAAATAAAATATCACTTATGGAAACTTTCATTTTGGATGGTTCCAGGTGTTTACAAGACAAAATCTTAGTTATAATTAGAAGGTCTGTTACAATGATTATAATACCAAATGTGATAAACAAAATATAAACCTGGCATTATGAATTTACAATATTCTGGATACAAACTGAGACAAACATGTTGATTACCAAAACACATATATATATATATATATGTATGTATGTGGCGGAACATGTAGTATTTTGACAAATGCTTTCCAATGGGTTGTAGTTCTAGTTGCCAGATATTTGTGACCTTTTGCAATTCTCTTCAATGGATAACGAACACAAAGTTTTCTATAACACACATGACATATTTTGGACGAATTTTTATACCAGATGCAACTCGTGTCCAATGACAGCATAAGCTCGATCGCTTCCTGACTGTATGTGCCGACATCGGCGTTCCTATGGCTGCGGATAAAACATTTGTCCCGTCAATAACCATGACGTTCCTCGGATACGAATTGGATTCCGTGAGAATGGAGGTTCGCCTTCCCACAGACAAACTAGAAAACTGTAATAAACTCATACATTTTTATCTGGATTGAAGTAAAATTACTTACTTTCTAGGAGTTGCAATCCATCATAGGTACTCTTAACTTTGCTTGATCATTAGTTTTGCCGGGACGAGCTTTAGTTTAGGCGACTTATCAATTTGACAAATTGTATCTCAAAACCGCATCACCACGTTAGCCTAACAATAGAGTTATAAAAAGTTGTATTTAAGGGCCTGGCAAAGCTTTTTAATCGGTTTTAACAGCAAAAATGTTACCTGACATTTGAATGACTTCCGACAGGGTGGACTTGTACACAGATGATTCTGCTTTAGTCGGATACGGTGCGATACTAGGTACACACTATTTATATGGCATTAGGGATCAGACATGGGCATATCAAAATATAACGCTTCCAGAATTCTACCCTATCGTTCTGGCAGTTGAGGTCTGGAGGCAATACTTATCCAATATATGTATCTATTTCCACACTGATAATCAAGCCTTAGTTGAAATCATAAACAAGCAATCATCTAAGGACACAACAATCATGCAATTCATTCGCATATTTGTACTTTTATGCCTTAACTTATATATCTTGTTCAGGGCAAAACATATACCTGGTATACGTAACATACTTTCCCATTTCCGTTTCACGCCAACAGGTTTCGAGTTTCCACTCCACGGATCCCTATGCGGACTCTCACGCTCACCACATTCCACTTCTGCCAACCATGCCCAGCTAGAGAGTACGCTTGACCATTTGCTTGAAATCCTCCTACATCAGCAACACTAACCATATATAAGAGGGCTTGGAAGCTATATAAAGAGTTCACATCAGACACTTTGACCGAGTTCTCTATCCCAGTTTCAGTAACTAATAATTTGGCCCTTTCCATAGCGCAATTAATCAACAAGAAATATGCAGCATCTTCGATATTAACTTTAGATTCTGCAGTTTGATATGTGCGCAAACTTAACGGCTTCTTCACCTTTCCTTATTCAAACTCAATCAAATCATCCACAAAAGTAAATCTCTTGATGTTCGTTTGCCAATTGACAAAGTTGCGCTGGATAAGCTTACAGTTTCTATGATGCATACCATCTCAGACCATTTGAGGCGTACCGTGTATTCGGCCATGCTTACATTGGCTTTCCATGTCTTTCTCAGAGTATGATAGATTACAATGCAAACAACTGCACATCAGAATAATAATTTGATACAATTATCTCAAGTCACTTTTTCCGACAAGCGTCTTACAATCAATTTTCGACACTTCAAACACAGCTCGGTACAACCGTATATATTGCATATTGCTGCGCAACAAAATCCTGCGACATGTCTGATAACTAGTTTGCAAGCATACCTAAGCCTCAGGGGTAATATACTCCAGAACCGCTTTTTATGAACCAAAATGGACAAAAAGAGTAGAATTTAGCACAGAACATAGCAGAGCGCTTTGCTTTGGTGGCTTTAACTATAACCATTTTAAGTCCCATAGTAAGAAAATTGAAGCCATCACTGAGGCGGCCAGACAAGATTTCAGTGACAACCAAACAGGCCGCTGGAGATCAGATGCATTTAAAAAATACATAAGATTAGGCAAAAGAGTATCATCTTTGTAACTCTTGAATCACTTTTCTAAGGTTGCCATCCTACCGTGTGTGCTACTTTCTCTTTTAGGTCTCGTGTGTTGCATAGACCTAGACCCCTGGGAATCGACCGTACATTGTTGAGATATTCACCGGACCCGGACTAACCTGTGTCGACCTGCCATTTCCACCGCCAGGAGAATATGAGGGTAATCTAACTGCTCCAGAAGACCAACAGCGCCTTCAGGAAGTACGCGCATTAGTTTTAAAGTTTCTTCCCAATCCCTCCATAAATGCTGAAAATATCCTAACTACCGGGGAGTATTCGAGTGCTCTACTGCCCCGGCACTATAAATTCGTCTGTTTAATATTGATCAAAATTGATATTTTCGTTCTTTGATGCTGGACATTTTTGTTCTTTGTCTCACCCACCTATTTGTGGCTGCCAGAAGAGCAGCAAGCTCTATTTGCTGTATTTATAATTATAGCGGCTGCAGCCTCAACACATTTCCGCATTATACGCTATGTTTCATTGTTCAGTTTCTTAGCACGTTTACTCAAAATACTTTGTCCAAATAGCTGTGTTATGCTGCAAATACATAGCAAATTTTTGGCTCACTAATATCATTTATGTTCAATACAAAGTCACGAAAAGTGGCCAGTATCAAACACAACGTTTGTCAATGTTTTAATTATGTACCCATATACCTTGACACCGTAATATTTGCACGAATGACCTAGACAATTCTGTCATGTCACTCTCTATCTATCTATAAGAAATGCATGAGACTTGACTATATATTTTGGTGCTGAATAACTTCAACTTGCGGGTGCGAGATGACTGATTTCGTTCCTTAACAGGTAATAGTCGGACCATGTTTGACGCAATATATCACATGCATATTTCTTAAATTATTAAAAGTAAATATTTTACTACAAAATCAATAAAATATGAATACCTTAAAGCGAAAAATGGTTTCAAAATTATAAGAATTCCGATTAAAAATGAACAATTAATGTTAATTATATCAACCCTTCATTGGCTGTATCACGCACCGAGTTCACAACGACAAGTGTCATGGCTGCTTGCAGAAGTATATATGATTGATACAAGTTGATTTTAGAGTTTGGTTAACTGTTAAACTGACTTATAATGTAAAGTTTGCAATAAGTTTGGCATCCAAATATAACTTTTTTTATTTATCCAATAGATTAAAAACGTCTTGCATTGCATTTAGCAAAGGTCGCCCATTTCGTATGATGCCCGAGAGGCTAGTCCTACAACGGCAGACGAAACATCCGATATTTTTCTTTTGGAGGGTGATGCCAGTGCACGGTGCGAAGCTATTCAACGTTGGCTGGAAAACTGCGGAAAGCACAAAAGCGCCACCATGTGTTACCTGTGACCGTATTTAGATTATCAAAGAGAAAGTAAAAGTTATCTCCATGTAATTACTTAGTTGATTTTTGGGTGCGGTCGACCCCATAAAAGATACCCCTTTTATCTGATTTGATAAAAAATACATAATTAATATGATAATTCAAAGCAGGTCTGCTGTTTATTAGCGTAACGATACAACAAATACTTCCGTAAGTCGGAAATCAAAACTCAACACTTGCGGACATGATTGTAATGGTATATGGACATTTTTTACATTTGAATCCAAGATGACGTATTGCCTTTATGATGATTTTACTAAAACTGAATTAAAAATTTGAAATAAAACAAGAATTTCACCTGAGAAAACTTATTTAATTGGAATTTTCATTTATCAAAATTTCATCACATATTGTTATAGTGTACTGAGAACATTGATTGGAAAGGAAATATAACCAAATATATGACTTCCTATTGGGGCCACTTTTTCTTGCATTTGTTTGTGAAAAAATGATATCATTGCTTAACTACGCATTACAACCGGGTCATCCAGTTGCAAATGGTCTCGAGAATGGTGCTTATTGGCTTGCATGGTGATGAATAAACTTCCTGCCTAGAAAGTTTACATGTACCTTACAGTTGATAAACAGAAATAACAGTATCTGATTAACAATAATGTGAACTTTAAAATAACTATGTCAAGGGTGTACAACTGCTACAAAGATAATGGTCAACAACTCACCAAATCTGGTTGGGATAACAACAAGATGGCCGCTATCGCATAACCGGCTTGAAGCAGCTGTTCCGTTTTTTATTGCCGTTTTCGTGATATTTGTGCTTGTAACCTGTTTTCATCTACGTTATTGTGTTCAATATGTATTGGCTGTTAAATTCCTATGTGTTTCTTCGTCTCCTTGTTTTGGAAATGAGACCAAATGAACTTTTTCTCAGCTGTCTTGCTCCACTGTTTTTGAACAAACCGCCATCACGTGATACTCGCCAGTCAACCCGATTATGCTACGATGGACCCTCAATAATTGCTTTAAATGATCACTCTTTGGCTCTCCACACTACATTGTGCTCTAGACTAAACGAACTGGGGCTACATTCATCATTACCTAAATATAAAGAGAAGCGAAAAAAGAAACGTTGTTTCAAAGCTGGCCGGCATAGAACAGGAAGAAGAATTCGAGTTATCTCCCTTATTTCGGCTCAACAATTTAAAAACAAATCGACCGTTAATTTAGATAACCTAATTCAATCCCCTATTAATTCTTTAACCTTTGTGTCAACTATCCAGGAGAAAAGCGCACAGAAATAGTAAATTTTATCAACGACCAGAATATTGACCTATTTTTCCTGACAGAGACATGGGTAAAAACATCAGGCGATGAGCCCAAGTGTGCGGATCTAACACCCACTGGTTACTCCATCAAGTCGTTCCCCCGTATTTCTTCACAAAGAACACCATGATAAAACGTCTTAACCACACCACAACATTCAATTTCGACCACACATCGTTTGAACTAGTCCAAACCACACTCACACTGGAGCAAAGGTCAGTCCATTTTTTCTGCCTATACCGCCCTCCTCCTAGTAGAAATAAAAAGGCTGGCTGACTCTCTCTTTTTAGAGCAGTTTCCGAATCTCTATGGAAGTTCGATAGGTGGCAACCTGGTTATTCTTGGAGATTTCAACTTTCACTTTAACTGTCCAGGAAACACAAATACATCAAAACTCATAGATTCCAATAATGTTTTCAACCTGAAACAGTCAGCTAACCAATCCACCCATAAACACGGACATGTTTGCAAATTTCTTCCGTGACAAAGTACAAACCATCAGAGATAAGGTTGACACCTCAATTTCAATTGACTCATCGTCACCATACAGTTGAGATACAGAATTTGAGCGGCAACCATTAGCAGCATTTGAACCTGTCTCTGTGGATTTCATACGTACAATCGTGATGAAGAGTGCACCAAAGTCATGTGAACCTGATCCAATTCCAACATCACTCCTGCTTGAGTGCTTAGATCCAGTATTGCCTTCACTAACTGATGTTATTAATACCTCTCTCTCATCCGGGGAATTCCCATCATTTTTCAAAACTGCCATTGTAAAGCCTCTGCTGAAGAAACCAACAATTGACCATTACGATTTAAAGAACTACCTCCCCATTCATATAAAATATCTTAGAAAAGGTTGTTCTATTCCAGCTTGTATCTCATCTAAATTCAAACAGTCTTTTTTTAGCAATGTACAATCTGCATATCGCCCTTGCCACATAACTGAAACTACTCTTCTAAAAGTAGTTAATGACATTCTCTCTGCGTTGGATAGCGGACAGATTTCAGTCTTCACCCTCCTTGATTTTTTCTGCAGCATTCGACACAATAGACCATGATATATTACTTCACCGTCTTCAGCATCTATTTGGCATTCATGATACAGCCTTACTGTGGTTCAAGTCCTACTTGGTCAACAGGACACAAATTGTATCTGCAAATGGAATACGCTCCAGCCCAGCTGATCTATGTTGTGGTGTTGCACAGGGGTCTGTTCTTGGACCTGTTCTCTTCATTCTGTACACTCAGTCGTTTTCAAGTGTCATAGATCATCATCCAGTGTCTCACCAATTGTACGCTGATGACACCCAAATATACAAATCTAGCCACTGAAGTTGATGCTACCATCCAAGGTGTAGAGAGGTGCATTTCTGATGCGAAATCCTGGATGACATGTAACAAGCTGCAGATGAATAACGATAAAACTGACGGCATTCTGATCACAAAATAAAAACTTTCTCATTCACATCCTTTAGATAAAAACAATAAATATCAGCAACACCAACATTAAATTCACACAATAAGTAAGAAACCTAGGTGTTACTTTGGACAGTACTCTCACGTTGCACCAACATATCATGAACATATGCAAGGTTGCATATCTTGAGCTGAAACGCATCAGCTCAATTCGCAAATATCTTTCAGTTGATGCCACTAAAACACTTGTGTGTTCATTAGTACTTTCAAGACTCGACTATTGCAACTCAATTCTGTCTGGGTCATCTCAATATCTGCTCCAGAAACTTCATAAAGTTCAAAACACAGCTGCTCGGATCATACTTAGAGTATCACGATCAGAGCACACCTCCCTGCTGCTCTGTACCCTATATTGGCTCTCCATTCGATCCAGAATCAAACACAAAATTTGTTCTCTATGCTACGTTTCACTGTCGGACTCTAGTCCAACTTACCTATTTGACCTCACCCATGTGTACACACCAGCTAGATACTTACGCTCATCTTCTGACAATCGTATACTCATTATTCCCACTATGAAAACAAAGTCATATGGACAGCGTTCTTTTGCATACCAGGGACCAGCAACGTGGAATGAATTGCCCACTGAACTTAGACACAAAGACACAGTGGTCACATTAAAGAGGGCTCTCAAAACGCACTTATTTCGACTGCAAGAACAAACTTAAAGACCTAATAATGTTTCCTACCTTAAATATTCTCAGCATGTTTTTAATTGTTTTCTAATTTCATGATGTTTGTTTTTGTAATCATATCATTATATGTTTTTTATCTGATAGGTGTTGTCTAATGTTGTAAAGCACTTAGAGCTTCTAAAAGATTAGGCGCTAAACAAAGTCCTCATTATTATTATTATTACACATCAGTGACTTTAAGGTGTGTGGGTGGGATGATTAATTTGACTACAAAACATCATCTATAAAGAAAAGTTTTGGATTGTCATTAATTTGCTAAATTTAAACATGTGTCTCAATGTGAATGAAATCTCCTATTAGCAGGACTGATGGTGAGTTGCAAGTATTTCATGATATTTATATAGATGACAATAATTTGGATTACATTATTGGATACTATTTATATGTATGACAATGATTTGGATTACAGGAATCGGGGAGTTGAAATCCAGGGATGTCTCTGTCATCAATAAAGTTGTCGTCCAAAAATCGCCAACCTTAATATGTTCTCGCGATTTTTTTTTGTTTGTTGCCATTTTCATAATACAGTACTACCCGATTATCTCGATATTCCTGTTACCAAGGTAACATTGTCGACTTAAGTGGATGTAAAGGTGAATGGGGCAGAGCAACGACAATGAAATTTCGCATACAAGTGAAATCTGTAAGAATCGAGCTGATATCAGTGAGTATGATTTAAAATGAGAGAACTGAACAATTAAACGTTTGATTAATTGAAGACAAAACTAATCGGAATTACACGTGTGTATTGACAACTTACATTTATGTAGCTGAATTGATAAAGCATAAAGTACTGTACATGTATTTGAAACATCTATACATTCGAGTATATTAGACAATTGATAGATCTTTCAATCACGTTAGAAAGCTCAAATAACTCGTGTGTAAATATAGATAGTGTTCGTTTGATCTATCACGCTGTCAACATACACGTGTCGCTCAACACTTGAACGAAGTATTCAGGGTTCTAGTAGCATGTGGCTTTATAATTGTTTAAATGCGACATGTACATGACCTAGATTTTGATCTGCTGGAGACAGCTAACATGTTGCTAAGGCTACCAATAAGATAATGCTGTTAATATGGAAATGAAAACACGAGAACAAACATCTTTGAGACCATAAATGTATGCTTTCAGAAGATTTTAATATTAATTTGCGTTTTATGCCGCCTGTGGTAGAGATCTTGAGTCTAAAATGTTTTCTTGCAAAGCAGAAACTTTCACAGCAGAATAAAAGTCTTCAAATCACTGGAAAAGGCAACAAATTATCAGATTCAATTGCTTTTATTTAAGTTTGATGCTGGCTTCCTTTGATGAAAGGTGCTTTGTTTTTATAGGAAATGATAGTCGACTTGCTTTGATGAAGGGTGCGTGTGTTATTGAAGTCACCACTAAATGCAAACTTTCGATGACCAAATAAATACCGGTTTGTTATTACTGCGGTAACATCAACTAATATTGAAGAGCATTGATTTTTTTGTTTCATTTGCTTAGTATTTATGCAGAACAATCATTTCAAAGGTGATCATTTTTATTTTAAGCTTCAGCAAAACAATTTTTTGGGTACATAACAAAAGGTCGCTTAGTTTATTGCCGCCGTTCCCGTTCCTGTCTTCGGAGGTTAATCGATTGTAGCATGACTATCTTAGTGTATCAGAGCTTATAGTACCCAGGCCAGGTGCCTGCATAATCGGATTATGTGAAAAAATCGCTTATCAACAACTGATTTATGTAACAATAGATAGTTTAAAGTTTGCTGCTTCATTTCATGGTGCCTTTGGATTTCTCCACCCAAACCCAAGATTTATATACAAGTTTAAACAGCAAAGAAAAAAACGTCGCCCCTAAAAATAGCCAGATGGTATATTTCGTCACGCCTTCATCATAAAATATTACTGCTGAGAAATTCATATGAAGCTGCAACAAGTTAAGTTGAAACGATATAACATACCTACAGTTATTTACAAAAATAACTACAACATAGGAAGCATTACACCAAGGCGGTTGGTGTGGTGGTGGTGGAAAATGTAAAATTTATGCTCGCCAAATATACTACCCGTTACTCCAAGAATTCTTTTGCAAGTGACGCTAAGGATGCTGACCCATATATATTCGTACACCTTAAAACTATATTCCTTTGGCTGAACGAGTCACGTGACCCCATTCCTGGGTTTGGATGTCCCCAGATGGTAGATATTGCTGTTTCCAGTGCCCAACAAGACCCATTCACCCCTCATCACAAATATCCTTGCTCTAGCGCAAATAGTTTTTAGATGGATGATATGATCTGACCTCCAATTTCCCATCTTCGCTAGCCAAATTTATGATATGTTAACCTAGCAATGCCTTGATGGATTGATTTGATATTTCAGTTCTTCTGGTCTGAATTTCATACTGCAGCCAATCAAAATCGCTCTTACATTTGTCATTGTCACTCTCAATAACATGGCGATCTGTTGGTTTTGCAGTGAGATGCTGCCAGCTAGCTGCTTTCACAAGCTATTCAGTTTGCTAGTTGGAATTATATGCTAAGAGAGGCAACTCATGTCATCGATATATAAGTATAATTTAAGACAGATCTTCATGAATAAGATATTGGGAGTGAGATGGATGAGGGTAAAAAGAACTTACTTCCAAAAAATCAGCTTATAGACTTCAGAAACAATTCTTCATCCTTCTGATATACTGTAGCAATAAACGAATGCATTGTTTTACCCATTAAACGTGGGCAAGACCTGTATATGTATTTCACAAGTCATATTGAGTAAAGGTCATAACGTACAATAGTTTCTTGCTTGTGTTTGTTGTATGAAAGAATGCTGTAAAATATCTATACAGTAAAGGCAATTTTTATTGTGTGCTCACAAAATGTATGGCTATTAATTATCATTCCTGAAAATGCCATATTTAAATTAGGTGCAATTTCATTTTCCTTCTTGTACTAACAGTGATTAAGAAAAGCAGATAAATGTAAATATTGGTGAGGTAATCTTGAGCTTCATAAAATGAATATTGTCTTGATTGCATGCAGAGGGCAGTTGTGGTTCTCAGTGATTCCATAATCAATAAGTAATAATCAGATTACAGCATCCTTGAGAACCACAACATCCTTTTGCTTGGAATGAATTCTAAAATAGGATATTCCCATGGGGGTGAGAAAATCATTTATTTTGGTTAAGAATTGAATGAAACGTGAATGTAGTCTGGTAATTTGTTTCTTTTAGTGCGCAAGTATTTGGCTGCTAAACAACACATTCTGTTGATTAAAATAGAATGAAGCTAATTGAAATCAATATATCGGTAGAATGAAACTTAAATATGTTATTTGATTCCTCTTTCTGTTCACAATATTAGAGCAGGGCAATGTAAAGCCATTGAGAATCATTATAGTTGTGTCATCACAACTCTCCATGGCTGTACTTTTGGAGAAGTGGGACTCCAACTGTTCTCAATGAAGGAGTCTGCTGTCAAAATTATACTAACAGTGTTCCAGCTATACAACAAATAGAGGAGCGCCATTGCCTGCACGGTGTACACCTCTTTTATTCTACTGTTCCCGTACTAACATTGTGAACTGCACGTTACGACCCTTTTCTTTTTATCGAGCAGCAAGTTTAATATTTGCTCATGGCCAAGTAACAGGGGGTAATTATCTCAACTCCCTGTAATCTTGTTGCTCGTTGACTCGTGTTCAGTCACAATCTTTAATAGATTTCACAGATGATATGATAGAAGTGTTCCTAACAGAGCGCAATCTCAGTCTCTACGTAGGTACACGCATCTGACAGTGAAGCCATGAAAATGGAGTCAGACGATATTTATGATGAGTAGACCACAACGATATAGTGACTAGATGACGACGGAGGATTTCAGAACTTCATCAATGAGCATGAATTCTTGGCCTTTATTCCATATATTATATGGTGACATTTATAGAATACTGTACATTACAAAAATACGTAATTTCATTGTTTATTTGTAAGACGAGTGGAATTAACATATTATAGGATATTGTGAACTGGATCATTCTGAATTATTTTTATACCTGTATGCAACCTATAATCGAACTCATGGATTTATCATATAACTAAATTTAAAATGTCAAGTATTATGGATTTCAATGGATATTATTCGGACAAATTACATGTATTAATTTAACTGCGAAGTGTTCCACTCAGCTGCTATAGTTACATTTGACATTGATTCTGTCATTATCTATCTAGCTACCTACTGCAGCTAGCTAGCTATCTATCTAGTTGGGTTTGTTTATTTTATTTACGTCAGACCTGCAAAATACACCCTTATAGGAGGGTCAAAGAGAAAATGGCTTCTTGTAGCCCTAAACTGGGAGGAGAGGGGGACTTACAGTCCAATCTACTGTAAGCGAATATATACAGTGTTTAAGAAGAGCATGTCTGTGTTGTCTGCTTCAGATAAATTGGACTTTCCACCTGGTAACAAAAAGTCAGAAGCGTAAAATTATAAACTTGAATTGTATACAGTATATTTTAAAAGAAAAAGACTATCTACATATCATTTATCTTTCTCGTTATTCTTTTAATGATATGATTTTTTGAAAAGATGGTGAAAATGTATCATGTTTGGTTTTTCATTGTAGTTTTTAGTGAGAACAGAACATAAAAGTTCGATTTTTCTTATTCACTAGTAGAAGCTCTGTGTTATAATGAAGGTGTCATGTGCATTTAAAAGATTTTGATTTTAGGTTATAAAGAGGGGTGTAAAAATATGTTTTGTGTGATTTACAAGATCCAATCCATAGTTATATATATATATGGAACTAGCAAAATGCATTTTCATATCCTTGAATTTAGCGTTTTCACTTGCCTGCATAAATAGTTCAAAGTGATGGGGATGATAGGGTGATTGTAAGTTTGCATCCATATTTTGTATCAGAAAATAAATTCTTCAACAACTGGTAGTAAAATGTTTTCAAAAAATTCACCATATTTAATGAAAATGTAAAATATTAGTTTTACAATAGATCTAAAACACTGCCACATGACAGTTAGAATAACATTTTATACTTATCACGAAAATAAGCAGCTTTCTAAAAATGGTTAATACTTACTGACATCAAATCATCTCATCCCATTATGTTTTCAGATTAAATTTTTTATAATCTTGGAACAGTAATTTTTTGAGCTCGAAACTTGAATCATATAGTATTTGGTTTTGAGGTTGAAAACGCTTGTTATTTCACACAATTTTAAAAAAATGTTGATGGCCTACAAACTTCTCAATACAGATGGAGAGACAGACATACAGAATGATATGACACGATCACGATAACCCTTCGAGGCAACTGGGGGATAGGCACAATTCATCGCAAGTAGAAGTCAACTTTCGTAAAATGTTGAAATTAAATTTTGTAGATGATAGTATTAATTTTGCTCACATCAGCTACTGGTGTGGCTACATAGCTTTAGATGGGCATGCTATCACAAGAGCCATTTAAGTTCATATGTTTGACTTGTTCTGAAACATATTTGTAGCTGATGAAAATCTCCTCATAGCAGTTACCTCTGTTACATATATCCGATTTAATTCATATATATTTTAATTTAATTGTTTGTCAGTTTTAATTGTTTTATTCTATTATATGCTATTATAATGTAACTTTATTCACTGGAGATTATATTTTTCCAGACAATTGGTTGACCTGAATCATTCGTTTGGTAGACACCGGGTGGTGATCTAAATCCTGACCTTGTTTCAGAATTTGTAGCACCTTCGTAAACAAGTTTTTTTTATATTTTAAAATGATTGGTTTTCGTCAGGGTCATTTTTAGTGTACGTGACATAAACACGATGACGTGACCCCCTCTTTCGATTTCGCAATTCCGGTTTTTCCATTATTGTGCATTTGTTAGTGTTAATAGAGATGCGTAGAGAGAGATATCTCAGTTTTGGGCTTTTTACACTGATGTCAAGTTATTTTGTTGTAGCCAGATTCTGAGTTATCATTTTCTTCAGATCAGTTGGATCTCAAAATGATTAATTCATTTTTCTCTGGAAATATTTTGAGGAGTGCTCAGACAGAAATTTTGGAAAGACATTGCTTACAAATTTAATTTCGATTTCCAACACTGGAGTGTCATTATTTATATTTCTGCAAGGAACTGTAAAAGACAATACAGTATAGATTACAGCATACGCCATCGTCATCCGTCTTGGATTTTTCATCAGGATTCGAACTTGAAATTACTAGAACATTTACTACTAGGAACTTTGCAATTTAATTCGTGGATTATTCTTTGATTAATTTTGGATTTGAATTTTGAAGCCGTAAGTTCTTCTACTTTTTCATTTTTACAGATTTTTTCCAGGGAAATAAATTATTTGTTAAATTTTAAAAAGCTTGTTGTTTTCACTCTTTCTGTGTTACTGCTAAACACGTAACACCTAATGTCGCGATTATTTTCAAGATCATCTATACCTAAAGTTAATACAAAGTACATCTGTAAGACTTGTATACAAAGGGTCAGAGTACCGCAATGATTGTACTCTCATTTGAACTCTTTAATATCAGATAAAGTACTAGACAATGATTGGGCATTATTTACAGTGAAACCTGTGGTATAAAGGACAGTCAAGGGACTTAACAACATTTTCCTTTATATACAGGCATCCTTTATATACAGGGCATGTCTGCATTACAGCTCATATTTTGATGGCTCTGATTGTTGAATAAAATGCAAAAAGTGGCGATTCTTTGGGATATTATTACTCATTGTGAAAAAAATGTACTGCACATGTATTACGTTTTGAAAAAATGAACATCTATCAGCAGTAAAACTTGACAATGGAATGCACAATACGTTAAAAATGAAACAAGGATTGTTGGTAGTGTTGAAAATGTTATTTTATTAATATGCCTTGGACTTTCAATCTTGTTCATAGGTTGATATGCTGAGCATTGAAATTAATAAAGAATTATTGAAGCACAGTAACCCTGCAGAATCATCTAAAGGTTAAAGGTGCGAATGACATTATTTGATTCCTACACATGTTAGTGTCATGAAAACTGAGTTTGTGCAAACTCTGATACAATGTTTTGTGTTACATTTATATTATACGCTCTTATCCGTAACCTACAATGTTCTTGATAATGCAGACATCACAACAATATAAAAAATATGGGCCATATAATGTTAATTGACATGATCCATTTTAAGGTACAGGCATAGGGGCACTGTCCAGGGTCCACTGCATTGATGAAGATACATTTTTCAGATATGAAGCTGATACAAAATGAGTTATACACTTGTGTGCTGCTGCAATTGCTGCCTTCAAAACAAGAAAGTAATGTTTACAAATGCAAACATAGAAAACAATTAGTTAAGGTATTGTACATTACAATTTTATTCCAATACAGTTATTTCTTCTTCAAGAATAAGTATTCATTTCACAATGTGATCAAAAATCGACAAGCCAATATAGATTTCTGACCTTAAGCTGAAGTTATATATTTTGTATTTTTATATGTAATGATATTAACTGAGAACATTATACTAACTCCATCTATCCAGATCTAATCACCCATACTTAATCATGAAATCATTAATTTACAAGACATTCAGAACTAGCATCGTATTTATAATCACTGTTACTGTACAATCTTTGATCTGATTGAAGCAAGATCGTATCAGTCATTACCTTGTAGCTAAGTGAACTTAAGCTGTAATGAAACCTAGTGGAAAATGATCATGGTCCAGATAACTGTTAAAACAAAATGGGAATTGCAAATCTGTGTACATTTGACAGTGCCTCTGATGAGCTGCAGGGGAGACAAATCTGTGTATGTTACTTCATGAAGTATATCAGATGCATCTATATTGACCAAAAATGTTGTTCATTTATAGTAGGATTTATACAGGTGAT
This sequence comes from Sinohyriopsis cumingii, assembly GCA_028554795.2. NCBI lineage: Eukaryota > Metazoa > Mollusca > Bivalvia > Unionida > Unionidae > Sinohyriopsis > Sinohyriopsis cumingii. The sequence continues at coordinate 25,299,000 of CM068834.1, forward strand.
CTCCAAAATGATTATTCATTAACAGATGTATACTATATAGGGGTGTCTGTGAAGGCAGGTTATACTGTAATTTCATATAAAGTGGAATCTCTATAACAAAAACAAAAGGTTAGCCAAAATATATTTAATCAAAATGAAATCTAATTAAGGGCCGGAAAATTAAAAAATCATTTACTTACCTGGAATCATAAAACTGTACGAAAGTCTGTATTATTTTCTCATATTTGATTTAAATTTTGGGCAGGTGATCAAAAGTTTACTTGCCCTCAAAATTTGGAAACTTTCTGACTGCTAAATGATTGACTTTTCCACTTCAGGTTATTAATTAAAGTCAGGTATTTTGTATTGTAATTTACACATGTCATGTGGTGTCCTAAAGCTTGTTTTTCAGGCAAGAAGTTCATACAAACCTGATTTATTATTGTGAAGGAGTATGACACAGTTAAGAGAAATAGTTTGTTTGTAATTTTCTTCACAGAGCTTTCACACATTATAAGGGGTTCTTTTGGGCCAGAAAATGGACGTGTTCAACAAACTTAATAGCTAAGTTACCAATCTCCTTCTAGGAAATCCTCTTTGAAGGGATTTCCATATTGACAACCATATTGCTAGTGCTGGTCCTTGGCTGATGTGGAAGATTTACTCAGCAGTGAAGAAGACAACTAAAGAGGTTATGTTTCACTTGGAGGGAGTTAAAACCTCGAAGTCTATGGCATGCAATTTACTTAGAATAGTTTTCATGGTCAGAATGATTACCTTCCTTGATAGAGTTGATAGCTTCTGTGTAGTACTTTATACACTGCAGCCTTGTTTCAATAGAAAATACTCATGAAGCTAATTAATTATTTTTTCCAAAATGTTGAATAATTTGTTTTAATCAATTATCTGATCAGAGATAAAGAAAAGAATAGACTAAAACAGTTATGATTAAGATTACATGTGTTTTGAGAGATAATGTATAGGTCAAACTGCAAATTGCCAAGACCAAGATCTACTATCGCATAATGTGCTGGCAGGTGTGGGATCTATGCAGTTTGTTTGGAGTAACCAGTAGAAGAAACAAACAAAGACCATTATTTTCAGGCACATTATACTATGGCAGATAAGATGTGTGTTGTTTGCAGTTTGACTTGACCTATAATCAGGTATATATGATATTAATATATCACAAGGTAAATTTATCGATATGATCCTGCTTAGTGTAGTATTTCTGGAACCCTCTAAATCACCAGAATTCTCATTTTGTTCATTACATTGGTTTTGCTGACCTTTGTCATCATTAGGGGTCATTGTTAAGGTTTCTTATGTCTCTTGTGCATTAATATATACAATAAACCTATTGTGGATTTCATAAAATATATATACCACTCCCGCAGACATTCATTTGGTCTATGCTGTGTCTATCACAGACTTAGTATAGCCAATGCAAAATGTTCCTTTTAGACTCTTTCATATTGATTTCAGTAATAAATGTTTTCAAGCAATGAATCCTACTAACGAATTCAGTTACTGTGGCTGTGTGGAAATCTGAGAGAAGTTCAGATTTTGACAAGATCTTTTGTTTTTTGTGTTTTAATTATGAGAAGAGATCAGATACAGGCACAAATCAAGTCTCGTAAAAAAAACCATATGCCCATACTTAAGGTATATTTGACTGACAAGGCCATATTTGTTTACTCTTATTTGACAAACACATCACACACCCATCCCATAAAATCAACTGACTGACCAGTCCCTTATACTTGGGATATTGGTCACTTAATCTTCATTCAGATACTGTTGAAGCGGGGCTTACAGCTAATGAGGTTTCCAAATAGTTTCACCGTTTGTGGATGGCCAGGTGTTACATTCAAAATAATTTGGGATACAACACTGCTCTTATGATTTCTGACTGCCTTCAGCAGCTGTAGAGAGGGTGAACAAATAGTTTTGGAGGTAGTCTTCTTTGAAAATAAAGCTTCATACGAAACAAAAACGAAAATACAAGGTCAACAACGTCCAACAAAGCCTCTAACCGACATAGATTTTCTCTAATTGGGTTAGCTCATTTTGTTACTTTATCTATGTTGTTCGTGTTTTCAAATTTGTATGTATGTTTGTTTACCCACCTGGACACTCATTGTTGGTTGTCACCCTCCCTGCTGCTGTAGTGTGTGTGAGTAATTAAATCATTATTGTATAAATAATGGAATCTTACACAGGTAGATTAGCTCGAGAGATACTGCAGGCAATTAAAAAATATATTCCAGTCGGTGATTCTGTCAAGCAAAAATTACAAGAGCGTCAGGAGTCTTTGCAGGAGGTACAGAACAAGTATTAAAACCGGTTACTAAGGATACGGAAGGAGTTATAAAGGCTACTTAAGGTCTTCTTCCCACGTTAGAGCAAACCGCTAAAACACCTGGAAAAATAGCAGAAAGAATCTGACAAAACTGAAAAAGATTCGAAGAGATCTTCCAGAAGAAATAGCCGCTGTTCAACTACAGTTACAGGACGAAATCCAACAAGTACTTGAAAGTATTGATACGGTTCATGAGTAGGTCGGATATGTGAAGGATATTGTTGGATCAAAATCAAAACCAACAGCCCAATTCACCGAAGAAGGTCGTAGGATAATTTGAGAAAAACCTGAAGTGGTTGCTGCAACCGGATAATCAGATCGTGAAAAAAATATTCGATCCAATCAACATGGATATTTCCAAAAAAATGGATTCCTTTTTGCATTTCGAAAATACCATAGTATATTTAGAATCACTGGTAAATATAAAGATAAATTTAACGATTTTGAGAAGCACGTTGAAGAAGCTAAAAAAGTTCCATTACTCGGAGACATATCGTCCCCAAAAGTCGCCATTCACACCACATAATATTAAGGAAGAGGATGATTTTCAATTTTAAGAAATCAGACAAAAGAGGAAATTACGTTCACCAAGTAAGAAAAAAGCCACAAAAACAGAAGCCCCCCCCCCCAAAAAAAACAACAAACAAAACAACTGTAATTGGTCAGAGTAATTGGTTCATTCGAGGAAGTGGTCTTATTGTTCCATGTCCCAGCAACATCATTGCCGATGTTGAACGACTAAAGATTCTGATTGGCGGAAAAATGAGCCGGTAATAAAACCCCTGAAATCACTAATTAAGCACCTGATGTTTATCACAGATTATTCACAGGCGGTATCATGTTCATTAATGTTTATCGGTTTCTCATTCATGAAATTTACCACAGTGATTGAGGTATGCAATTAAATACAATGATAAATTCGCGATCTACGGTGATGGACTCGATGATGTTGTTCAACGTCTATTCAGAAGGATAGCCCCAACAGCAATACCGATTGCAAAACAATTATCAATGAAAGCTATTAACATTGTTCGTGAAAGGTATTGGTGCAGTTGGCGATTTTGCTATTAAAGCATCCTCAGTAATCAAGGACAGACTAGCACGATTAATACGACGAAACCCTCAGCCAGTAAAATTACCCAGCACTGAAGTGATGCCTTCAAATGTCAGTAAAATAATGAATCAAAATGCAAACAAAAATTAGCAGAGTTGGCTGGTATATCCCTGACAGAAAATAAAAAAATATAACTGCTAGTCTGATAGCAGGAAGCGGTCTTCGTGTTAGACAATAACAATTATAATAAAATGTTCAAACGTGTATCTGATGCGCCAGTTTTCCAAGACCAATATATGCGCGATTATCAATAGTATTCTTATGACCAACGAGAGCCAAATCAGCGTGGATGAATCGAAATTCAAGTTCAGGATACCAGAGATGTTTCATACCCGCTGATTTTCATGTGCAATTCCAATGTCACATATCTTTGAATTTTTCAGAAATGTCAGAATGGTCATTTTCGGAGCCAAGAGTACAGTTGTGCTTGTAAAAAAGCTACTGACAAATGATGCTATCTGGCGCCCTTACGGTAATGGTGACAAAACTTTCGTTGTGGATGCAAACTATGATACCATCACTCGCTGAAGAACAACGGTTGCTGTCTTTATGAACTCAGCTGTTAAATCAACATTATGATGGTTGACGATGACCATAGATAGTGTTCAAAGTAACATTAATGGTGTATTCACATGGCAGATAGCATCACAGCAAGGCGTTTCTGAGCCGCGACACATACTTGTTGCTTTCCAAGATGCTGCACGAGTAAACTCACAAACACACAGTATAATGATATTTGACAAACTTGGTATTACTGACGTTTCACTGAGAATAAATGGACAACAAGAACCATCCGAAGATATATTATTGAATTTTGAGAATAATCATGTAGCACGTGCATATTATCGTTTGATGACATTTATTGGACGGGATGAAAATATTGATTCTGGTCTATAAATATCACAACTAGAGTTTACAACGTTGGATCCGATCTATTACTTTTCGCTGAAACACCTTGATTTATTTAGACAATCTGCCGTTGATATACACTTTCGAGCTCGTGTAGCAAGAGGACCTATAGCTAATTAAAGAGGAATCGTTTTTTTCTCTCAGACAAAACACTGTGAATTGAAGGTGTTTGTGGACGAATGAGAGTCATTGATGCCCCAGTAGAAAACATGTAATTAAATCGCTCATGATATTATCATTTCATATCATCTTGTTAGTGTCCGTCTGTCTCCTGGTCAGATACAAAAGCTACAATCACTATCAAAAGAGAACTGTAAAATAAAAATATCACTAAAAAAGAACAAATCGCATGCGGTACAAATAAAGAATCACTGACAGAACGTCAACTCAAACACTTCAATTAAACCAAATAATCAAAAGGACGCAATCATGATGGGTGGTTTATTTTCACTTCTTGCAGCTATACCATCATTTTATAGGCGTTGCAGCCCCAGCTGTTGAAAAAGCAGCTGCACTTTGTGCTGTTGGAACTGCTGCTGGATGGTCCTAAAGAAAGCAACAGGTCACGGAATAAAGACTTCAAAAAATGGCAAAGGGTCTAAGACAAGCAGGAACTCCCCACTCATGGTATGGAAAAGGTTTGAGGCTTCCCGGGACACTTCGTTAGACGCAAGCTATCTCCTTCCTATGTCCAATTTTTGATTTACTCAAAGCTGCTAAAATTAAATATCTTAAATGTCGGAGCTGTTTTATGTATGATCCATTACCTAAAGAACCTAACCGTGTTGAAACCGGTATCATTAATCTCGATGGAGGTTCTGGTCCAGGTACTCCTTGGGTTGCATACGCGATTGATCCACGTGGAGTTGTTTATTTTGATTCGTATGGATTGGCGCCAGCAAAACCATTTTTAAAATATGTCCGCAGAATGCAAAGCACTCATCTTCAAAACACTCCTGTCTGGTATTCAATATTACCAACACAGACAATGACTGATCCGCCAATATGTGGCCATGAAGTAACTACTATTATTGATGCTGTGTCATCATCAACAATACCGTCTCATAAAGTCGTGCACGATTATACCACCAAACAGCATTGTCGTCCACCGTCGTTTTAAACAGATCTTAAAGTATGACGGTAGATATTTACGGAAGATATTCTCGCCTGCGTAAAGCTCAGCAAGGCGACTTATCTAAATATGCAACCCTTGACGCGGTCAAGGATGAACTCTCTAATCTTTTAAGTCTTGCAAATGTGGACCAAAATGAAGTCGTTGTTTTTCAAGATAAACAATGACGATTAAAGACGAGTAGTATCCTCTTGACATATATTATTCTGCGAGTTCCAGATGCACAGAAGATAACTTAGTGGTGTTTGCTAAAAACGGTAAAATTAAAAATCAGAGGAATCAGTCTTAACAACCACGGTAGAGATTACTGGACGTATCAGAAGAATTAGGGATATTATGTATGGCGATCTCAATATGAGTACAAATACAATTATCCATATCAGAGAAGAAAAATCTAACGATGATGTGGTAACAAAAATATATGTAGACAGCAACAACAACACGATCAGAGCTGAGATCAATGATAGTTTATTAACCACAGGCGATACAATGACTGGTTCTATCAATATGATTAAAAATATAATTACTGGTCTTACAGAACCAGAATCAAGCGATGACTCTGCAACGAAGAAATACGTCGATGATATCAGCATTCCGACGATGAACTCGTGAATGACAATCAATGATGAAATGACCACATTTAGATCTGAATATTCTAATCATGATTCAGGGACGTATAATCCTAATTGTATTTGTAACGAAACCATGTGGATCCAATAAGGGTGTGTGCGGCCGATACAAGTGTGGGCAAACCCAATAATTCTGGAGAACTGTGTGGTTTGTCAGTGGACACATTTGCAAGTTTTTACAAATATTTATGAATATACGGCTGTACAAATAATCGAGTCATATGTTTGTTTCAATTGATTGTTGTTTCAGTTGAGTACATTTGAGTTATGTTCATTACATGAGATTATTTGAATCTTATATTCATTCCATAGATTATTTGAATCTCACTTTCGTTACATGAGAGTACATGAGATCATTTGAATGGTACTTTATTTACGTGAGATTATATCAATCTTACCGTCATACTTTTGAATATCTGAATATTTTTTTTTTCTTTTCTTATTTGTGAATGTTTGGATAAAGTATTTGAATATGACGTATGTTTAGAGCGTGAATAAATCACTGTATTTGTAGAATATATTCATTTGTATTAATTCATTTTTGAATTTCAATCTTTCATCACATTGTGTTATCTTGTCATTTGATCCAAGCATCCATTCAGGTATATCCTGTTATAGTATTTGTAGGATAAAAATTAAACATGTTAGAACACAGCCCTCCCGATCTTATCATGGAAGAAATACAGCACCTATTACAAAGAAGGCAGACATTTGGCCTTAACATGGAGGAAATACTATACCTGTTACAAGGAATGATCCGTGGTAATATCATAGGACAAATATAGCCACTGTTACATGGCAGGCTCCCTGTGCTTATCATAGGAAAAATAATGTACCGTTATTAAGCTGATCTCCTGGTCTTATCATGGGAGAAATGTTATATATGTTAGTAGGTGCAACCTCTGGACTCATCGTGGGAGAAATTCTGTCCCTGTTGCAAGGGAAACGACCGGGTGAGAAATATTGTACCTGTTACACGGCAAGTCACTCAGTTTAACATGGGGATACATTTTGTAAGATGATATTTGGTTATATGGCTAATAAAATGTGATGAAATAAAATCAATACAAAATGTAATGAAATTAATATATGAAATTTTATCTACTATCAAGGACAAAATAGGTCATTTACATACTTTCTATTCTTGTTGTTAAAAAACGCTCCTGCAAAAGGTACTTGCAACACATGCAATTTCAACTCAGTTTAATGAGGGTTGTGATAATCAATGTACTCTAGATGTGACTTCAGTCCTAACTCAGTTTGTTTTTACAAGAGGTGTATTATTTAAGGTACTCTAGAGGTGACTTCTGTTCCATTTCTAGTGTGTACAAGACGGGGTATTATTCCTGGTACTCTAGAGGTAACTTCAGTTCTACTCCTGAGGCAGCAGGTTCCATCTCTATACTTATGGAGAGTTTTGTTGATCTAAAGGATTCTAGAACCGACTTCATTTCCAGCTCTGGTATCGACTGCTTCAGTGGCATAGTTGTTAGAGCATCCACCTTGAATGTTCGAGGTAGCACGTTCAACACCTGGCCCACTCATAACAAATATTTATAAAATGGTACTAACAGATACTTCACTAGACTCTCAGTATTAAGAGGTTAATGTTAGGACTGGTCGGCCTGGTGTCAGGATAATGTGGCTGGGTGGGACATGATGCTACATGTCCATAGCATGATGTCCCAGTGTTAGACGTAACTATAAACTGCCACAATGCAGATATCGCAACGATATAACTGAAAAATTGTTAAAGCTACGTTAAAGTTAAAATCCAAATCACACACACACACTTTCCACCTCTGGTTTTGCTAAGACAGCTGTTAAATTCACGTAAACTTTCTTCCCGCAAAATCAGAACATAAAAGATAAGTCGTCCAGCCAATGAATGGCCACTGGGTCAATCTGAAACATTTAGCCATCCAAGTTTCACTTTACGATCATAATCGGTTAAAAGGATGAACTCTTCAGCTTAAAGGCTTCTTCATCAATTGCAAATGACAAAGTACATATCACATTCCACTAATCTCTGCTGAAACCGGACGTTCAATGTTAATATTTCACTAATCTCTGCTGGAAGCGGACCTTCAAAGTTCACATTTCACTAATCTGCGCCTGAAGCAGACTATCAATGTTCAAAACACATTCCACAAAACCATGCTTGAAGTGGACGTTTATAGTACATATTTCACGAGTCTCTGCTATAAGCGGACCTTCACAGTTAATATCACATTTTATTAAAGTTTGCTGAAGGCGGACATTCTAAGTACACATATAAAGTTCACATAACTAAACTCTACAAGAATCAGAACTTGAAAGTTCAAATTCCACTAATATCTGCTAAAAGCAGACCTTCAAAGGTCACATTTCACTAATCTCTGCTGAAACGTACCGTCAAATTTCATTTCATTTTCCACTAATCTCTGTTGGAAGCGGACCTTCCAAGTTCTCTAATCTCTTCTGGAAGAGGACCTTCATAGTTCACATCTCACTAATCTCTGCTGGAAGGCGGACCTTCAAAGCTCAGATGACATTAACTATTCCCCACTGAAAGCAGACATTAAATGTTCACATGTCATTAATCTATGCTGGAAGTGGACGTTCCGAATTCACATTTCACTAATCTCTGCTGCAAGCGGACCTTCAAAGTTCTTATCACATTATACTAATATCTGCTGAAAGCGGACCTTCAAAGTTATTATAATATTATTCAAATATCTGCTGGAAGCGAAACTTCAAATTTTAAATTTCACTAATCTCTGCTCTAAGCGGACCGTCAACTTTCACGTTTAACTAATTTTGGTTCAACGTGAACCTTCAAAGTTCATATCACATTCAATCAATCTCTGCGAAAGGCGGACATTCAATGTTCATATTTGTCACATTTCTCTGGAAGCGGATCTTTATAGTTCACATTTCACTAGTCTCTGGTGGAAGCGGACCTTCAAAGTTCATATCACTTTCAACTAATCTAACCTAAAATAGGACCTTCAATGTTCATATTTCACTAATCTCTGCTGGAAGGGGACCTTCATAGTTCACATTCCACTAACCTCTTCTTGAAGCGGACCTTTAAAGCTCATATCACATTTCACTAAGCTCTGCTGGAAGGAGACCTTCAAAGTTCATAATACATTACACTAAATTCTACTGGAATCGGACCTTCAAACTTCACTTTCCACTAATGTCTACATTTCACTATCATTTACCAGAAGCGGACCTTCAACGTTTACATTCCACATATCTCTGCTGTAATCTCAATAATCTCTGCTGGTAGCGGACCTTCAAAGCACTTATCACATTCTATTAATCTCTTTTGGAATGTGGCTTTCAAAGTTCGTGTCAATTCCACTAATCGCTGCTGGAAGTGGACTTGAAAGTTGACATTCCACTAATTTCCGCTGGAAGCGGATCTTCAAAGATCATATCATATTCCACTAATCTTTGCTGACAGCGGCCCTTCATAGTACACATTTCAATAATCTCGGATGGAACCGGACCTTCAAAGTTCATATCAAATTTCACTAATCTGCGCTGGTAGAGGACCTTTTATGTTTATTTCACATTTCACTAATGTCAGCTTGTAGCGGACCTTCAACGTTCATATCATATTACATTAAGCTCTGCTGAAATCGGATCTTCAAAGTTCACATACCAATAATCTGTCATTGAAGCTGACATTCAAAGTTTTTACATATAACTTGTCTCTGCTGTCAGACTACCTTCAAAGTTCATATTTATCCAAGCTCTGCTAGAATCGGACCTTCAAAGATTATATTCTGCTAATTTCTGCTGAAATCGGACCTTCAAAGATTACATTCTACTAATCTCTGCTAAAATCGAACCTTCAAAGTTCACATTTCACTAATCTCTGCTGAAATCAGACCTTCAAAGATTACATTTCCCTAATCTCTACTGGAAGCGGACCCTCAAATTCAATATCACATTCCACTAATCTCTGCTGGAAGCGGACCTTCAACGATTACATTTCACAAATCTCTGCTGGATGTGGACCTTGAAAGGCCATATCACATTCCTCTAATGTCTGCAAGAAGCGGACTTCCAAAGTTCACGTTTCACTAATTTATGCTGACAGAGGACCTTCAAAGCTATATTACATTCCACTTATCTCTGCTGGAAGCGGACCTTCCAAGTTCACATTTCGCTAATCTCATTCGGAAGCGGACCTTCAATGTTAATATCACATTTCACTAATGTCTGCTGAAAGCGGAACTTCAAAGATCATAGCGTAATTAACAAACATCTGCTGAAAGCGAACCTTGAAAGTTTATATCTGCTGAAATTTAGCCTTCAACTTTCATATCACATTCAACTAATTTCTGCTAAAAGCGGACCTTCTGTGTTCATATTTCACTAAACTTTGCCGGAAGTCGATCTGCAAAGTTCATATCACATTTCACTAATCTCCTCTGGAAACGGAACCTCACAGTTTATATCAAATTTCACTGAAAGCGGAGATTCAAAGCTCGTATGACATTACATTAAGATGTGATAGAATCGGACCTTCAAACTTCACATTCTACTAATCTCTTGATGAAGCGGACCTTCAAAGGTCATATCACATTTCACTAATCCCTGCTGGAAGCACTAACCCCTGCTGGAAGTAGACCTTCCAAATTCATATCCTATTTCATTAATCTCAAATGGAAGCAGATCTTCAAAGTTCACATTCCACGAATCTCTGCTGAAAGTAGACCTTCAAAATTCATATCAAATTACAATAAGTTCTGCTGTGATCGGACCTTAAAATTTCTCATACCATTAACCTCTTTTGGAAGCGGACCTTCATAGTTCATATCACATTTCATATATCTCTGTTGAAAGTGGACCTTCAAAGTTCACATTTCACTAATCTCTGCTGCAAGCGGACCTTCAATGTTCACATTTCACTATTCTCTTCAAAGTTCATATTACATTTCACTAATCTCCGCTGGAAACGGACAATCAAGGTTTTATCACATTCCAGTACTTTCTGCTGGAAGCGGACCTTCCATTTTCACATTTACCTAATATCTTCTAGTTCAAACATTCAAAGTCCACATGCCACTAATCTCTGCTGGAAGCGGACCTTCAAAGTTCATATCACATTTCTATACCTCTTCTGGAAGGAGACCTACAAAGTTCATGTTAAACTAATCTCTGATGAAAGTGTACCTTAAAATTCACATTTAACTAATCTTTGCTTGAAACGGACCTTCAAATATTACATTCCACTAATCTCTGCGGGAATTGCACTTTGAAAGTTCATATTCCACTTCACTAATCTCTGCTAGAAACCGATCTTCAAATTGTATATCGCATTCCACTAATCTCTGCTGGAAGTGGACTTTCAAAAGTCACATGTCTCTGCTGTAAGCGTATCCTCAATGTTCACGTTCCACTAATCTGTGCTGTAGTCTGACCTTCAAAGTTCACATTTCTGTAATCTCTGCCGGAGGCGGACCCTCAAATTACAGATCACAGTCCACTAAACTCTGCTGCATGCGTACCTTCAAGGTTTACATTTCATCAATTTCTGCTGAAAGCAGACCTTCAAAGTTCATATCACTCTTTACTAATCTTTGCTGGAAGTGGACCTTCAAAGTCTACATTTCACTAATCTCTGCTGTATGTGCAAAGTTCATATCACATTATGTTGAGTTCTGCCAGAAGCGGAGACTCAAAGTTCACATTTCACTAATTTCTGCTAGAAGCTGAGCTTTAAAGTTCATATAACATTTCACTAATCTCTCTGTACGCGGACCTTCAAAGTTCAGATCACATTATACAAATATCTGCTGCAAGCAAACTTTCAAAGTTCACATTTCACTAGTCGCTGGTGGAGGCGGTACTTCAAAGTTCATATCACATTTCACTAATCTTCCCTGGAGTCGGTTCTTCAAAGTTTATATTCCATTTCTCTAATGTCTGCTGGAAGCGAATCTTCAACGATGATTTCACATTACACTAAGCTCTGCTGGAATCGGACATTCAAAGTTTACATTCCACTAATCTCTGCTTGAAGCGTACCCTCAAATCTTATACCACATTTCACTAATCTCTGCTGAAAGCAGACCTTCAGAGATCCTATCAAATTACTCTAAGCTCTGCTACAATCGGATCATCAAAGTTCACATTCAACAAATTACTGCTGGAGTCATACCTTCAAAGTTCATATCAGATTACACTCAGCTCTGCTGGAATCTGACCGTCAAAGTTCACTTTCCACTAATCTCTGCTGGACGTGGACGTTTAAAGTTCATATCACATTTTACATATATCTGGTGGAAGCGGACCTTCAAAGTTTACATTTGGCTAATCTCTGCTGGAAGCGGACCTTCAAACTTCACATCACATTCAACTAATCTCTGCCGGAAATGGAGATGTAAATTTCACATTTCACTAATGTCTGCTGGAAGCGGACCTTCAAAATTCATATCATATTTCACTAATCTCTACTGGAGGCGGACTTTCTATGCTCATATTTCACTAATCTCTGCTGGAAGCGGGCTTTCCATGCTCATATTTCACTAATCTCTACTGGAGGCGGACTTTGCATGCTCACATTTCACTAATCTCTACTGGAAGTGGACTTTCCATGCTCATATTTCACTAATCTCTACTGGAGGCGGACTTTCCATGCTCACATTTCACTAATCTCTGCTGGAAGTGGACTTTCCATGCTCATATTTCACTAATCTCTGCTGCAAGTGGACTTTCCATGCTCATATTTCACTAATCTCTACTGGAGGTGGACCTTCAAACTTCACATTACACTAATATTATGGATATTTACTTATATTTGTTTAATTACATGCTATTATAATGTAGTATTGCATGTTGAATTTGCCCTTGTCCAAAATTGTGTTTATTTCTGCTTGACACAAGTTGACTTTTTTCTTTTATTCCTTGTGAACAACTAACGAATAACTAAATCATTCTCTACGTGTATTAGCATAAACCAGTATTATTAATAATAGAAGATGTGAATATGCTTATTGGGTCATAGTTTCGGAATTTCATAAGTGAATTATACGTAATCCAGGTTATTGTTTTGTAAATTCTAAAATCATTCTAGAGGTCAAGTAGGGAACTGCATAATCTTGCAACTGTGAGGACTTGGTAATGTGTGCTTTTTAATATCTAGCATTTATAGATTGAATTATGTTATGTCCAGTTGGGAATTGCATTTTATTTTTTCAAATTATTGAGTTCAAGTGATTATTTTCTCTGGAAATACAAAGTGTCCTGATACAAATCTTGGATAGATACGTTCATTGGAATTTGAAGCGTATTCAAACCTGGAATTATATTTCTGTGATTTAAAAAATGACTATTGGCACTTGAACACACTAAGAGCTATAACAGATTCATCATCGCCGTCGGTTTTCGATATATTCTGAACTTGTACTGAGTTTTATTCGTGATTTTAGTTACTAAGACTTGTTTGTGTAGTTCTTGTATTATTTGAGGAGTTAATTAAAATACTGTAAGTCCTTTTTTCTCACTTTCACTTTGTATTATAGTAAAAAAATATTTGTTAAATTTTAGAAAGATTGTTGTCACTCGTTTCTCACACTTATTTTAAGAGCATAGTGTCGAAACACTAATTTCTGCTGGAAGCTGCCCTTCACAGTTCGTATTACATTTAGTTAATCTCTGCTAGGAGCTGACGTTCACAGCTGACATCACATTATACTAATCTCTACTGGGGGCTGACGTTCACAGCTGACATCACATTATACTAATCTCTACTGGGGGCTGACGTTCACCGCTGACATCATATTATACTAATCTCTACTGGGGGCTGTCGTTCACCGCTGACATCATATTATACTAATCTCTACTGGGGGCTGACGTTCACAGCTGACATCACATTATACTAATCTCTACTGGGGACTGCCGTTGTTCACAATCCATATTACATTCTACTAATCTCTGTTGCAAATAAGCTTACTTACTCAGTTGATCTAGGTCAGGTCTGACTGCTGGTTCTGTGTTACGAAGAACCTTGACAACCTCTTTTAACTCTTCTGGGAGTTTTCCCAACAGATTACCTCCTTTTGCTCAGCTGGAATGCAAACATGGTAATAGTACATATAATATTTAAGCAAGAAAACCAAGTATTCTGTTTACTTATTCATTCAGTACAAATAACTTTAAGTGTGCTAAATTGATGTTCAATAGCTGATTTAAAATATCAACTAACGGACCGAAGATGATTTGTCACCTAAAAATATGCTGTTTCGAAAACAAACGAAAACTGAACTATGGAAATTACTGAGAAATTCTCACCTTTATGGAGAGAGACGGAAGGAACCAAACCATAGTTAGGTACAACAATAATTGTTATTTACAAAAAGTTAGCTTGAAGCTTACTAGCAAGCTTATTAACCAGCTAGATCAAAGAAATGCAAAAAAACATATCCCTGCTTTGATGGGAATAGGAAAAAAACATTCTATCAATTAGATACAGACCATGCCATTCGTTAAATTACCAAAATTCCATTTTTGCGCTTCATTTGCATTTCATTTATATTCTGTTTACATTCCATGTGCATTAAAATATTTATGTTTACATTCCATTCATTTCTGCATTTACCTCTCATGTGATAATATTATGTATATAGTCTTGCAACTTCATTTGGTTTAGAATTGATTTGTTTCATTCTTTGTTTCGTTACATTTTCACTTGTTTGTAAGAAAACAGAAATACATTTGCCAAAATTGAGTTTTACATTTCCAAAAGTGTTAGAGGATGAGAACTACAATTTTCATTTTCTGTCTTTATAAAAACTGTGCTGTGATGAAATAACAAGAGTACAAAATGCACTCAGTTTACGATAAAGCACAACATAACAACAGCTGCAATATTTATACAAACATGGTTGTCGAATACTCAATGCTTTTTCTTATTCGCTTTAATCATGATTATACCATGAGATAAATGGCAGTTAATTTTTATTTCTGCCTTGATAAAAACATTATTACAGCTTGTAATGGATGAAACACTGTCTCTCAAAACAAAAAACAAAAAAATTATGATCTGAAAGGGCTTTCAACTTTGTACATTTAACTGCAGCTTGAAAATAATTGATTTTCAAATCCATTTATTAGATGTTTTCGGATATTGTTCCATTTCATTTATCATTTATTTGTGTGCTGCATTTGTTCTTCCCATTTTCTTCAAAATGTAATAATCATTGTGTTTGTCTTTCTTCTGCATTTTATTTGTAGTCAGTTTTAATTCTATTTTTCCTTCATTGCTAAAATTGCCTGTTACATCATCTCCAGATGTTATTTCTTTGCTATGGCACTATAGTCCATCAACTTTGGCCAAAGTTCTGTTTATAAAAGGAACTACTACCAATCGTCAACCAAACCATATCAATCAAAGAGTCATTTTTAATTTGGTTATGAATTAACTGACACACATGTGCTTAGTAATGATTACTAGAACTAGGAATAAAAGATTATAAAAAGCTATAACCTATTATACTGAGATATGTATGATCCATTTTATCTACATTTTTCTTACCTCTTCTGCATTTTTCCTGAATGTAGACAACTGGTTATTGCATTCATACATTGGCTTTCCTTTGTTGAATATAACGTGTACATGACAACTCCAAGAATAAATAAGTCAATGGGCATGTCGCATCTCTCTGTGAGAGCATACTCAGGTGCCAAATAGTCCAAATTGGGTTGGGCAACTGTACTCAAGTCAGGATCCCATGATTTGTACTCAAAACAAGGCTGAGGAAAAATTATCAAAATATATTATTTCTGCAATATAATATTTAGTATATTAAATTAAATTAGTTCCTTTGTAATAACAAAGACTGTCAAGTTCATTGTAATAATCTTTTATTATACAACTATTTTAACACTAACAAAGTCTTCCAGACTTTCCCAATTTTTTTGAAAGTCTACTTGTGCTGGGCAACTGAATTTCAGATTTGTACTGAATAAAAAATAAATTTAAATGTTCATATTTCCTGTCACTGGTTGCTTAAGATTCATGTTTGTCCATGTAAATATTAATTTCCCTCAGAAACAGGAAATGCTAATTTCAAATGCCTGGTCTTCTATCATGTCCTTGTGTTTTTTTCAAAGGTCCAACGATAACCATCATTGTAACGAAAAATTAATTTTATAATTATTCATTATGTTACATACATACTATACAACCCAAAAACAATTCACAAAAGAAATATTTTAAGTTATGTCTGGAAATTTTAGATTTTTTTGTTTTGAGTTATTTGATAGCAATTTTTTTTCATAATCTTAAAATCAGTTTTTGAAAGTTGCTAAGTTGCTAAGTTTTATTAAAAAATCGGTATTTTTATTTTGCTATTGTAAGTAAAATCTAGATCCTGTATAAATAACTAGTGAAGATGTCTAAACTTGTATATGGTGAAAAGCAGATATTCTATCCCATAATAGGGGCTCCATGATGGATTTTCAACCACAGATAGCAGTGCAAAACTTACTCACAAAACCTATTCCAAATATTTTACAGATTCATGAATGAATGTATGATTAAAAACTTGTTTATTTCCATCCAAATGCAGCTAAGCAGTCAATGTAAAGTCACTTGTATCAGTGTGTACTTTGATCTTGTGTGCTAAATAAAGAAATCAAATAATTGTGCCAGATATTCCATTGTGTTGTTCTACTTTCAACAGCATGGTTGAAAATTGAATAAAAACAATCGATGTGAATATGACAGAACATGACATGATGTGACATGCTGTATGAACAGGGTAACACTATATGCTGGCTCCACTGATATGAATGGGATATAGAAAAAGAGGGTAGGACAAAATGAAGACATTGCTGCAAAATGTGTGATCATGTTCCCAATAAAAAACATAAGGTTGAGTGAGCATGTCACAGAAGGAATAGCAGCAGAGGGGGCGAATCCGACATTTTGTCCAATCGTCATTTTGCTTAATTATTACTTCTGCACTCAGCGGATCCGGTGTAGTCAGCGCTGGTAAAAAAAAAAACGACGACGTCGTTGGGGGATCGTCGCGTCGTCATTTGGTTTAATTAACACCTTCTGCGCGTCGATCCCCAGCGTCGTCAGCGTCCGGTAAGCACATCGACGACCGCGTCGATGTCATCGCCCCCCTCTGCTGCTAAGAAGTTATTTACAATGAAAATTATTTACAACTAACCGAATATTTGGTCGAGTCCGATACGATATCGTGTGCGAGGATCATGTAAATTTATCGTTACGAATCCATGTGGGGTCGACTGGGCATGACTAAAAAAGTTTCGAAAAACATTAAAGTCCATGTCACCGCCGCACCATGTCTGCCAAATATTTCGTAGCGTGTGTGTATCAACGCCGTTGAACACAGCAAGAATATTACAGTTGTCTCTAATTACTTTTGGAATCTGAGTGTATCGTTGAGTGACATATATCACGTCAGTGTTTTTATGCCTGCCTCTGGAAAATATCCTAGCTGGGTTTTTTTGATTATCTAACATAACATCATCGTACACGACTAGATTGTTAACGTCGCCATCAATATCATCAATACCCGGTGCATCATTGATATCCGTAATAAACTCAATAACATTTTTTTTAGCGATCGCTGATGCATTCTCGTTGAAATCTTTCAACACCTCGTAGCATCGTTGATCATCCACGCTAGGAGCAACCAAATACAACTTATCCCACTTCATCCATCTCATTATTAAATTGAGTAACAATTGCGTCTTGCCGGATCCAGATGGTCCGATGATAATCATCCGGATCGAGTTTGGTAACGCTGCAACATGCTTAACTGGTTCTCTTGTTTTAGTCGCCGAAAAATCAATTATATTCATATCTCTATACATAAATTATGGATCTATATTGTGTGAAGTGTAGAGTACGTACTGGCACAAATGATATGACAACCGCTACAACAAGAAATAACAGATCGGCGCTTACTGGCAAGTGTGTACAATGCGGTACAAAGAAATTTAGATTTATTTCTATTAGACCCGGAGATGTTTTAAAAAAAAGCGAGGAGGTGACATCGCAGCCAAATTGGCAAAACTCCCCGGAACACCGTGGGCAAAGTATCCAGGAGAAAAACACCTCCCAGGATATAACTACTGTGGCCCCGGAACACGATTAGATATTAGACTCGATGATCAAAATCAGCCCAAACCCGGTGAGTATCCAATAAACGCTATCGATAAGGCGTGTCATGCTCATGATGTTGCTTACAAAAGTAGCGATCTGCAACAGCGTCATATCGCGGATGTAAAATTAATTCACGCATTAAATGCTATTCCTGATAAATCCGTCAAAGAAAAATTGGCCTCATGGTTGGTAAAATCGGCTATGAAAGGTAAATTAATGATGGGCGCTGGTAATTAATAACAACATGAAATCCATCTATTATTCTCCGAGAGGATACTGGAAGGGGAAGGCCGCAATTGGTAAGCTTGCAAGCGCTGCAAAGGTAACAAAGACCACTGCGGCTAATTGGTTATCCAAACAGGCTATATGGCAAATCTATCTACCACCGCCTAAACAAATCAACTTCTCGCGCTTTGATGTCAGCGTACCTAATGAAGTTCATCAGGCTGATATACTATTTTTGCCGCATGACAACGGTTACAAATACGCGCTAACCGTAGTTGATGTTGCGAGTCGATACAAACAAGCGGAGCCGTTAAAAACAAAGTCGGCAACTGAAGTAGCCGCTGCGTTTGAAAGAATTTATCGAAGAGGCCCTCTGCGCTGGCCAAATCTATTACAAGTTGATCCCGGTAGTGAATTTCGCGGCGCTGTTTTATCAACGCTGAAACATCATAGCGTCACGATACGACGAGGTCATACTGCGCTACATCGTGATCAGGCAATTGTTGAACGATTCAATCGGACTCTCGCTGAACGGTTATTTGGATATCAATACGCGAAGGAATTCATCCAAGAAAAACGATCTCGTGAATGGGTTAAAAGGTTGCCAGGTGTAATTGCAGCGTTAAATAACGAGATTACCCGAGCAATCAACATGAAGCCCAGCGACGCGATTAAATACGAGTATATACCCGGAAGATCAAAAATAGATAGCGTTTCCAAGCCGATTCTCGGCGATGTCACTGTCAGATATCTGTATGAACCAGGAGAGCTTGAAGGCGGTAAAAAAAGAGCTACTGATCCTATTTGGAGTGTTACCACACATAACATATCAACGATAACACGATCAACTGGTAGACCACCGATCTATAGACTGGATTCAACTGCTCCTCAGCGCGGATTTACACGCGAGCAACTACAAGTGATACCTAACGATACTCAATTGCCCCCACGTGGTCTTAACTAGCGCCGTTGCGTCTATTGCACTCAAGACAGGTCAACCTCACATTGTTTTTGACATGACCGAGACTGTTATCGATCCTATCCACGGTAAATTGGCGAGTGTCTTTATCCGAATAACGCCAACTCATTATACAATTGCAACTCGCGCAGTGATTATTCTGTTGTTGTCGTAGCGAGATTATTAATTCGGCATCAATATCAAAACGCCGCTGTTTTTTTTTATCCTGTTGGCGGTAACCCGAGAGTTTTCTATCAATGACGCTTTCATCGATGGTGACTTTGTCGCCGGCTTCGTCGGTGGCTTCGTCAATAACAATTCTTCGAAGCTGATTTATCCTTCGTACTCTGGACACTGCAAGATAGACTAGATTCGACCATTCGATGCGATTATCAACTATCCAAACAATTGTGTCCGTGATGGTTAGTCCCTGCGAGGAATGTATTGTTGTTGCGTATCCTAGCGTCCACGGGGATTTATCAGCACGTAGCGCGTCCTCGACGACGCTGATATCAACGAGCACAATATCATTCAGCACGAGAATTTGTTTTTTTGTCCCCGACGCTGTCGGGGCTGGAATTTCAACTTCAATGTTCTGCCGCCGTGTGTCCGCGGGTCTATAACATAACGGCACTGGACGCGTTGGAAACTTTTCCTTATGCAACGTAAACAACTTCCGCTGAAGTGTGTCTCTGACTATCTTTCTACTCGCTACAATCAAATCGTTTGGTCTCCATGTTTCCCAGAATTCATTCAACGGCGTTTCCGGAATCACCTCGCGGATTATTTCACACTGAACTCTATCCGGCTGTAATCTGATTAGTTTTTTAACCTCGCGCAGTTGTTCATCAAGTGCTCGGTAATCAGTATCGGTTTCTTCATAATAGTCTACGAACCCGCTCAACCACTCATGTGGACCCTCGCCGACAAATGGTGGTGGTTGGCCATGGTCGCCACACATGATCACCGCTGTATTCGCGCGCAGCAGCCACTCAAGAAACATTTGTAAAGTATCTAACGAAACAGTACATATTTCGTCCCAGATGATAACCTCAGGAATAAATTTTTCACCCATTCGATCAGGAGTCCACTCACCGCCGCTGTATCGAAAAAAGCTGTGATAAGTAACGGCGTCAACATTTCGTTGTTTTATCTCTCGCGCTAGTCTATGGGTCGGTGTAAGCACGATTATACTTGCCCGCGTTCGAAATAATTCAATTGCCCGAGTCGTCTTTCCTGACCCGCCACAGCCGCTTAAATAAACCGTCTTGTGTCTACAAATTGGATCAGAACACGATGGTGCATTAGACCATTCTGACAATTTATCACCGCGTAAGTAGTTGTTCTCAACGGTGACATCTGCTGACGGGGAATAATCGCGTCGTATTTCATTTTTAATTCTCCATGTACCCCAACTCTCGTCCGGACTAGTAAACTCGGCTACGTTTTCCTTATACGCTACGTCAACATAAAACGAATCAACGGCTACTCTAACCGCGGTATCGGGGAATCTATTTATCATCGAGAATAAATTGATAGCGGCATAACCCAGCATAGACGCCCTCAAATGTGGATACGCCGGGCTGTCTCCGTCGCTGTAGGTAACAACTGTACCCAACCTTGTTCCATTGGACAAGAAAGCTGTTTTGCAGTTCACGTATCTATTTTTTGCCACTGCGTCCTTGATTACGAAATCATATTCTGCGTCATCTATAATCAGCCGTGAGCAATATCGTTTGTAGTCGTGGTTTTTTCCACCTTGTGTAAACTTACCAATTATTCTTCTACCGAGATCTTTTGCCTCTCTGTTTCGTTGGTTAAATATCCTCCTGGACCATTCGATGATATATTCCTCGTCGGCATCAATGTTTTTTCTGGACTCGTCAATTATGCTATCTAGACGCTCCGGTTCTGGTAACCAGACTTCAGTCTGCGCCCGGTATGATATAATCGCGTCACTGACAATCAACGAAACTAGCATGCTACAATCAATCATATACCGTAGCAGCGCTATTGGCAACCACTTCTTTTCAGCCATGTGTCTACCGATCCAAATATAGCAACAGCGATGAAGTCCTGCCGCGAACTCAAATGATACTATGCGAGCGAATCCGGTTAAATCAAAATCAGGCAGTGGTCCATTAATAGCAACACGAGTCATTTCATGTCTGGGGTGTCCAAATCGTTTGAAATACTCAGCGGCGGATCCATACCCGAGAAAACTCGCTGGATAACAGGCAACCATATCAACCGAAATCATAGCGTCGCGGTTGTATTCAGTGTTCCATAGTCCACCGTGATAGTATTCCAAACAACTGGATTGTACATCCGGTAGAAATTCCTTGCGCGTTGGTCTCCACGCATTTTTCCTTGCTGCAACATGAGCTACAACCGATGGAATCGTAAAACAATTTGTTAGCAGTTGTTCATCATGCTCTTCAAATTCCATGGCGGTTTTTTTCATCCTGTTGTGAAATGCTTCAGTGCGATATAATTCGCCGTTTGGTCTTACAAACTGATCAAAGGTATCCATGTCGTTTTCAGCGCTGCGAAGTAACCACACTGATACAGGGTCATTTTTACACAAGCAAGCAATAGCATCAAATAGTTTCCTCTCCGCGAGAAAACCGTCCTCTCCTAAAAATTCCCCCGGGATATACTTTACTGTTCTATCCCGTGGAAATATTGTGATCGCGGGCGTCCATGCGTGTTCGTTATGATCAATAATTTTGATTGGGGCCCCATTTGATTTGTACTTTGATTCGTATAATACTTCACCGGTTATCGTTGTAACGGTTATTGGAAATCTCAACGACGTTTCTAATCTCGCTATGTCGCTGATGGTCGCTCCACGCTCTTTTACGGTTAGTTCCCACTGGTTGATTTTGCTACGTCGTAAATCAGTCAATTTGTTTCCTCGACATGCATTTGTAAAATGTTCTATTATTCGTTCTGCTACACAATTTATCCCCGTTGACTGTTTCATCGGTTTCAGTTTTCCGATATCAGGTTTCTTATTTAACGGGTATATTCCATAAACAACTGATGTTTCAGGATACGCTCGTTCATAGTATGGTCTGTCAATTCCGGTTAACAACCCCGGCTTGGAGTCGCGGCTGACAATGACTGTTTTCTTGTCGCTGAGAACTGGTTCAAATTTATCACGTATGATCCAATCGCCTGATTTCACCCGGACAATGAATTTTACTCTGAAGAAATATCTTTTACCGTCAAGTTGTGATATTATCGTTGCTGCGCGGTTGTCGTTCATGGTAGCATCAACAACGCCATCAATTCGAAATGTTGACCAACTATGAGATGCACCATCACGTTTGAATTCATTGATACAATCGCGTATTTTATTTAACAGGGTTCTATCGTTTATTAACGCTTTTGGTGTGTCCTTGAGGACTCTATCGAGATTGAACTTAATATTTTTCCGGGGCTTAATTGCCGCTAATCTCTCGAACTCATCCATATAATTAAAACAAGTATTTAAATGAAAGAATATAGTATAATGAATCACTGCAAATGGTTGATGATTGGGTCGACAACCCCGTGCAATAAATCATGTAGAGGTGAATTCTGCGGATATCATTTACAAAGCGTTCGTAATGGTTCTCTTGGCCCCCTACCGTGCTTGGTTTGCCACGTCGGTGTAAGAGGAAAATCCCAGTTGTGTATTAATTGTGGCGGAAAGCGATACAGGGAACTAAAACGCTATTATGACAAACGAATTAAAAACGCCGTCATTGACCCCACCGCTGACTCCGTCATCAAAACCCCCCAAGACTACGTTGAAAGATTCATAATTAAACCAAATAATAAATTAGACAAGTAGTATTATTATACAAATGGACCAAGAATTTCAGCCGCACCCCCTGCTCGTCAATTACGAGGCATCTCGCGACGGTATTGTTAGAAACCGCAGACTGAAGAAGCCGGTTGGATGGAAAAACAATCACGGGTATTTAATGTTTACTGCTGGAGGGAAAAAATATCTCTGTCACAGAATCATCTATGAATGTTTCCACGGATTGATCAAAGATAGTCTCGTTATTGATCACATTGATTCTAATTATCAAAATAACAGACTGTGTAATCTGCAAGCCATCTCTCAGAGTGAAAATAGTAAAAAAGGCCAAACTGGTAAATACTCAAAGAAAGCAAAACCCGTAAAGTCATTTGATACAACAACTTACGAGGAAAAAATATTTCACTCCATGAATGAGGCAGGAAAATATTTTGACATTTGTATCGCCTCAATACAATTTGTTGCAGAACGAATATATCAAACAGCGATCTCAAAAAAGACGGGTCATAGAATTCGATTTTCATATATAACATCAAAGGGAGATAACTCGTTTTGTGATAGCGTCGCATGACAAGAGTTATGTCCCTTGAAGTCCAATTAATGTTGCGATTAATTAATCATTTTACGATGAAAACTAATGAAATACACGCTATTATCTAACAGCTGTATTCTTTTTTTTAATGTTTTATTCAAATATTTGGTTTCATTTAAATGCCGTGAAACACCATTAATAAGTATTTAAGGGTTTAACGATTCAAGGGAATTCAAATTAACACACGCCTTGTGACTGACGCCGCTGTATTAGTCACTTTATATACAAGATGACTCGTTATAAGCCTGGGGCTTTCGAAAGCCAATTCAACTAATCAAAACTAACCCACGCTCTTGACCCGGGCGTGTGGTTGTCTTTTGTTCACAATCATGCAACCGGGTTAATTTAATTGGGTTGCTTTTGATTGGTTGAATTGGCCGTAGAGTTCCGCCCCGCCGTTTTATGTTTGTGCTGTCTTGTGCCGTCCCATCATCCATCAATCATTTCATCCTTAATTAAGTACATGTAGTGATGTCCCCCAAGCATATCTTCTGGGCGGTCTACGATGACGTTTGTCACCCTAGGCCTCCCTCCCGGAGATGTATGCTTTGGGGTTCCAAGATGTGAATGTCCTTAATTAAGTATATGTATATGCCTGTAATCTGCCACAACACTCGAGTGGAGATTTACGGCATTGTACTGTCCATGTATGCCTGTAATCTGCCACAACACTCGAGTGGAGATTTACGGCATTGTACTGTCCATGTATGCCTGTAATCTGCCACAACACTCGAGTGGAGATTTACGGCATTGTACTGTCCATACAAAAAACGGGGTCAAAAATGACCCCCAATAATTTTATTAAATTTTATTAAAATTTTTGATATTAGAAATAAGATGTTTTATAAGAATAATGAATATCGAAGACATCAATAATATATTAACTGAGATTTCAAAATTAAAAAATCAAGGAATTGAATTATCTGATGGTCTCGACAGTGAAAAAATATTATCCGATTATGAGATTATTAACGAACAGTCGAAACGGGGGCGTTTTACCCTGGCCCGCGAGTATTTTTTTATAAAACGATTACAACATACGATTAATGAGAACCTGTACCACAATGACGCAAATGCATTCATTGGACTATTCACTGCCGTTGAAATAATACAAAAAAAACTCGGACGTGTTTATGAACGACGCCGGGAGATTTCTAGTAAGATCAAAAACATTAGAAGGATTATAGACGAAAACTCCGTGGAGCCCCCGATGGTACACTCGGCGGAAAATTAGAAAATTGCGGATCAATTTACAATAATGGTAGGTGAATCACTTACTACTCGGCTAGCCAGAGAGCGACTAGCAGCGCTTAGAAAGTTTATACCGTTACGAGACAGAGTGAGAGAGAAACTTCAAACGCGACAACAAATGCAAACTGATTTTGCTGTTGGAAGTGAACAGTTATTTGCCCCGGTAACTAAAGCGACTAAGGATGTTACAGCTGCAACAGAACGAGCAATATACGGGGATATTCCTAAGGAGGGCGAACGGAAAGAGGCGCCTCTTCTTCCTGTACTTGAAAAGATAGCAGCAGAGACAGAACAAACACAGCAACGGATAAAACAACTTTCCAGTGATATAAAAACCCAACGAGAGTATGAACGATTAGCTGATATTGATGATTCTGAACAGGGTGATGTTGGTGAACTTCAAAAAATTTCCACTCAAAAAGGAGTCCCCTTTATAGATAAACTCACTGAAGGGGCTATAGCACAAATAAAACGACCTCAATTACTGAAATCCGACGAGTATAGGGTTTTTGGTAATTTTGCCGCTCAAAGCTATCATTCAAGAAAAAACTTTTTAAAAGACGAGTATAAAAACAATAATATAAAACGAGATGACTGGGTTAATTGGTTGTATAAAACGAATAAAGAGATTGATCGCTTGGATACAAAAGAATTGGGATATAAAGAATTTAAAAAAGGAATTGATGATTATGATATACGACAACAACAAGAAATACTACAACAGCAAAAAGAAGAAGTCCGAGAAAAACGTCATAAAAAAGCTGGTTCTAAAAAAACAAGCGGAGAGGGGTATCCAAGTGGTAGTGGTCTAGTTGAAAACGCTAGTGTTACCTGCCCTAATAGTGTTCTCAGTGATATATCACGGCTAGAGGTATTAATTGGAGGAAAACGAGCCGGAAATAACTCTACGGAAATAATCAATGAGGCTGCTGATATTTGCAAGCGGTTATTTGCAGGCGGTATCATAGACATTAATATATATCGAACGCTCATAGACGAACTCGTGGATGATTAATTGGAAAACTGGTGTTTTTAATAAGGATGATCATACACTACAACCATGATAAACCAGTACTCGTCTACGTGGTAAACTCGCGATTGCCTATTTACCGCGCGTACTATGGAGATGGTCTCGGTAGCACCATTGCGGGGTTATTTACAAGAATGGCTCCAAAAGTAGCGCCGTTAGCCAAACAATTAGGAATGAAGGCTATTGATGTTATTCGTGATAAGGGTATTAGTGCCATTGGAGATGTTGCCGGAAGGGCGTTTTCTGCCGCACGAGACAAACTAATGTCGTTGGTAAAATCCAGGAGAAAAAAACAGAAACCACCGGTAATGCCATCAACGACAGTGATGCCTGCAAATGTCAGTAAAGTAATAAATAACGCCGTGGAAGAAAAATTAGAGTCGTTGGCGACGACTCAGTCGTTGGCGACGACTCCATCGTTGGCGACTTCGCCATCCGCCGATGCGGCAACCAACGCGCTCATGAACGCGATAGCGGGGAGTGGTCTACGACGAAAAAATCGCAATTGAAAACATCAACATGATAAATAATAGAATGTTTGCGCGTACCGCTGATCCCGCGTTTGATATGGACGCCCCAGTGCGCAGGGATGATTCTGTCCGTGATTATCAATATTATTCTTATTATGCAGCGCAACCCGACCTACGATCGCGAATTGAACTTCAAGTCCAAGATACCAGTAAATACTTTCTGCCGTGTGAAGCGTTTATCGAAATCGAGGGAGAACTCGTGACAAATGCCGCCGATAATGCACCGTACGCAGATGACCATCGTGTTCGAGTTGGTTTCGTCAACAACGGTATCATGGCGTTATTTGAGAGTGCCAGATATCTTATTGACGGGCGAGAAATTGAATCAATAGAACGCGAGGTTGATGTTGCAACAACGATAATTGGGTTGGCGAGATACTCGGATGATTATACAAGATCGGCGGGCCCATCTATGATGTTTGCGAAGGACACCGACGATAACGCTGACCATATTCAGTACATCAACGTGCTGACACCACGAAATACCGCAGCTGACCAGGATGAAGCAGCTAACCCAGACCGCAGAGCAAAACCAGGTGACAATTTCACTGTTATAAAAAGCACCAACAATGATTTCAATCTAGGATTCGCAACACGAGTAGGAATGTTGCAAGGACCACGCCGAAAGTTTTCATGCGCGATTCCACTCCATCACATATTTGGATTCTGCAGAAATGTCAGGAAGGTTATCTATGGGGCTAAGCATACAATCGCGCTGACGCGAAGGGGTGATGATAACAATGCAATATGGCGTGCTGCTGGCGTCGCTGCCGGTAAAGTCATTTTAACTAAAATGGCATTGTGGATGCCGGTGCTGACTCCATCAGTTACCACGGAAGCACGATTGTTAGCATTTATGGAACAGGGAGGGAAATCGTTGTTGAGTTGGCTAGCGGTAACAACTGATGCTAAAGAGGATAACGTCGCCGATACGTTTACATGGCACCTGGCATCAAAACAGGGTGTTTCAGCCCCGCGTCATATATTCATAGCGCTGCAGAATAGGAATCGATTGGGTAATCAAGAACACAGCCATATGATATTTGATAAATTAGGAGTCAGGGATGTTTCGCTGAGAATAAACGGACAACAGGAACCGTCCGAGGACATACAGCTTAATTACGACGACAACCATATCGCACGTGTGTACCATCGATTGCTGTCGTATATGGGTCGTGATCAAAACGTCGACACTGGTTTGCAAATATCACAACTTGATTTTAAAAAACTGTATCCGATTTATTATTTTTCGCTGGAACATCTTGATTTAACGAGACAATCCGTCGTTGATATACACTTCCGAGCTCGTATAGCCCCGGGTAATGTTAATTATAGAGCGGTTGCTGTCATTCTCAGCGATAAATCAATGCTGCTAGAAGGTGTTGGTGGACGAATGAGAATCATTGATGCGCCAGTGGAAAACATGTAATTGAAAGCACAAAACGCGTTTACAATAAAATGTCGTATAGTGTCGTCAGTGTAGAGTTGACCGATGGTCAAGTCAAGAAATTACGATCAAAGTCGGCTAAACAATGCGGAACCACAATAACGCTGAAGCCGTCGCAGATGGCGGGTGGTAATCATAAGATATCGTTGACGGCGCGTCAAATAAAACATTTCAATGATGCGATGAAGAATAAAAAGGGTGTTCAAATAGATTTTTCAGCCGCAGCAATTAAAAACATGGAAAAGACCGGTGGGATATTTCCGCTGTTAGCTGCGATTCCAGCGTTGATTGCCGCGGCCGCACCAGCAGTGGCGAAGGCGGCGGCGTTAGGAGCCGTTGGTACCGCGGCGGGAATGGCATTGAAGAAGGCAACCGGGAAAGGCTATAAAAAAAAACGATCCGTGGCCGGAAAGGGTCTAAGACTACCGGGAACCCCGTATTCATGGTACTCGGGGAAGGGTCTAAGACTACCGGGAACCGTTTATTGACTCGGGAGTCAATGACTCCTAAGTCTATGACTCCAATGTCTAATTTTGATTTAATAGACGCCGCAAACGCGCTAGCGATAAAAAACTTCAGAGGTGTTTTTATGAGGGATCAATTACCGGCGGCACCAAGGAATATTGAAACCGGCATAATTAACCTCGATGGATCCTCCGGAGCGGGAACTCATTGGGTTGCGTACGCGATTGATCCGCGTGCGATCGTCTATTTTGATTCATACGGGTTAGCCCCACCAAACGAATTCATGCGGTATATCCGGGCGTGTTCAGCCCCGGTTTTTTATTCCACGCTGCCAACACAGCGATTAAGTGACCCACCGATATGTGGCCGTGAGGTATTGAACGTACTTGCGGCGATTTCATCATCGCGAAAACCACCTCATGTGGTTGTAAACGAATACACTAGTGGGGTCGTAGAAGCTCAACGGATTTTAGAGAATAACATTTACAATAATAATGATTGATATTTGGGGACGATCGGTTTCGGCGCTGAAAGAATCCACGGAAACAGCCGCCACCGATGACATAAAAAAACTAATTGAGGATGAAATCGCTGATACGTTGAACTTAACCAGTGTTGACCCAGATGAAATAGTTGTATTTCAAGACCGCCAGGGTAAATTGAAATCCGGTAATGTGTCACTGAATGATGTTTTAATACGACAGCGTGATGCCGACGAGAACACTATCGCGCTGTATACCAGCGACGGACGACTCAAACCGGGTCGAAATATAGTGGAGATAGAGAGAATGATAGAATTAATCCGAGACGGTGGTATAAGGTTGAATAGATCAATAATCGAACTCGAAGGGCATGTGAAAACAACTATCGATAGATTTTTTGGGTACCCGATAGTATTCGAACCAAATCTTGCAACAATAAAAAATACTATTTTGGAGTTTACGACGCTGTCGGGCCAATTTTACACGTTACGAAAAAATGTTAACAGGATCGATGACAACTTTGATAAATTCCTTGGTAAAAAAAATACCAAGCCGGATGAAATCACAATAACTATAAATGATATCACTGCGTATGGACAGGAAATAGAAACAATCAAAACTGATGTTGCAACAAACAAAAAGGGTGTAGACGCGCATGAACGGGAAATAGAAATAATCGGCGCTAATGTTGCAACGATCATAAATAATGTAGACTCGCATGGACGGAAAATAGAAACAATCAAAACTGATGTTACAACGATCATAAATAATATAGACGCGCATACACAGGAAATAGGAATAATCAAAACTGATATTGAAGCGAACAAAAAGGGTGTGGACGCGCATACACAGGAAATAGGAACAATCAAAACTGATGTTGAAGCGAACAAAAAAAATGTAGACGCGTATTGGCGGGGAATAGGATTAATCAAAACTGATGTTGCAGCGAACAAAAAAGGTATAGACGTGCATACATATGAAATAGAAACAATCAAACTTGATGTTGCGGCGAACAAAAAAAGTATGACCGAGAATACACGGGAAATAGAAACAATCAAAACTAATGTTGTAACGATCATAAATAATGTAGACGCGCATAGACAGAGAATAGAAACAATTAACACTAATGCTATAGCGAGCAAAAAAAGTATAGACGTGCATGAAGGGGAAATAGAAGTACTCAAAATTAATGTTATAGCGAACAAAAAAAGTATAGACACGCATATACAGGAAATAAATACACTCATTACTAGGGTTGCAGCGAACAAAAAAGATGTGGACACGCATATACAGGAAATAGGAACGATTAAAACTGATGTTGAAGCGATTAAAGACGGACTACCGAGAGTAGCAGAGCAATTCGAAAAAATAAAAATCCCTCATGAGAACATCATCAACACAGTATACACAATTCGGCATGGATCATTCGATTGGACTCCTACACAGAATACAGTAAATATTACCGCAACTGTTAAGGGTATTTATCGATTGACACTGGTTTCAATGATGCAGTTTAATATATTATCGTCGAGTTCATCCGGGTTTAACAATACAATATCAACAATTATAGACAGGAACGCAACTGAACAGTTTACAATTTATGCCGTTGATAGAAATCTAGCCCGGGCAAACATTACATGGTATGTGGAATTTGCAGCGAATCTAAGTAATTAAAAACACTAGCTCTTTTAAAATAAAAATGACCACCAAGGAAGTTGAATCAGAGGTATCACCGACGTCACATCAATATCGATTCGATACCGCAAAAGAATTTTCCGCGAACTTGAAAACGCTTTCCGAACAATACCGTGTAAAAATAAAAAAATACCGTCGTAAAATAACCGCCATCGACGCGGTCGTGTACTCGGTGTCGGGTATAGTAGCTGGCGCCGGTGTTATTTTATCCACGGTGACCACGATAACCCCGATCGCTGTTCCAATCGCTGTCTCCGCGATGACAACAGTTGCTGAAATTGCCAACGCAATCACTAGGAAGATATCATCGTGTTTTCAGAAAAAACTCAACGAGTATACAGTAAAACATCAAATAGTATCCGACGCATACTCGAAATTATCCGGGTTGATCTCGTTATCGATTGATAATTTGTTCGTATCCGATGTTGAATTCTCCACGATGGTCCAGTTGTATAGCTCCGCGATGTCAAAAATCGAGGATTTTCAACTGGAAGCCGAAACCACCTGGTTGTTGAAATTAGACACTAAAGACAACGAATAATAATAATGTCGCTGAACCCCGAAGGGTTTCAATTACTTCAGCGGATCGCGGAGAACACCACTCCGGTACAAACAAATATGATATCAATAACGTCAACGAAACCCGAATTCAGTGTAAACTTTCCATCACCGGTTCCAGTAAAGGAAATAGCACTGGCAAAATTGCGAGTATATCACAGTTGGCCTAATATCCGAGCGGACGCATTTAACGGACAACAACCTAATAACTCGCTGGTTTTTGCACGGACAAATAAACCCGATGGGACCCCAGACTGGGAGGAGGTTACAATACCAACTGGGTCATACCAAATAGAACAAATCAATAAAGAATTTCAACGCAGGATAAAATCGATCACAGGAAAGGAATCAAAAATCGCTATTACGGTTCATGAACCGACGTTATCGTCGACGATTGAAATAAGCACACCGGGGTATATGGTTGATATTTATAACAGTTCAATAAGAACCATACTAGGATGGCCTGAGAATCCACCCGCGGACACCCCCCCCCCCATCAACTATCCTCAGACACGATAACGGAGATGGTGGTAGGCATATTGCTCCATACAACGTAAATATTGCATCGGTGATAGCGATTAATCTAGTGTGTGATGCTATCGAAGGAAGTTACCAGGTAGATACCAAGCAATCAAATCAGGCTCAACAGGGATATATCCTTTATTCGTTTTCACCAACAGCCCCTCCGGGATTTTTAATCGTTGAGAGTCCGATTAATCCGGTCTATATGCGATGCCATGATCGGTTTTTAACGAGAATTAATTTTAGAATTACCGATCAGTCAAATAACCTAATTGATCTGCAAGAGGAGGAGTTAGTGATCACTCTGTTTGTAAGATCATAAAGACTTTCATTGTAAATAACCACTTAGCAGCAGGGGGGGCGATGACATCGACGCGGTCGTCGATGTGCTTACCGGACGCTGACGACGCTGGGGATCGACGCGCAGAAGGTGTTAATTAAACCAAATGACGTTTGGACGATCCCCCAACGACGTCGTCGTTTTTTTTTTTACCAGCGCTGACTACACCGGATCCGCTGAGTGCAGAAGTAATAATTAAGCAAAATGACGATTGGACAAAATGTCGGATTCGCCCCCTCTGCTGCTGGAATTATCTTGGATGCATCACAAGTATGAAGAAAAGCCATCAGCTTGGTTTGGAAAACATCAGCAAATGAAAAACCTATAACCAAAATCTTGATGCAGATTTTCTGTGACCGTGACTTTGACCCCATGGTCCAAGGGATAACCAAGGATGTTGTTGAATGAACTATCTTCATGTTATCATTATTAATGTCAAGAAGACTATTAATGGATTTAGAAAATTTCAGCAAATGAAAAAACGATTACAAAAACCTCAATGCAAATTTTCTAGGATAAAGATCTCAAGGCGAAAGAGGCAAGAATGATATGGAATGAATTGCTTTAGCTCAAAAATGATTTATCTCAAGTACGGACTTAGTGGCCAAGTGGTGTTATAGACTTGCTTTGACAGACACATGCCACATGTCACATCTCAGGTCTTGAGTCCAGGTCACAATTAGAATTTTCACAAAAACAACCATTACTTAATGGAAAATAACCTTCTAGAATGATCTAATGAACCTTGTTTATTTACAACACAATAACCTGCAAAGTTCACTCTGGAATCTCCAAAACCCTGAGTGAAATCAACATATTTACTCCTTTTTGTTTACCTGAATAAAAATCAGGTTAATAAGCTAAAACGTCATCGAGGTCAAGCAGAAATGAACTCAATTTGGACAAGGTCAAGTCAGGCATACAATGTTAAATTACAGTAACATGTAATGAAATAAAAAAAACTTTAAAACTAACAAACATTTAAATTAAATTTTCGCAACACGTTAAAATGACATTACACCCCAAAAATCAAATCAAATCATCTCAAGTATGAGAATCTATCAACTAGTTTTGGTGAGATATGCAAATTAAAAACTTTAACCAAAACATTAACAAACTGATGACAATACTGATTCCACCACCACTGGATCTTGTTAAAAATTTGACTATACAAGCATGAGATCAACATAAGGGGATGGCATTCTTTCTATCCATCATTCAATAAATCATAAAGTGAGCAAAATATGGTGCTCTTCATGGGAAAATCTCACTTTCAATTAAGAAAGTACAAATACCATTGTAGAAGGAATCTGGATTTGTAAGAAATCTTAGTAAAATATGTTTCTTCGAAGATACTTACCCAGTCATAATACCTTTGGAGAACTAAGACTACCTCGCAAATCCAGCCCTCCCAGATGAAGCTGTTAGCTTAAGTAAGCTAACAAAATTGTCTGCTTATAAATGTATCAATTTGTGATGATATTTCAATTATTACTGGAGCGGTAGATATGCCCCCTATGGACGAAACTGCGTAGAGGCTTGGATTGTGTGTGTGTATTATGATTGTTTAAGTATTTTACTACGAAAACTTGGTTTCTGTTTCGAATATATTAACCAAGCATAATACCTTAGAAGAATATATAAGAGGTGGATGGTGGTATATCCCTTAAAGGAGACTAGAAATCAAAATTTTCCTTTTACGTATGTAATTCTCTTCAGATTTTAATTCGACTGCAGTGCTTATAAATTAAATATCATAAGAAGGTAGTGATTGTATTGCGTGGAAGTTACCACGATTCCGTAAATTGCCGAGTTTTTCCGAGTTTTGATGAGACGACAGATCACGTGGTACCGTGACGCTATACTAGCCAGTCCTCGAATACAAACATAAACATTGGCGAGCGAGGCAGACAGGAGACCACATTTGGGTTGCACATTCAAAAGTTGAATCTGCAATCTGATATAATAGTTTATGTTCTGTACTGGTAAGTGCTAAGCAGCAGGGGGGGCGAATCCGACATTTTGTCCAATCGTTATTTTGCTTAATTATTACTTTCTGCACTCAGCGGATCCGGTGTAGTCAGCGCCCGGTAAAAAAAAAACGACGTCGTCGTCGGTGGGTCGTCCAATCGTCATTTGGTTTAATTAATACTTTCTGCGCGCCGATCCCAGCGTCGTCAGCGTCCGGTAAACACAGCGACGACCGCGTCGATGTCATTGCCCCCCCTGCTGCTAAGTGGTTATTTACAATGATCTCACAAACAGAGTGATTACTAACTCCTCCTCTTGTAAATCAATTAGGTTATTTGACTGATCAGTAAGTCTAAAATTAATTCTCGTTAAAAACCGATTATGGCATCGCATATAGACCGGATTAATCGGGCTCTCAACGATTAAGAATCCGGGAGGGGCTGTTGGCGAAAATGAATAAAGGATATACCCCTGTTGAGCTTGATTTGATTGCTTGGTATCTACCTGGTAACTCCCTTCGATAACATCACACACTAGATTGATTGCTATCACCGATGCGATATTTACGTTGTATGGAGCAATATGCCTACCACCATCTCCGTTATCGTGTCTGAGGATAATTGATGGACCGAGAAAATCATTAAGAGACTTTCTTAGTTCTGGCGCGTTGTATCCTGGAAACTTGAAATCGGGTAAATCGGCTTCTGTGATATTATACTCGGTTAGGAATTTTTGTTTATTATCATCGTTGTTATCGGATATTATTTTAACGATTCGCTCATTAATATATTCCATGTCTGATATAAGTTGATTTAACACCTCAACGTGTTTTCGTGCTTTTGTTTTCCGTAGTTGTTCTAGTTGCAATTGGTAATTACGATTAATCTCGATAAAAAAACTATCGATATCATTTAAAATAACTGTTAATATGACGATCGATTCAGGAGTTTTGTCATACCGAAAATACCACTGCATGGCATTCCTGTTTTGAAATATAAACCAACTGGGTAATAACGTGTTTTTCATAATAGACAAATTATCTCGATAACTGGGATTAATTTCATGATACGATTGCGCATTCGTGTGCAAGTCCGCGGAGATTTCATTAGGTGGATTCTCGGGCCAACCTAGTATGGTTCTTATTGAACTGTTATAAATATCAACTATATACCCCGGTGTGCTTATTTCAATCGTCGACGATAACGTCGGTTCATGAACCGTAATATCGATTTTTGATTCTTTTCCTGTGATCGATTTTATCCTGCGTTGAAATTCTTTATTGATTTGTTCTATTTGGTATGACCCAGTTGGTATTGTAACCTCATTCCAGTCTGGGGTCCCATCGGGTTTATTTGTCCATGCAAAAACCAGCGAGTTATTAGGTTGTTGTCCGTTAAATGCTTCCGCTCGGATATTAGGCCAACTGTGATATATTCGCAATTTTGCCAGCGCTATTTCCTTCACTGGAATCGGAGAGGGGAAGTTTACACTGAATTCTGGCTTCGTTGATGTTATCGATATCATATTTGTTTGTACCGGAGTGGTGTTCTCCGCGATCCGTTGAAGTAATTGCAACCGTTCGGGGTTCAGCGACATTATTATTATTCGTCGTTTCTATTGTTTAATTTCAACACCGAATATTAACAACCTGCTTGTTTTCAGGAGGATGTTTTAAGCCCATTGAAGTGGTTTCAGGAGAGTGTTTTAAGCCCATTGAAGTGGTTTCAGGAGAGTGTTTTAAGCCCATTGAAGTGGTTTCAGCCACGTGGTTTCCAGCTTCCAGTTGAAAATCCTCGATTTTTGACATCGCGGAGTCATGCAACTGGACCATCGTGGAGAATTCAGCATCGGATATAAACGAATTATCTATCGCCAACGAGATAAACCCGGATAATTTCGAGTACGCGTCTGATACTATTTGATGTTTTACTGTATACTCGTTGAGTTTTTTCTGAGAACACGATGATATCTTTCTAGTGATTGCGTTGGCGACTCCAGCAATTGTTGTCGCCGCGGAGATAGCGATTGGAACAGCGATCGGGGCCATCATGGTCACCGTGGATAAAATAACACCGGTACCGGCTACTATACCTGACACCGAGTACACGACCGCGTCGATGGTGGTTATTTTTCGACGGTATTTTTTTATTTTTACACGGTATTGTTCGGAAAGCGTTTTCAAATTCGCGGAGAATTCTTTTACGGTATTGAATCGATATTGATGTGACGTCGGTGATACCTCTGATTCAATTACCTTGGTGGTCATTTTTATTTTAAAAGAGCTAGTGTTTTTAATTACTTAGATCCGTTACAAATTCCACATACCATGTAATGTTTGCCTCGGTTAAATGTCTATCGGCGGCATAAATTGTAAACTGTTCAGTTGCGTCCTTGTCTATAATTGTTGATATTGTATTGTTAAACCCGGATGAACTCGACGATAATATATTAAAATGCATAATTGAAACCAGTGTCAATCGATAAATACCCTTAACAGTTGCGGTGATTTTTACTGTATTCTGTGTAGGAGTCCAAACGAATGATCCATGAGGAATCGTGTATACTGTGTTGATGGTGTTTTCATGAGGGATTTTTATTTTTGTCACCTCCGGTAGTCTGTCTTTAATCGCTGTAACATCAGTTTTGATTGTTCCTATTTCCTGTGTATGCGCGTCTATACTCCTTTTGTTCGCTGCAATATTAACGCTGAATGCTTTTATGAGCACTTCATGCGCGTTTACAGCAATTTTGTTCTCTTTAACATCATCTTTGATTGTTTCTATTTCCTGTGTATGCGCGTCTACACTCTTTTTGTTCGCTTCAATATCAGTTTTGATTGTTCCTATTTCCTGTGTATGCGCGTCTACACTCTTTTTGTTCGCTTCAACATTAACGCTGAATGCTTTTATGAGCACTTCATGCGCGTTTACACTCTTTTTGATCGTTTCAACATCAGTTTTGATTGTTTCTATTTCCTGTGTATGCTCGTTTATATTATTTTTGTTCGCTGCAACATTAGTTTTGATTGTTCCTATTTCCTGTATATGAACGTATAACCCCGCTTTGATCGTTGCAACATCAGTTTTGATTGTTCCTATTTCCTGTCCATACGCAGTGATATCATTTATAGTTATTGTAATTTCATCCGGTCTGGTATTTTTTTTACCAAAGAATTTATCAATGGTGTTATCAGCCCTGTTAAAATTTTTTCGTAACGTGTAAAATTGGCCCGACAGCGTTGTAAACTCCGAAATAGTACTTTTTATCCCCACAAGATTCGGTTCGGTTACCGTCGGGGTTCCAAAAAAACTAGCAGTAGTGAGTTGTATATCGGTGACAGACTTTTGTATCCCCTCGAACTGATTTGCTTGCGCGTTAAATTTATCATACAAATTTTTTAACGAATCCGACATGGTTATATAATTATCGCCAAGTGTACTTATTTTTCCATTTATCGTCAAGATGGATTCACCTGATTTAAGTCGTCCGTCATCGGTATACAACACGATAGTGTTCTCGGCGGCATCACGCTGTCGTATTAAAACGTCATTCAGCGACACATTACTGGATTTCAGTTTACCCTGGCGGTCTTGAAATACAACTATTTCGCCCGGGTCAACACTGGTTAAATTTAACGTATCAGCGATTTCATCCTCGATTAGTTTTTTTATGTCATCGGTGGCGAGCGTTTCCGTGGATTTTTTCAGCGCCGAAACCGGTCGTCCCCAGATATCAATCATTATTATTGTAAAAAAAAACAGTGTTTTTAATTAACCCGCCGGGCTTCTACGACCCCACTAGTGTATTCGTTTACAATCACATGAGGTGGTTTCCGCGATGATGAAATCGCCGCGAGTACGTTCAATACCTCACGGCCGCATATCGGTGGGTCACTTAATTGTTGTGTTGGCAGCGTGGAATAAAAAACCGGGGCTGAACACGCCCGGATATACCGCATGAACTCGTTTGGCGGGGCTAACCCGTATGAATCAAAATAGACGATCGCACGCGGATCAATTGCGTATGCAACCCAATGAGTCCCCGCTCCAGAGGATTTATCGAGGTTAATTATACCGGTTTCAATATTCCTTGGTTTTGTCGGTAATTGATCCCTCATAAAAACACCTCTGAAGTTTTTTATCGCTAACGCGTTTGCGGCATCTATTAAATCAAAATTAGACATAGGAGTTAATAAACGGTTCCCGGTAGTCTTAGACCCTTCCCCGAGTACCATGAATACGGGGTTCCCGGTAGTCTTAGACCCTTTC
Source organism: Sinohyriopsis cumingii (assembly GCA_028554795.2). Taxonomy (NCBI): domain Eukaryota; kingdom Metazoa; phylum Mollusca; class Bivalvia; order Unionida; family Unionidae; genus Sinohyriopsis; species Sinohyriopsis cumingii. The sequence goes on from CM068834.1 coordinate 25,337,418, forward strand.
CTGCTACGGGTCGTTTTTTTTTATAGCCTTTCCCGGTTGCCTTCTTCAATGCCATTCCCGCCGCGGTACCAACGGCTCCTAACGCCGCCGCCTTCGCCACTGCTGGGGCCGCCGCGGCAATCAACGCTGGAATCGCAGCTAACAGCGGAAATATCCCACCGGTCTTTTCCATGTTTTTAATCGCTGCGGCCGAAAAATCTATTTGAACACCCTTTTTATTCTTCATCGCATCATTGAAATGTTTTATTTGACGCGCCGTCAACGATATCTTATGATTACCACCTGCCATCTGTGACGGCTTTAACGTTATTGTGGTTCCACATTGTTTAGCCGACTTTGATCGTAATTTCTTGACTTGACCATCGGTCAACTCTACATCGACAACATTATACGACATTTTTATTGTAAACGCGTTTATGTTTTCAATTACATGTTTTCCACTGGCGCATCAACGATTCTCATTCGTCCACCAACACCTTCCAACAGCATTGATTTATCGCTGAGAATGACAGCAACCGCTCTATAATCGGCAATAACGCCGCGAGTTACATTAGCTCGGAAGTGTATATCAACGACGGATTGTCTTGTTAAATCAAGATGTTCCAGCGAAAAGTAATAGATCGGATATAGTTCTTTGAAATCATGTTGTGATATTTGCAAACCAGTGTCGACGTTTTGATCACGACTCATATACGACAGCAACCGATGGTACACGCGTGCAATATGGTTTTGACCGTAATTAAGTTGTATATCCTCAGATGGTTCCTGCTGTCCGTTTATTCTCAGCGAGACGTCAGTAACGCCTAATCGATCAAATATCATATGGCTGGATAGTTGATTATCAACTCTCGTCATATCCTGCAACGCAACAAATATATGACGCGGAGCCGAAATGCCTTGTTGTGATGCCAGGTTCCATGTAAATATACCATTGATATTTGATTGCTTAGTATCTGTTGTTGTTGTTAGCCAACTTAGTAATGATTTTCCTCCCTGCTCCATAAAGGATAGCAATCGTGCCTCTGTGGTAATGGATGGAGTCATTACTGGCATCCACAATAATATTTTAGTTAAAACGACTTTACCAGAGTCATTATTTGGATTCGCAAGATCCGCCTGAATTCTCCAAATTGCATTTCTATCATCACCTTTTCGCACAAGCACCACGGTATGCTTTGCTCCGTAGATAACTTTTCGCACGTTCCTACAAAATCCAAATATATGATGCAGTGGAATCGCGCATGAGAAAGATCTACGCGGCCCTGTTAACACTGATATGCGTGTTGCAGCTCCGATGTTAAAATTAGGATCGCTGTTTATAATCATATTCTCAACATCAGCGTTAGCGCTATCAGCATTATTTCTTGGTCGTCTTACCACAAATTGCGAGTTTCCAGCAGTGTTTCTAGTATCCTTTGCAAACATCATAGATGGACCCGCTGATCTTGTATAATCGTCGGAATATCTTGCCAGCCCGATTATTGTTGTAGCCACATCAACATCACGTTCTATAGACTCGATCTCTCTTCCATCAATGAGATATTTTGCGCTCTCAAATAGCGCCATTACGCCGTTATTGACTAAGCCAACTTTGGTATCATCTGGATACGGTGCTGGTACAGCAGGAGTATCGGCCTCTGTTACAAGTTCTCCTTCGATTTCAATAAACGCTTCACACGGTAAAAAATATTTACTGGTATCATGGACTTGAAGTTCAATTCGCGATCGTATGTTGGGTTGTACTGCATGATAGGAATAAAATTGATAATTACGGACAGAATCATCCTTGTGCACTGGTGCGTCCATATCAAACGCCGGGTCAGCTGTTCGTTTAAACATTTTATTTAATAATACGCTGATGCATCTAAATCATCGTCGTCGTTTTAAATTCTTCGAATTTTGTCGTGGTTTTAAACCACTTCCCGCTATTATGTTTGCGATGTCATCTTGATTATTGTTTACCAACGACGCTAGTTTTTCTTCCACGGCGTTATTTATTACTTTACTGACATTTGCAGGCATCACTGTCGTTGATGGCATCACCGGTGGTTTCTGTTTTCTTTTTCTCACCAACGACATTAGTTTATCTCGTGCTGCAGAAAACGCCCTTCCGGCGACATCTCCAATAGCGCTGATTCCCTTATCACGAATAACATCAATAGCCTTCATTCCTAATTGTTTGGCTAACGGCGCCACTTTTGGAGCCATTCTTGTAAATAACCCCGCAATGGTGCTACCGAGACCGTCTCCGTACCACGCGCGGTATACGGGCAATCGTGAGTTTACCACGTAGACGCTGACTGGTTTATCATGGTTGTAGTGTATAATCATCTTTATTATAAAAAACACCAGTGTTTTCCAATTAGTGATTGATCACCTCCCTCCCACCACCGAATCATAAATTTTGTCAAAAACATCGATTTTCTCTAAATGATTTCCTGGGGTTTTCATCGGCGGTAAAAATCCGCGTTTTTTGTCAATTTTTGTCGTTTTTGGTCGTTTTTGGTTGGTTTTTGCCGGTTTTTGGTAAAAAACATCGATTTTCTCTAAATGATTTCCTGGGGTTTTCACCCGTAAAAACCGACCAAAAACTGACAAAAAACGACAATTTTATAATTTTTTTAATCATCCACTAACTCGTCTATGAGAGTTCGATATACATTAATGTCCATGATACCACCGGCAAATAACCGCCTGCAAATATCAGCGGCCTCATTGATTATTTCCGGAGAGTTATTTCCGGCTCGTTTTCCTCCGATTAGTATTTCTAGCCGTGATATATCACTGAGAACACTACCAGGACAAGTAACGTCTTTACCAACAGAGTATCCTTTTCCGTGTTTTGGTCTTTCACTTTTTACTTTATTGTGGAATATTATATAATTATTATCACGCGGTGGTAATTCATTTTTATATTTACTTGCCAAATACACTATTCTTGTCCAGTCCTTTAACGACCTTATATTTTTCTCGTAGCCGCTATTGATATGCTCATCTCGTGTGTCCTTAGCAAAATTTGTAACAGTAAAATCAACTAATTCTTCGTAGCCGAGATTTCTAATTGTGTCTATTGTGCTCTTTTTAAGCACATTACGGGGTATATTCCCCTCTTTCTCAATTTCTTCCGGTATTTCTTCCGGTATTTCTTCTTCTGGTTCTCTTGCGGTGGCGCCTAGTTCTTCTTCATCGGCTATTGTAACATAAGGTTCTTGTGGGTCCGTTATAGCGAGTGGTGGTGGCCTCCGTGTTGTAGCAACCGCTATTTTCGCAGGGAGTGTTTCCAGAGACTCTTTTGTTTGCTCGGTCTGAGCCGCTATCTTTTCAAGCGCACCGAGGACGGGCACAGTTGCCGCCGTAACATCTTTGGTCGCTTTAGTTACCGGAGCAAAGAGCTGTTCGCTTCCAACAGCAAAATCAGTTTGTAGTTGTTGCCGCGTTTGAAGTTGTTTTCGGACCCTGTCTCGTAACGGTATGAACTTTTTAAGCGCTACTAGCCGCTCTCTGGCTAGCCGAGTAGTAAGTGATTCGCCTACCATTATTGCAATTGCTCCGTAGTTTCTAATTTCCCGCCGAGTGTGGCGGGGGGTATGTATCCCAGGGGCTCCAGGGAGTTTTCGTCTATAATCCTTCTAATGTTTTTAATTTTATTAGAGATTTCTCGACGTCGTTCAAAAGCCTGTCCGAGATTTTTTCGTACTGTCTCAACGGCAGTAAATAGTCCAATAAATGCATTTACGTCATTGCCATACAAGTTTTCATTGATCGTATATTGTAATCGCTTTATAAAAGAATACTCGCGTGGCAGGGTATATCGACCTTTCTTTGATTGCTCGTTAATAATTTCATAATCAGACAATATTATTTGGTTATGAAGCTTATCAGAGAATTCAATTCCTTGATTTTTTAATTTTAAAATCTCGGTTAATATATTATTGATGTCTTCGATATTCATATTCTTATAAAACATCTTATTTCTAATATCAAAAAAAAATTATTTTACAAAATGAACCCCGCGTATCAATCCCGAGGTGTGTTAACATTCGATGAAACATAAAACAGAATATTACAGTTGTTTGTAAAGACAATTTATTCCATCAGTTTTCTTCCGGAAGAAACAATTTATTAATTGTAATAGACTGTAGCGTTCACACTGTCGGTAACTTTGTCACTCGGTGATATACCATCACGAGTTATTCCCCTTTGATGTTACATATGAAAATCGAATTCTGCGCCCGGTCTTTTTTGAGATCGCTGAATTTTGTATTCCTTCTGCAACAAATTGTACTGCGGGCACACAAATATCAAAATATCTACTGGCTTCATTCATCGACTGAAAAGTTTTTTCTTCGTGCGTTATTGTATCAAATGACTTTACGGGTTTTGCTTTTTTTGAGTATTTACCGGTTCCTCCTTTTTTGGTATTCTGACTTTGCGAGATAGCTTGCAAGTTTATAAGATAATTATCAGTCTTATTATTATTAATATGATCAATCACAACCCCATTCTCGATTAATCCGTTAAATACTTCAAATACAATCCTGTGAACATAATAGCTTTTTCCTCCCGCAGTAAACATCAAATACCCGCGATTATTTACGGTACCAACCGGCTTCTTCAGTCTACAATTTCTAACAACGCCGTCACGAGATGCCTCGTAATTAACGAGCACGGGATGCGGCTGAAATTCTTGGTTCATTTGTATAATAATACTACTTGTCTAATTCATTATTTGGTTTAATTATAAACCTTGCAATGTAGTCCTGAGGAGTTTTGATGACTGAGTCAGCGGTGGGGTCAATGACGGCGTTTTTTATTCGCTTGTCATAATAGCGTTTTAACTCTCTGTATCGCTTTCCGCCACAATTGATACACAACTGCGATTTTCCTCTTACACCAACGTGGCAAACCAAGCACGGTAGGGGGCCAAGAGAACCATTACGAACGCTTTGTAAATGATACCCGCAGAATTCACCTCTGCATGATTTATTGCACGGGGTTGTCGACCCAATCATCAACCATTTGCAGTGATTCATTATACTATATTCTTTTATTTAAATACTTGTTTTAATTATATGGAGGAGTTCGAGAGATTAGCAGCAATTAAGCCCTGGAAAAATATTAAGTTCAATCTCGATAGAGCCTTCAAGGACGCACCAAAAGCGTCAATAAACGATAGAACCCTGTTAAATAAAATACGCGATTGTATCAATGAATTCAAGCGTGATGGTGCATCTCATAGTTGGTCAACATTTCGAATTGATGGTGTTGTTGATGCTACCATGAACGACAAACGCGCGGCAACGATAATATCACAACTTGGCTCCAGCAAGTATTTCTTCAGAGTAAAATTTATTGTCCGGGTGGAATCAGGTAATTGGATCATACGTGATAAATTTGAACCGGTTCTCAGCGACAAGAAAACAGTCACTGTTAGCCGCGACTCCAAGCCAGGGCTGTTAACCGGAGTTGACAGACCATACTATGAACGAGCGTATCCTGAAACAGCAGTTGTCTATGGAATATACCCGTTAAATAAGAAACCTGATATCGGAAAACTAGCGCCGATTAAACAGTCAACGGCGATAAATTGTGTAGCAGAACGAGTAATAGAGCATTTTACAAATGCGTGTCGAGGAAATAAACTGACAGATTTACGACGTAGCAAAATAAACCAATGGGAGGAGACAGTGCGCGAGCGAGGAGCAACCATCAGCGACATAGCGAAATTAGAAACGTCGCTGAGATTTCCAATAACCGTTACAACAATAACCGGTGAAGTATTATACGAATCAAAGTATAAATCAAATGGAGCCCCAATCAAAATTATTGATCATAACGAACACGCGTGGACGCCCGCGGTCACAATATTTCCACGGGATAGAACAGTAAAGTATATCCCCGGGGAATTCCTGGGAGAGGATGGTTTTCTCGCGGAGAGGAAACTATTTGATGCTATTGCCTGCTTGTGTAAAAATGACCCTGTATCAGTGTGGTTACTTCGCAGCGCTGAAAACGATGTGGATACCTTTGATCAGTTTGTAAGACCAAACGGTGAATTATATCGCACTGAAGCATTTCACAACAAGATGAAAAAAACCGCCATGGAATTTGAAGAGCATGATGAACAACTGCTAACAAATTGTTTTACGATTCCATCGGTTGCGGCTCATGTTGCAGCAAGGAAAAATGCGTGGAGACCAACGCGCAAGGAATTTCTACCGGATGTACAATCCAGTTGTTTGGAATACTATCACGGTGGACTATGGAACACTGAATACAACCGCGACGCTATGATTTCGGTTGATATGGTTGCCTGTTATCCAGCGAGTTTTCTCGGGTATGGATCCGCCGCTGAGTACTTCAAACGATTTGGACACCCCAGACATGAAATGACTCGTGTTGCTATTAATGGACCACTGCCTGATTTTGATTTAACCGGATTCGCTCGCATAGTATCATTTGAATTCGCGGCAGGACTTCATCGCTGTTGCTATATTTGGATCGGTAGACACATGGCTGAAAAGAGATGGCTTCCAATAGCGCTGCTACGGTATATGATTGATTGTAGCATGCTTGTATCGTTGATTGTCAGTGACGCGATTATATCATACCGGGCGCAGACTGAAGTCTGGTTACCAGAACCAGAGCGTCTAGATAGCATAATTGACGAGTCCAGAAAACACATTGATGCCGACGAGGAATATATCATCGAATGGTCCAAAAAGATATTCAACCAACGAAACTGCGAGGCAAAAGATCTCGGTAGAAGAATAATCGGTAAGTTCACACAAGGTGGAAAAAACTACGACTACAAATGATATTGCTCACGGCTGATTATAGATGACGCAGAATATGATTTCGTAATCAAGGACGCAGTGGCAAAAAATAGATACGTGAACTGCAAAACAGCTTTCTTGTCCAATGGAACAAAGTTGGGTACAGTTGTTACCTACAGCGATGGAGACAGCCCGGCATATCCACATTTGAGGGCGTCTATGCTGGGTTACGCCGCTATCAATTTATTCTCGATGATAAATAGATTTCCCGACACAGCGGTTAGAGTAGCCGTTGATTCATTTTATATAGACGTAAAGTACAAGGGAAACTTAGCCGAGTTTACTAGTCCGGACGAGAGTTGGGGTATATGGAGAATTAAAAATGAAATACGACGCGATTATTCCCCGTCAGCAAATGTCACCGTTGAAAATAATTACTTACGCGGTGATAATTTATCAGAATGGTCTAATGCACCACCGTGTTCTGATCCAATTTGTAAATATAAAACAGTTTATTTAAGCGGCTGTGGCGGGTCAGGAAAAACGACTCGGGCAATTGAATTATTTCGAACGCGGGCAAGTATAATCGTGCTTACACCGACCCATAAACTAGCGCGAGAGATAAAACAACGAAATGTTGACGCCGTTACTTATCACAGCTTTTTTCGATACAGCGGCGGTGAGTGGACTCCTGATCGAATGGGGGAAAAATTTATTCCTGAGGTTATCATCTGGGATGAGATATGTACTGTTTCGTTAGATGTTTTACAAATGTTTCTTGAGTGGTTGCTGCGCGCGAATACAGCGGTGATAATGTGCGGAGATCATGGCCAACCACCACCATTTGTCGGCGAGGGTCCACATGATTGGTTAAAGGGTTTTGTGGACTATTATGAAGAAACCGATACTGATTACCGAGCACTTGATGAACAACTGCGCGAGGTTAAAAAATTAATCAGATTACAGCCGGATAGAGTTCAATGTGAAATAAACCGCGAGGTGATTCCGGAAACGCCGTTAAATGAATTCTGGGAAACATGGAGACCAAACGATTTGATTGTAGCGAGTAGAAAGATAGTCAGAGACACACTTCAGCAAAAGTTATTTACGTTGCATAAGGAAAAGTTTCCAACGCGCCCAGTGCCGTTATGTTATAGACCCGCGAACACACGGCGGCAGAACATTGAAGTTGAAATCCCGGGCCCGACAGCGTCAGGGACAAAAAACAAATTCTTGTGCTGAATGATATTGTGCTCGTTGATATCAGCGTCGTCGAGGACGCGCTACGTGCTGATAAATCCCCGTGGACGCTAGGATACGCAACGACAATACATTCCTCGCAGGGACTGACTATCACGGATACAATTGTTTGGATGGTTGATAATCGCATCGAATGGTCAAATCTAGTCTATCTCGCAGTGTCCAGAGTACGGAGGATGAATCAGCTTCGAAGAATTGTTATTGACGAAGCCAGTGACAACGATGACATTATTGATGCTAGCGTCATTGATAGAAAACTCTCGGGTTACCGCCAACAGGATAAAAAAAAACAGCGGCGTTTTGATATTGATGCCGAATTAATAATTGCTTTACGACAACAACAGAATAATCACTGCGCGAGTTGCAATTGTGTAATGCGCTGGCGTTATTCGGATAAAGACGCTCGCCAATTTACCGTGGACAGGATCGATAACAGTCTGGGTCATGTCAAAAACAATGTAAGGTTAACTTGTCTTGAGTGCAATAGACGCAACGGCGCTAGTTAAGACCACGCGGGGGCAATTGAGTATCGTCAGGTATCACTTGTAGTTGCTCGCGTGTAAATCCGCGCTGAGGAGCAGTTGAATCCAGTCTATAGATCGGTGGTCTACCAGTTGATCGTGTTATCGTTGATATGTTATGCGTGGTAACACTCCAAATAGGATCAGTAGCTCTTTTTTTACCGCCTTCAAGCTCTCCTGGTTCATACAGATATCTAACAGTGACATCGCCGAGAATCGGCTTGGAAACGCTATCTATTTTTGATCTTCCGGGTATATACTTTTTTTTAATCGCGTCGCTGGGCTTCATGTTGATTGCTCGGGTAATCTCGTTATTTAACGCTGCAATTACGTCTGGCAACCTTTTGACCCATTCACGAGATCGTTTTTCCTGGATGAATTCCTTCGCGTATTGATACCCAAATAACCGTTCAGCAAGAGTCCGATTGAATCGTTCAATAATTGCCTGATCACGATGTAGCGCAGTATGACCTCGTCGTATCGCGACGCTATGATGTTTCAGCGTTAATAAAACAGCGCCGCGAAATTCATTGCCAGGATCAACTTGTAATAGATTTGGCCAGCGCAGAGGACCCCTTCGGTAAATCCGCTCAAACGCATCGGCTACTTCAGTTGCTGACTTTGTTTTTAACGGCTCCGCTTGTTTGTATCGACTCGCAACATCAACTACAGTTAGCGCGTATTTGTAACCGTTGTCATGCGGAAGAAATAATATGTCAGCTTGATGAACTTCATTGGGTACGGTAACATCAAAGCGCGAAAAGTTGATTTGTTTAGGTGGTGGTAGATAGATTTGCCATAGAGCCTGTTTGGATAACCAATTAGCCGCAACGGCCTTTGTTACCTTTGCAGCGCTTGCGAGTTTACCAATTGCGGCCTTCCCCTTCCAGTATCCTCTCGGAGAATAATAGATGGATTCCATGTTGTTATTATAAACGCTAGCGTTTTCAATTACCAGCGCGAGAAGCTCCGCTTCCAATCATTAATTTACCTTTCATAGCCGATTTTACCAACCATGAAGCCAATTTTTCTTTGAATGATTTATCAGGAATAGCATTTAACGCGTGAATTAATTTTACATCCGCGATATGACGCTGTTGCAGATCGCTACTTTTGTAGTAAGCAACATCATGAGCATGACACGCCTTATCGATAGCGTTTATTGGATACTCACCGGGTCGCGGCTGATTTTGATCATCGAGTCTGATATCTAATCGTGTTCCGGGGCCACAGTAGCTATATCCTGGGAGGTGCTTTTCTCCTGGATACTTTGCCCACGGTGTTCCGGGGAGTTTTGATAACTTGGCTGCAATATCACCTCCTCGCTTTTTTTTAAAGCATCCCCGGGTCTAGCAGAAATAAATCTAAATTTCTTTGTACCGCATTGTACACACTTACCAGTAAGCGCCGATCTGTTATTTCTCGTTGTAACGGTTGTCATATCATTTGTGCCAGTACGCACTCTACACTTCACACAATATAGATCCATAATTTATGTATAGAGATATGAATATAATTGATTTTTCGGCGACTAAAACGAGAGAACCAGTTAAGCATGTTGCAGCGTTACCAAACTCGATCCGGATGATTATCATCGGACCATCTGGATCCGGCAAGACGCAATTGTTACTCAATTTAATAATGAGATGGATGAAGTGGGATAAGTTGTATTTAATCGCCCCTAGCGTGGATGATCAACGATGCTACGAGGTGTTGAAAGATTTTAACGAGAATGCATCAGCGATCGCTGAAAAAAATGTTATTGAGTTTATTACAGATATCAATGATGCACCGGGTATTGATGATATTGATGGCGACGTTAACAATCTAGTCGTGTACGATGATGTTATGTTAGACAATCAAAAAAACCCAGCTAGGATATTTTCCAGAGGCAGGCATAAAAACACCGACGTGATATATGTCACTCAACGATACACTCAGATTCCAAAAGTAATCAGAGACAACTGTAATATTCTTGCTGTATTCAACGGCGTTGATACACACACGCTACGAAATATCTGGCAAACTTGGTGTGGCGGTGACATGGACTTTAATGGTTTTCGAAACTTTTTTAGTCATGCTCAGTCGACCCCACATGGATTTGTAACGATAAATTTACATGATCCTCGGACACGATATCGTATCGGACTTGACCAAATATTCGGTTAGTTGTAAATAATTTTCATTGTAAATAACCACTTAGCAGCAGGGGGGGGGGCAATGACATCGACGCGGTCGTCGCTGTGTTTACCGGACGCTGACGACGCTGGGATCGGCGCGCAGAAAGTATTAATTAAACCAAATGACGATTGGACGACCCACCGACGACGACGTCGTTTTTTTTTTACCGGGCGCTGACTACACCGGATCCGCTGAGTGCAGAAAGTAATAATTAAGCAAAATAACGATTGGACAAAATGTCGGATTCGCCCCCCCCCCCCCCCCCCCCCCGCTGCTTGCTAAAAGAAATTTGTTAGGCACAGGCCCCGGGCTGGTGACTTAAATAAACTAAAGTCCTGAATGAAATTCCACAAGCCCGGACAGTTCATACCTGTCAACTCTCAAGCCGGGAGAATAACCTCCCGATTTTGGGGGTATTTCCTCATCTACCTCCCGATCTCGTAATATCTCTCAATTTTGCGCAGCGAAGTCCCGATTATTACATTATGTCTGTCAATTTTCATTTGTCAGAAGAAAAAAAACCCTACCCCAAACCATTTTTAAATATAACGTATGCAATCCACAGTCTAAACTACCACACTGCAGACATCGTAGCGATATGACTGAAAAATTGTTAAAGCTACGTGAAAAATTCAAACCACACGCACACACGTCTAAACCGGCACTGGACGAAATAATTAATATCATACAACAGTTTTTTTCTTCTTTTTTTCTTCTTCAGTAAATAGAACGTGAAGATTAAACATTATTCAAGTAAATTTCAGATTTTTTAAACAACTGCAACAGTACTATAATATTTAAAAAAAATTAAAGAATAAAATTGTCACCAATTACCTTAAATGAATTATCACTTTGAAATTTTCTCTGCAAACAAAATCGCATCTCCATTTCCGCCAAAGAAACTCGGCCAGTTAACACCTGACATTCCTCTACCGTATATGAAAAGTTTAATTATCATGATTAAATTACAAGGAATAAAACAAAATATACCATGCAGCATATGTGGCCCTAAAGAACTAATTCTGAATAAATATTTTATTCAGCAAACAGTGTTGCATGCATTAAGACTTAAACCTAAGGAAATAAGGTGGGACATAAAACGTGAGAAAAACAGTTGCCACAAGTACGGTAACTTGTGACTGCAGATTTGGACTGTTAAAATGAAGTCCATGGCATCGTAAGTAACAAGAAAATAGGCATCGTTTATTTGGTAATCAATAGATGGTGTTTACGCAAACACACACTGTCGAACATGGTTTCTTTAGGGCAGTCCTTTTCACAAGATCAATGCAAGGATAAGGATTATGTTCATTAGTCACACCGGTTTTATCGTTTGCGTACTTAAATCAAAACTTTAGCTATTTTGCAATTTAGCCAGAACTGACCAGAATATGCAAAAGGAGCTTGTCATGGGGGAATAATAAGGCGTATCACAGGGAGAAAAGGCACGTCAAATGGGCGGTCGCACATTGGGGCAAGGGGGGGGGGGTAAATAGTTCCCCCCCCCCGTTCTATTGTCAGACAGTTAATGTGAAACTTTGACCTCTTTTTTTTAATCGCTGCTCTTTAAACTGCCCAAGGAATAGTTTTATATCAGTTCCAATTATTACAGATTACAGTTTATGCATACTACATGTATACAGTGCATTTTTTTTACAAAAATTAATTTTTATAAGATTACTGAAAATTGTGTTTTCTCGAAACACGACCAGTTTAGAACCTTATTTTTAGCAAAGTTTCCATTTGATTAAAATCAGATCTAAATTTCACCTTGGACAGTGGTGATTTGATTTAGATTGTGCCGTGTTAAGGCGTGTATATCATCATCTTGAAAATACATTTACTCATTTCACCTGCGCAATCAAAGTTTCCTCGGGCAAACAATTTTTGTTTCGACAAGCCTGACGGGCACCTCACTTTGATGGGCCGGAACTAAAACCAAAAGGGGCCCAGGGTGTCGGGCTATCAGATTTGTTTTTAGCACTGCTGTTTTTAGATAAAAGATTGGAATGATTGTTGCATTTTGTGGTCACTTACTCGTCCTTCTGCCTGTTTTCGTAACTCACACATTTAACACTTTTCCCAGGATTTAAAATGTCCAAAGGTATGTCTGGAACAGCGCCAACTTTTAGTCTAGGCCTAGCATTTGCGTATCTTTGAGCTGCTATTTTTTCATGATCCCTCTCATAACATTCCTTTGAGAAATGTAACGAGCACATAGTGTTGTATGGTGTTGCTTTGAAATCGACTCGTTTGTAATAATGTACCCATTCTTTCATTATGCCTTTATCTTTTGGAAAAGATTTTTTTTTTATGTCAACAGGCTTTTCTTAATGTTCTATTACACCCGTAAACAACGCAAAACGGTATTGTCTTTTACTCTGGCAACTCCCACTTGGGCTGCTGGAGTCGCTACTATGACGTCAGATCCCGAAAGTAACCGAATAGGCGCGGAAATTTTGCATACAAGGTCACGGAAATTCAGCTCCTAGAAGATAGGCCAATATTTAAATATTGGCATTACGGTCGCAGATAATACTTCAGAATAAGGTTTTCTGTTATAGCACTTTTATTATTATTCTATATTTCCATTGGTTTCTGGTCTCCTTTAAGACGGAAATATTATCCGGTCCCCTACGGTAACATATACAGCTTCTAGATAACCCGACTGGAAGGGACTCCATCTGTCGGTGCGCGGTTTCAAAAGGGAAAAGATTTCCCTACATATCCAGAGGAAGTCATGAAGCCGTGTTTTTAATAAGCTGTCGATTGACTTAGAAGCGTGAGTTTTGAGCTGAAGAGATAGATCCTACCATATCGGATTAGGCCATTTGAGATGACAGAACTCGGGGCTAAATCCTAGCGAATGTGGATCTCCATATCACTGCCTGAATGATGACTTTCAGAGAACAGTTTCGTTCGAATGCTAGGCAAATGAGAACTGCCTTAACCTCATGAGCCTGGATGAGTAATAAGCTTATTTGAGACCAGGGTTATTTACCTGTACATTGAGCGAAAAAAACCACTTGATCCAAAATAGGATAATCTGTGCTGATATATCTTGTTGTCATGACTTAAAAGGTTGGAAAGGGCACGATCTCCCTCAAAGCATCGCTCTATTCGATTAAGGTACCACTTGAAAGATCTGACTTGGTATTATAAGTGGCCTTCGGTTGATGTGTCCAGGTCAGATCCACGACTTCTCCCAATCAGAGTGGAGCAATGAGACATACTGATTTCTTTGTTTTCTTTATACTCTCAGAACCAGCGGTCTTGGGGGAAGGTGAATGTGTTACGGTTGTTCCAATCCAAAGATAGAGCGTCGATTGCCCATACTTTTGGATCTGGGATGGGAGAGACAAAGGTTAGGAGTTTGGTAGTCCACCTTGTCGCAAATAGGTCCACCAATGGTCGGTCGCATCAGGTACAGATTTGTGTGAAAAACGAGGGATGAATAGACCATTCCGTCTGAATCAATTGATTCTTTTGTGACGAGTCGGCTAGAATGTTGAGGAATCCTGGTATATGACAAACATGTATGTTGTTTTGTTTTTGACAACATCAGTTTTGACTGCCCCACACAGTGATCTGGGGACTTGGTTCCTCCCTGTTGTTTAAGATAAGTTACTACTGTAGAGTTTTCAGGCAGAATCAGGACTCCCATGCCAGAGAGGCATTCCTGCCACCAGTAAAACTTACCTGAAATTTTGAAGGTTAACGTCCAGGTTCCTTGATATCGCTGCTTTAGAAATAATACAGACATGCGTCATGATTCACCAGACTAATGAAGACCGATAGGCTGATATTGAAACCAAATAGTAGAACCCTGGACTGGTGTACCACTTTGTTTTAGGCAAACCGCATGAACTTCCTGAAAGCGAGGCGAAAAAGGACATGGAGTTAAGCGTCTTTTAAGTCCACACTGAATGCAAATTCTTGCTCTTGGATGGCATTTAGAATGTGCCGTGGTGTTTCCATTGAGAACCAAGGAACGTGAATGAAGCGTTTTAGGGAGTCTGTAATAAAATCGCGGAGAGTGTTTTCCGAACACGTTCAACAGACCTTTTCCAAAATAGATTGTCTATTTCCTGCTTTAATGTGGTGGCGTTGAGTGGATCTGATGGAACGTTGCTGACTGTCGGAAATGTGTACAGCGGTAAAGGAATGTGAAATGTGATGCAGAGTCCCTCACGAACCACTTTCCATGTCCAGGTATCATTGTGGAAACTTTTGTCCCATTTGGATGCAAAGAAACGAAGCCTTCCTTCTTTAGTGATGTCTGAAAAGGGTGGATTGGAGACTGCGTCATTTTGTAATTGAAGGAGGTTGTCGAGAGGATAAACGCTGAGAAAAACAAAAGGCTTCACCCTGTGTTTTATTAGCAATTTCTTTGTGATTGCTGTGATCTCTGGTTGGACTGTTTTCGGAAGGTTTGTGTCCTATGGATAGCTCATAGATCCCGTTCCTGGTTTCCATTTTATCCCTGTAACTACGTTGTGGTGACGAGTTAGGGAAATTTGTTTCTCTGATGACCTGTTTACAAACCTGTTCAATCTAGCCGTTAAACAAAATGTTGGATGATAAAGGATGTGCGCACTTTCTGGCTTTATGGTCATCCTTTAGAAAGGTGGAGGTTGCGAGAACGAAGTCCTGTTGAACTAATTGTAAATCAGTAGCGGTGGTGACGACGTGTTATGCTGCCCTATATAAAACAAGGGCTATGCATTATACCGACTCACATCCATGTCCTGTAGAAGTCGAAGTGGTTGGAGAGAGAGACTATGTTCCGCTTGTTGGAAAATTGCCATGGAAATGATGTCCAGTAAAGAGCCCACGGCTACGATATCATCAAAAGCCACTCGATTCATACCTATGGAGCGTGGTTTGGACATCCCCGAAGATGTGATATCCCGGTCTCTTTCTTTGGTTTCCGTTTGGCAATAGCAGAAACACCGACGGAAGTGAGATGGAAAACGATTTGTGTAAAGAAAAGTGTTAATATTGTGATCCTTCAGTTGGTGGTTAAAACAGCTTAGAATTGTTGTAAATCTCCCTGACTGCAAGAGTAACTTGAAGGCAGGCTCCTTCTTCCTGTCATAAGATCAACAGAAGCTGAGATTCAAGTCCAGTTTGGTGTTGGCATGGAGGGAAGTGGTCACAACTCTGGGTATAAAAGGCGGAATACACCCTCAATGGAGTCAGGGATGGCTGAATCAAATTGTGACATCGTATAATCCTTATATATATATATATTGAGAACAAGCATCATCTCCCTTAGGGGTTCAAGGTGAGTCTGAAGAACGGCGAGATCTGCCGCCCACGAGACCCTTAGTACGTCCTGAACTAGAAACCATGACATCCAGACAGTTACTGAGAACGCAGGCTCTTCCCGTGGTAGAGTGTCTGGAGACTGGTTAGGCAATGTATGCAGATGTCTGAGGAGCTAAAGGAGGCATGGTACCGAAGGGAGTCTGTATGGTGGAATATGTGTTTGAGCTGTCCCTGGGTATGTGGAAGTAGATCTGATTCTATGGACTGGGATAATGACTGTTTTGTGATTGAGCCATAAAAAGAGGATATTGAACATGGCATGTGCCGGTCGCAACAGAAAAAGGACGTGTCTGTGAGGAGTATCGTCCGACTCATAAATTTGGGACAGATTACGGATGCTTGATCTATGTGATCTGTCCATAAATATATGTAGATTGAGAGAGAATTGATGGCTGTTTGTTAAGCTCTTGCATTCACTGGTCTGCAAGGGAAATAGAGCCAATCTCGATAAGAATCTCTAGTAACATTGGGTCTGTAGTAGGTGACTTGGATGCAGGACCAGTTCTTTTAAATCTTAATTGAATCCAGCATTTCGTGGATGAAGGGAGAGAGTTTGAGTTGTCCCCTTTTTCAGACAAAAAATCATGTACGAATGAAGGATCAGCTTGCAGAATGAGGACGTCCTCATCTTTTGAAGTTCGTTTCTGTGCTCTGCCCACAGTTCAAACCTGTACGTATACTGATTTAAACATAAACATGAATGGCCATGCCCTGCCACAGTGTGGGTACTATCGGTATGAGCTAAAACTTAGTGTTGGCACAGTAAGTGATAACACTACGAACCGTATAGAGAGTATAATGCTAATAAATATGCAACGATATGCGTGAATTGATCTTGTTTGATACGATGCAGAGCTGGCCATAATATGGTTATCTGGAAATAATATGTCTTAGCAGACAATTTAAGCCAATACTACCTGGTGGAGAGGTCAAGGACGTAGTGGATTGGTATAATCAACGAAACATGATTTCAGTATGCTAAGATTGCCTAGGTTAAAAATAACAGACAAAGAAATAAAGATTATCTATTTATCTAAGCATAACTAATTACGATATACAGATAATAATACCTGTAATAAGGCTCAGAGACGGAATGTTCAAGCAGAAGTATATAATTAGCTCATGGACTCATGCCGGCAAGCGCTGAAATGGTATGCTCAGAACGCTTGTTTGTATGTACCAAATGTAGGATTATACAAACAAAACAGGGTGCTGAAGAGTATAAGAAACTTGCACTCGAAGAGCTCTAACTGATGTCAGGCTGCACAGTGTACAGTTGGAAACATTATTATCAGTCTCTCAGGTGAAGGTTATTTCAAAGGATCAAGATAAGTGAACTGCAAAGTTATTGAGAAAACAGAATGTACAGACTTTAACAATTAATATTTTTTTAAAAAACATCTTTTTTAAATTTAATGTATTTTCACATTTATATATGCAGGTATTTTTAATTAAAAAAAAATAACTTGAAAATGTTCTTTGAGAATTAGGGCTGTTCCAGCATAATACACCTGGGACTATATGCAACAAAAGATTTGGTATCATTTTATTGTAAAGTAGTCACCCAACTGATGCAAGCTTGAATTTGTTATCATTTTATTGCAGTCACCCAACTGATGCAATTTAGAATTTGGTATCATATTATTGAAGTCACCCAACTGAAACAATGTAGAATTTGGAATCATTTTATTGCAGTCACCCAGCTAATGCATTTTAGAATTTGATATTATTTTTGTATGACGGGAGTAATTCTAGGAGCCTTGCGTACATTTTCGAAAACTGACTTCACATGGAAGCTTGGACACCAATTATCGCCACCACCATTACTACCACCAAGTATCTTGAAAAATTTGTCCCGAAAGTAAACCATGGTGGGAAGTGACCTATGCAAGAGAAATCAATAACAACCAACTATTAACTTCAAGATTATTAATAAATCCATCGAGGTCATCTACAGATGGGGCTTCGTCAATATTGGTGATAAAATTAATAATATCATTACCATCTTCGTCCAACAATTATGCGTTTTCATTAAAATCTTTAAGTACGTCGTAATATATCTGATCATCAACGGACGGAGCTACTAAATGCAACTTATCCCATCTGAGCCATCTCATTATCAAATTAAGCAGTAATTGTGTTTTACCCAATCCGGAAGGATCTGTTATTATCATTCTGATAGAATTCGGTAATGCTGAAATATATTTTGCTGGCTCTTGCTTTATTGTCGCTGAGAAAGCAATGACATCCATGTTATACAAATATAATAAATAATACGAATCTATATTGTGTTCGATGTAATGCATCCACCCCTACAAGTGGATTGACAACAATAATAACAAAAATTAAAAGACATGAACTTAGAGGAAAATGTGGTACAAAAAATATACATTTGTTTCTACAAGTAAAATCGGTGCTGATATGGCTACTTTATTAGAAATATTACGAAGAATACCTTGGGCTAAACACCTAGGAGAAAACATCTTCCAGGATATAATTATTGCGGTCCTGGACCTCGACTTGATATTTGACTTGATAACCAAAATCAACCAAGACCTGGTGAATATCCAATAAATAAAATTGATAAAGCCTGTCATATTCATGACGTTGCGTATAAAATCTTTGATTTACACCAAGACATATTGCAGATGTGGAATTAATTCATGCATTAAATTCCATTAAAGATTTATCTTTTAAAGAAAAATCAGCTAGATTGGCAATAAAATCTGCGATGAAAGGTAAATTATTATTCGGAGCGGGTAATTAATCAACCAATTATTGAAATAATGTAATCGATTTATTTTAGCCCAAGAGGATATTGGAGGGGTAGAGCAGCAGTTAGTAAACTTGCTGATGCAGAAAATAGTGCACGTTCTGTTGCTGAAAAATGGTTAGCACGACAAGCAATATGGCAAATTTATGTACCACCACCTAAACAAATTCACTATGCACATTTTTGATGTCAGCACTCCTAAAGAAGTTCATCAGGCTGATATTTTATTTTTACCACACGATACTATCAAAATTGGTAGACGTCAATCACGTAATACAAATACGCGCTGAATGTTGTTGACGTTGCAAGTAGATATAAAGAAGCGGAACCATTATCAACTAAAACAGCATCTGAAGTTTCTTCTGCTTTTGTATGAATTTATCAAAGAGGACCCTTACGATGGCCACAAGCTTTACAGATTGATCTTGGCAAAGAATTTCTTGGTGTAGTATCATCTCTGATGATCTCTGAGTATCTGTCCGGTAGAGTAAGTATTTATCCCGCTTGTTATTACATAATATTATATTACTAGCTATTTGTTTAATTTTTTAATCATTCTGAAGTTTCTATCATGGGAACAATTCCCGAATTACTATAGGAAACCGGACTTTTTCCCATTTACAAGAATATCGAGATAGAATAATTTTCTTCTTCTGATACCTCTATAAAATTTACGTATTATTAAAGAGAGATAACTCTTGTCTCCCTGACAGAGCAATTTATAGTTACTTCCCTTTTGATGACAATGGCATGAAAGAAGAAAGATAACTCTGTAGTATATCTTTCTCCGTAAATCGTAGTTAATTTGTGTCATCGTAATTAATTAATTAAAGATCTATGTCATAATTAATATCAGTGAAGTAACATAATGTTATAATAGTTCAAATTAGTAGAAGGATAATTTATGATTTCTAACGTACAAACAAAATCAAGACAGAAAAACACACCGTTACATGTACAATAAAATAAGCTATTTTTAGATCTGTTACACAAAAATATATATTTTTCAAACCTGACTTTGTGAAGGCAGATATATATATATATATATATATATATATATATATATATATATATATATATATATATATATATATATATATATATATATATATATATATATATATACATATATATATACACAATTATTTTATGCAGTGTTCTGGAAAATAGAAAAGAAGTCCACGCTGTAATTTTACTCAGTACTGTAGCAATCCAGCATAGGTATATATATATACACAATTATTTTATGCAGTGTTCTGGAAAATAGAAAAGAAGTCCACGCTGTAATTTTACTCAGTACTGTAGCAATCCAGCATAGGTAATTTTATAATAATTTCTGAAACTTATAACTGCAAGATGTCTTCGTAGCTCATTGCTAAATCACAGAACTCTGATACTCGAGGTCTGGCGACGGTCGCAATTTTTCAACAATAAGTGGGGTTTCTCCACCCATTAATTGCTCGAAATTCAACAGAAAAAGCACACACCCTTTTCTACGCGACCTGGGTTGATTATAGGGGGTGGGTGTGCAAAAATATGTTGAAAGTAGAGAAGGCTCCCGTATATGTATTGTACCGTCCTTATAACAAAAATTATAAATATTTGTGCCTTCCTTAGAATTAAGTTATAGAATTAAGATTATATGTTGTGCCATCCTTAGAATTAAGATTCTATATATCTAAAAAGCTTACTAGACAAATCTCACTTTGGCTATTCTCACTAGAAAAACGTCACTTTGACTATTCTCATTCGACAAACCTCACGTTGGATATTAAATCTTAAGTTGGTTATTCCTACTAGATAAACGACAATTTGGCAAAGTAGAAAAATATCAATTTGGCTATTCTCACTAGAAAAATATCATTGTGGCTATTCTCACTAGACACACCTCTTAAAAATTAAAACATGACGGCATAAAAATTTAAGTTGATCCTGAACAAATTGTTTTTGATTTTGAATCATTACAAAATCTTAAATTTGAAGTGGTTATACACTATCTGAGGAATATCGATTGATTAAGACCATCCAGCAAATTGTGTTACAATCTTTATCAACAGGGAAAGATAAAGAAGTATAGAAATTCGTCCCGCTTTCAATCGCGATTGAAAACATTAGATCAAAATAATCTAACGAATATGAAACAAAAAAGATTATCAATAATAATAATGATATAATAATAATAAAAATAATAATAATAATAATAATAATAATAATAATAATAATAATAATAATGAAGACTTTGTATAGCGCCTAATCTTTAGAAGCTCTAAGCGCTTTACAACATTAGACAACACCTATAAGATAAAAAACATATAATAACATTATTACAAAAACAAACACCATGAGGTTAGAAAAACGTTAAAAAATTTAAAAACATGCTGAGAATATTTCAGTTAGGAAACATTATTAGGTCTTTAAGTTTGTTCTTGCAGTCTAAATAAATGAGTTTTGAGAGCCCTCTTGAATGTGATCACTGTGTCTTTGTGTCTAAGTTCAGTGGGTAATTCATTCCACGTTGCTGGGCCCTGGTATGCAAAAGAACGCTGTCCATATGACTTTGTTTTTATAGTGGGAATAATGAGTATACGATTGTCAGAAGAGGAGCGTAAGTATCTTGCTGGTGTGTACACATGGGTGAGGTCGGATAGGTATGTTGGACTTGAGTCCGACAGTGAAATGTTGCACAAAGAACAAATTTTGTGTTTTATTACACGCGTAAGACAACTGAAAAGGATTATGAAAGTGATTGTAGTAACAACGTCACTAGCGATGAAAATGAAAATTATGACTAGTGATTTAAAAAAGTTAAAGTTAATTTTATTCTTATTATAAAATTTTTTTAATGTTGATTTTCCTAGATTTTAGTGAAATTTAATGAAAATTGATCGTTTTTGCACCGATTTTAGTCGAGTTGTCAGTAAAAACATAAGTGAAATTGCAGATTTTTAAAATCTGAAAACTCAGCGATTCTTGAAATGATTTATAAATAAATCGTTACGTTTTCCTTTTTCTCCTTAAAAATCAACTAAAATCAGTTATAATTTAGCTTTATAAAACCATCATTTTGCGCTTTGTTGTATGAAACTAAATCGATTTAAACCATTTATTTCAAAGAGTTGTTTTGGCGCTGATTCTATTTGATAGAATTAATGTTTCTGAAATTGCGATACATAGACATTACTATCAATGAAATAATTAAGAACCTTCATCTACTAATTTTACTGACATAAAAACAATCACAACTGTCTCTACATTTTCATTTCTTTTTTCAACTTTGATAAAGAAATATGTTCGTTTTGAGTTTTCAGGAAACAAAATTACTCCGTGCCGAATACTTACCCTACGTAAATAAAGATCATAATGAAATACATAATGTAAATCTAAATGGAGACAAAGTTGAAGCAGCAAGAACGCTGAACAGACCAGTTTTGGAGCATATCTTTTTTTTTCAAATAAAGCTTCATAAGAAAAACAAAAATGAAAATACAAAGTCAATAACGTAAAACCGAAGCCTCTAACCGACCGAGATTTTCTCCAATTGGGTTAGCTCATTTTATTACTTTATATTTTTGTCGTTTGTTTTTTTCAAATTTATATGTGTGCTTGTTTACCTACCGGGACATTCATTGTTGGTCGTCACCCTCACTGTTGCTGTTTCTTAACCAACATTTTTATCAAGATATACACGATATCGCGATCGATGATCATAGAAATTTATCGAGATAAATCCGTGGTGGATAGCTTGTGCTTTTGAAAAGAAGTTTTTGAACGTAGTCATATCCATATCTCATGAACACCAAGTCTGATGAATGTTTCGCAGAGTATGTGAATCGACTCCATTAAACAGAACTAAAACAGTAACGTTATATTTGATCACTTTATGTATTCGTGTATATCGCTGAGTAACATAAATCACGTCTTTGTTTTTGTGTCTGTCTCAAAAAAAATACCCGAGCTGGATTTGATTGTTTGTCCAACAGCACATCATCGTATACTATGAGATTATTAATAAATCCTTCAAGGTGATCTACAGATCGCACTCCATCAAGATTGGTGATACAATCAATAATATCATTGCCGTCCTCGTCCAGTAATTTTGCGTTTTCATTAAAATCTTTAAGCACGTCGTATCATCTGTGATCATCTACATATGGCGCCACTAAATATAACTTATCCCACTTGAGCCATATCATTATTAGGTTAAGCACTAATTGCATCTTACTAGACCTATGATAATTGCTGTGATAAAATTTGGTAGCGCTGGGTGATGTTTGACTGGCTCTTGTGTTCGTGTCGCTAAAAAAATCAATGATATCCTTGTTGTACAAAATATAATAAATAATATGGATATAATAAATAATATGGATTTGTATTGTGTTCGATGCAGGGCACTCACCCCCACAAGTGGATTGACAACACTAATAACAAAACATAAAAAGCGTGCCCTTACATGCAAGTGTTTCAAATGTGGTACGAAGCAAATACAAATTTATCTCCCTGATACAGTCAGGACACAAAGTGTCTGTTGGTGCTAGTTCATTAGGAAATCTACCAGGAGCTCCACGGGGTAGATATCCAGGAGAAAAATATATTCCTGGATTTAATTGCTGTGGACCTGGAACTCGACATGATATTCGACTTGACAAACGATGTTGCATTTGCGTTTGAACGAATTTATCAACGAGGATCCAAACCACTGGGTGGTTGATCCTAGCAAGAAATTACTTAGTGCAGTATCATCTCTGATGAAAAAAACGTAACGTCAAAATCAGACGAGGACATACCGCAATTCATCGTAATCAGGCAATCTTTGACTGATTTAATCAAACACTTGCTGAGCGGTTATTTGGATATCATTATGCGAAGGAAATAATTCAGAAGGATATGAGTCCTCGTGAATCGGTTGAAAGACTACCAAGTGTAATTGCTGCGTTATAAAATGAAATTACTCGTGCAATTGCTATGAAACCTACCAATGCGATCACAAAAGCACGTACCAATACAACGAGATGACTCCTAAAAACAACCAGTACTAGGTAATGTGACTGGAAGATATTTATATGAACCTGGTGGACATGAAGGTTGAAAAGAGCGACTGATTCTGTTTGGAGTGTGACGATACATCAAATTTCCATCGTGGTAAGATCCACGGGTAGACTGGCAATATACATGCTATATTTAACTGCTCTTCAGCGTGGAAATGTACGTGAACAATTACAAATAATTTGTGAGGATACACAATTACCACCGCAGTCACTTTTGTGAACTGGCCCCTCGACGTCGATCACATTTAGAACAGGTCAGCATTACATTTTCGCGTGTGTGACCAAGACTACAATTAGTTCTATTTACGGAAAACTGTCTTGGATTATTATTTGAATATTGCCACACCATTAGTGTTACAGATCGCACAATGATTATTATATCGTTGTTTTAGTGTTTTAATAAATTCAGCATCCATATCAAAGTAGCTTTTATTTTTTTATCACACTGTTTATAACTAATGTTTTTTCCTACTACATCATTGTTGATTTCCTGAGTTTGATTATTATTTCTTGTGAAGTTTATAATGACCCTCCGCAGCTGAGATATTCTTCTGACTCGAGACACTGCAAGATAAACTAAGTTTGACTATTCAATACGATTATCAGCAATCCAAATATTAGTATCCGAAATAGTTAATCCTTTTGATGAATGAATCATTATATCATATCCTAGAGTCCACGGAGTTTTGTCTATAATTAACGCGCTATAAACAACACTCATAGGAACTAAAGCAATATCATTTAACACAAGATTTTGATTACTACCACAACCTGGAATTTCAACGTCTATATTTCGTCGTCGAGTATCTGCTGGACGATAACACATTGGTGCGGGTATATTTGAAAGTTTCCTTTATGTAGCAGAAATAATTGTTGTTGAAGAGTATCACGAACTATCTTTCTACTTACAACTATCAAATCCTTAGGCCTCCACAAATTCCAAAAATCATTCATCGGAATTTCTGAAATTATCTCAGGCATTATTTCACACTTAATTTTATTTGATTTTATTCTAATTAATTTCTTAATCTCTCTTAATTCTGGATCAAATGCTCTATGATCATCATTTATTTTTTCACAATAACTGACGAACTTTTTCAGCCGCTTATGTGGGGATAATCCAACAAAAGTCAGCGGTTGACCATGAACGCAACGCATGATAGCAACGGTACTTTTTGTCAACAACCAATCAAGAAATATGTTTAATGTCTCTAGAGACGCTACGTATTTCATCCCAGATAATAATCTTTGGAATATATTTTTCACCCATTCGTTCAGGAGTACATATTTCTCCCTTCCATTGAAACAAGCTATGATAAGTATGAGATTTAACTCCTCGTTCGTTCATTTTGCTGGCGAGTTTATGCTTATGGGTTAATACAATTGTATCAAGTCCACGAAATAATTCGATCACACGTGTTGTGTTACCAGAACTTCCCGCTCCATTAAGATAAATAGTCTTATGTCAGGTCACATTGTTATATACCGATGGTGCAGATGACAATTATGATATTGGATTAACTTTGTCCCAAATAATCTTGATTTCATCGTCAGCAGATTCAGAATAACTAAATGTCTTTTCTTGTTGTATTCTCCATTCGCCCCATGATGCATCAGCGCCGATATGTAGTTGTTCTAGCAATCATGTATATTGTATATTGACAAAAAATGACTCTTTGGCTACTCTAACAGCGGCATCAGGAAATAAATTTAATCGATAATAAATTTATCGAAACGTACGCGAGCATTAAAGATATTTAATGAGTAAAATGCGGTGACTCACCATCGGTGTAACTCACAAGTCATAGTTTCCATGATCGAAACTTTGGAACGACCACACGGATACAGGATCGCTTTCACTGATATTTCTGATAAAATGAAACATATCACCGTTATCGAACTTTACAGTTTGATTTAGTGGTTACAGGATCATATACCAATGTTGCTGATTTCAATGAATAAATGCAGCTGGTAAATATTTTGATATTTTGCCACCTTCGATACACTTTGTCGCAAACAATATTACCAAATCGGCGTATTCGAAGAAATATGAACAAAACAATAATATATCAGTATCTCCCGATTCTGTTAGATAAAACACTTCGGATTAAGAGAAATAACTGTCAGGTAAAATATAGAGTGATTAAAAGGTTATTTCGCCTGTATTTTACAATAGTATTCGATTATAAATAAATTGGTTTTTTTGGAGGGGGATAATTTTTCAAATTGTTTTTTTGAATATAATATAACCAAATCGGTATTTTCAAAGAAATACAAACAAAGGTATCTTATTCTGAAGTATAAATCTATTGTAAGACAGAAATGGAACGCCAATGACTTTATCATGGACAAAGTCAAGGGATATAACTCTGACAGGTAAAGGTAGAGACTGTATCTTATAAACAATTTTCATTTACTGTTGAATAATGTTTTATTTGGGTTGGGTTTTTAAAGAAATGTTGTCATTCTTTTTCTGACTCAGTCATGTTTCTTGCTACCGCTAGATTCTGTTAATGATAAAAATTAAGAATAAAACAAAAACGCAAACAGCGAATAAACCACACCTGTTGTGGGAGCTACTTTTTGACTTCTATGTATTGGTCAGCTTCCATAGCAAGGACCCGTACTGTCGTTGGGGTTCACCCCATGCTCGAATTGAACAGAAAGTACAGTACAGTACAGCACATTACAGTACAGTACAGCACATTACAGTACAGTACAGCACATTACAGTACAGTACAGCACATTACAGTACAGTACAGCACATTACAGTACAGTACAGCACATTACAGTACAGTACAGCACATTACAGTACAGTACAGCACATTACAGTACAGTACAGCACATTACAGTACAGTACAGCACATTACAGTGCCGCCTTATACTCCTTCTTGAGAAGTACAGTCCGTTCTTTTATCGTCTGAAAATGGCAAAGCACGGATTGTGAGTAGAAGAGAGAAGTAGCAAGGGTTTGTTGAACTAATATCTTTGCAAGGTTGTAATTCACCATTTATTATTTATTGTAACACCTTCACTTATTCCGCCCTCCTGCATAAGATTAATCCCGGCTGGGATTAAGGTGCAGCACAGCAGATTGAGTTATACTTAACATATATATATACACATTTGCAAACAGTGATTTTGCATGTTTATACCCTTAATTGTAGTTTATACAGGTTAGTCCTATAAAACTTATAAACATTTAGAGGGTATAGTCCAGCTCTATAACCGTAAAAACAATTAGAAAGTAAGGTATTATAGAGACAGTAGTGGTGTGAGACCCACTTTCGGCTGATTTCATCCAAAAAAAAAAAAAAAAGAATCAGGAAGAGGGAAACACCGCCCCAATAAGATCTAAACTAAAGCAGTATTTCCATACCGTCATGGAGGAAAACAGGCTAATTGTTAACCACACGGATGGGTGCCAGACAGTTGACTTTGAGGGGGCAACAAAACACACACAGACAGAACGAGGTGTTGATGGCCCTCCATACCATGGGGATAGACATTGGGAAAGTAGAAGCTCTACAAAATGGAGGACTTAACACATATGTCCTATACCCTAAAGGAGGCGAAGCTTTACTGGAAGAGGGAGAAATTGAAGTAAAGGGAGTGGTCGCTAAAATATACAAAACTGCGCCCTTCATTAGGACAATGGAGCCTAGATTAACGGAAATACATGTAATGGGCCTGCCATTAGAAGTCAACACCCAAGAGCTAGTAGAGAAACTAAAGAAGAAAATGGGAGTGACAACAGTCACACACAAGATGGCCACTGTGTGTGCGTGTGTGTGGGGGGGTTTGCGCCTATAAAATCCGGGAATAGGCTGATCTACGTGAGTAGAGAAGACGCAAAGAAAGTTCCCATATTCTTTTATGTCCTGGGATTCAGGCTCGAAACGTGGTACAGGGGAAGTGAGCAAGACAGAGTTTGTCCCATGTGCCACCAGACAGGTCATGGACCCAGAGATTGTCAAGGGAGAAACGATCACCAAAAACAACAAGGGCCAACTTATGCAAGCAAGACAGCGGGCCAAGGACAAGGACAACAACAACAACAAAAACAACTACAACAAACAGAAGAAATTCTGAAATTAATATGGAGTGTCAGGGAGGCAAGGGAAGAAGAAATAAGAGAACTCCCGGAGTTAGACATAACAAGAATAGAGGGGCACAAGACCCTAGAATGGGAGGGTTATCTGAGCCCAAACAAAACGACAAGAGCGGAAGTAGAGAGAGATGATGCCGTACTTACAAGAAACCGGTACGAGATCCTGGAGATAGAAACAACGCAAAAGGAAGATAATCCCCAGTCTGCAACCCCTTTAACATCAACCCCAATGCCTAGGGGGAGGGGGAGGTCAAAACGGAAAACAGATGCGATATCGCCACAAGAAAGGTCAATATCAAGGATAAAATTAAACGAACAAGAAAAGAAGAATAAAGGAGTAGAAGCCAGGGAGGAAGAAAAGGACCGGGAAAGCCATAGCGAAGAAGGGAAAGATTTGACGGAATCGGACACGGAAACAGAATATGAGACAGAAATGGAGGAGGACACAGGAACCAAAGAGGCAACCGAATCAACACAAACAAATAACACCGAAACAGAAAGCACAATACAAACTACAATCACCAGTGCAGCCGAAAGTGAAAGCACTATAAATACATCAGAGGGGGGTAGGGAAACAAGTGCCCCCACTCCCGAAATTTCACAACTAAGTATATAACCTAAAAACTAATAACAATCTGTAAAATTAATAGAATCAAAAGCAACACCCTGGTAAGAGGCAGGAATGGAAGGAAAAACGTACAGCTCCTGTCTATCAATGTAAATGGTATAAATAAGGAAAAAGTGTTCAAATTTCCGAAAGACTTAAGTTATGACGTATTGTGTATACAATAAACACACAATGGTTTTAAAGATAACATAAAAGTAGCATTTGAAAGTCACCTGGACGGAATTTTACTAACTAGTGATTATGAAAATATAGACATTAAAAGGGTGGGGGGGGTGGGGGGTGGCAATTTTAATTAAAAATAAAAAGGGATTATCATGGGATAGAATAGAAGTAGAACGGTTTTTTAAAGGTAGAATGATGCAAATTATAATTGAAGAAATAAACATAATTAATATATATATGCCAGCTAACAAGGAACAGAAGAAAGAATTTTTAGAACATTTAAATAAATATATAGAGAAATATGCTACAGAAAATCTTATCATGGGGGTGATTTTAATTGGGTGGGAGACAATATAGATAGGGAGGGAAACCTGGCACCAAATGACATTAGGATTAAACCAGAAATGGAATATTTTATTAAAAAGTACAAATTGATAGATGTCTATAGAGTACAAAATTTATTAAGGAAACAATTTACTTACGAATATAAAACTAATAAAGGAAGTCGTTTAGATAAATTTTACTGCAATAATTATGATAAAAATGTACACAAAGAAACTAATATTACTGATTTTAAAATATCTGATCACAAACTTATAAATATGACTGTAACAATTAAAACTAGAATAAAATGGGGGAAAGGAAGATGGATGCTAAATAACTCGATTCTAAAAGATACAGATTTTATACAAAGTACCAAAAAGGAGATAGATAAACTTAAAAGTAGGGAAAATGTAGATATAATATTAGAATGGGAAAAACTAAAAGTCAAATTCAAAAAATGTGCGATAGAACACTGTAACTTAAAAAGTAAGAAACTAAAAATGGAAAGGGAAGCGATTAGATACCAACCGCAAAAATTAAACACTAATGATAAAGAGACCAATTTAAAAAACAGATTGGAAGAAATAAATAAAATAGAAAACAGGGGTAGAGAAATCAGGGCAGGAAAATATACGGGGATATACAAAAATGCAGAGGGGGTTTTAAAAGGGAAGAGAAAAGAATGGGGGGGGGGGATAAAACTATGGATAAAATTAAAATCAACACAACAACAACAACAAGAAGAACAATAACAGAAAAATAGGAAATTATGAAACATATTAAAAACTATTATGCCACACTTTATGAATCACAAAATATAGCAGGGAATGAAATTGATAATTATTTAGAAAAAATACCCTGTAAAAAAATTAACCATGATTTTAAACAACTCTGTGATGATTATATCTCACAAGATGAAATTTTAGAAAGCATAAAAGTAATGAATAAGGGAAAATCGCCAGGAGGAGATGGAGTCTCTGCAGAATTCTATATGACATTTTGCGGAGAGTTGTTGCCCATTCTCGAATGGTTATATAATAATATATTTTTAAAAAATAAGGAAATGTCAGAAACAATGAAAGAAGGGATCATTATTTTAATATATAAAGGGAAAGGGGACAGGGAAGAGCTGAAAAACTGGAGGCCCATCTCCCTCCTCAATACAGACTATAAGATATTAAGTAGGATTTTAAGTAATAGGCTAAAAAAGGGGATAGGGGACATAATTAATATAAATCAAACTTGTGGGCCCAAAAATAGGGATATACAAAGCAATATTTTAAATATAACTACAATAATAGACTATCTACAAAGTAAGGGACAAAAAGCTGCTATGGTACTTTTTGATCAGGAAAAAGCCTTTGATAGAATTGAGCATAACTATATACAGAAAGTCTTAGAAAAACTTGGCTTCGGAGAATCTTTCCGAAAATGGACTAAAATACTATATAATAATATAAAATCTAGAGTACAAAATAACGGAGCAATGACAGAGCAATTTGATATAAAAAGATCAGTGCGGCAAGGGTGCCCACTATCAATGCTGTTATATGTAATAGCAATCGAAATGCTAAGTATTAGCATAAAACTAAACAAAGAGATTAAAGGTATAAAAGTTCCAAACATTACAGATGAAGTGAAAATGCTACAACATGCAGATGATTGCATCAACTTTTTAGATGATCCGAAATCCTTTGAGCACCTAACAAATTTGGACAAGCATCGGGATCTAAAATCAATCAGGACAAAACGGAAATATTAGAGATAGGTAACTGGCGTGGTAGGCACTCAACCATACCAGCCCATGTATTTAAAGATACCGTTAAAGCACTTGGGGTTTGCTTTGGAAAAAATGAAGAGAAGGATAACTGTAAAAATATGGAAAGCGAGATAAAACGGAATGTGGATATCTGGGCACTCACGCCGCTATGTCTAATGGAACGGGCCCAAGTGGCCAAAACGTACATGTACGTATATCTTAATTATATAATAAAATCAACCAATATAAACAATATAATACTTAATAACATAGATAAAATTATAATTAACTACATATGGGATTTTAAACTACATTATGTAATAAAAGAAACTCTGTACAAAGCAAAAGAATTGGGGGGGGGGGATAGGGATAACAAGTCCCATAATTTTAAAAGTTACAAATATTTTAAATAGATTTAAACGACTGAATGACGACCCGAAATTACCTTGGGAAGGGATTTACATATATTGGTTTGGATTCGTTTTACGGAACAGGGAGGGTATATATAAAAACAATAAAGTCATGAAACTATTAGAAACCGCTAGGAAATTTAAAAGCATCAAAGAATTATTAATGAAATATAGGGATAAAAAAGAATTTTGGGACATGAACGAAAAACTCTCGTAAAAATGGATTCGGAATGACATTACCAAAAACATACAATGTAAAGTGGAAAAAGAAAACTTATATGTTAACTGGAAAAGAGCATGGGGGCATTGGTCGCAATTAGGTTCTTTGAAAATACAAAGCCTCGCCTTCAAATACATGCATGATGCGTGGTTGACAGGAGAGGCTGCAGCGAGACGGCATATGGTCAGAGCACCGCCAAAATGTCCGCTGTGCAAAATAGGTATTTTTAATAAAAAACATGTTATTTTCAATTGTAGTGAAACACAAAACGCTAGGAAAATTATAACAGATGAAATTAACAAAAATAGTAATTTTAAGCCACAATGCATTTTATACCTTGATGGTGATTTTAATAAACATACTTTATATAAAATCTCCAGCTTTATAGTTAATACTATAAAAATTTGTGGCCCAATTAAGTTTTAGCCTAGAATAGATTTCAAGAGGGAAAGTACGGATAATGATGACATGGGGCTATGTCACATGACGCTACGCGAAGTGAACAGGCCCATGTAAGAGTCTGGAAAAAGAACCCTCTTGAGATAATATAAATTAGATTTTAAAATGAATATACATACTTTCATCCTTCTATACTAATAAAAAGAAAATTTATTTTTCAAAAATTTTTAAAAATTTATGCAATCGGAACTTTGGATTACAAACTTATTATAAACTTAAATTAAATTAAAATTTATTTATTTATTTTTTTCCTCTATCAGTATCAACCACCACTATTGAGACGAACTTTTGGAACAATTATAATTAAAAGATAGACCTGCTCCATGGGGGAGAAACATAAAAATTAAGAAAATGCGAACCCCTCCTGGAGCTCAGTCTCATCTCATAAAAAAGGTGAATTAAATGCATTCATAAGAATCAATAAGATTCAAAATATTAAGGGGAAATCACCGATCTTCCAAATTCAAAATTAAACAATCTTCCGATGTATTGTAAACACGGAATATATTAGAAAAACTGAAACACTACAAGAATTTGACGTAAAAGCTATCCCAACAATAACACAATATAGCATACATAACCTATAGCACAAACATATAACAAACACGGGATGTAGGAGACCCTGGCAAGGTCACAGAAAAAGCAAATTAGGGGAAGTAACCGGAGAGGATAATTGAAATCACTCTCGGGGATACACCCCTATAGATACACTAGGGACGGAAAATACCCGAAATCATAATTCGCGTTACAAAAACGATGAAATAACACAATACAACAAATCTGAGGGAACACAAAAACACATAAAATAATTTATTAAATTAGGAGGGGGGGGGGGCATCTGTCTGGTGCCCCCCCCCCCCAAATGAATTGAACAGAAAAAGTACACTCTCCCACTATGTCAACACGTAGTGTATGCTTTTTGCATTAACGTAAATTGATTATGGATGTGTGGGTGCAGAAATCTGTTGAACGTAGAGAAGACCCAGTTTGTATGTTATGCCATCCATATAATTAAGTTATATAAGATTATGCGTTGTCTCGTCCTTATAACTTAGATTATATATAATGCGGTAAATATGCTACTATATGTACTGTGCCGTCCTTAGATCTAAGATATATATATATATATATATATATATATATATATATATATATATATATATATATATATATATATAGTATGTACGCTGTATCAATGATATACCACGAGGCTTGCCCGAGTTTCCTTTTAATGAAAAATTTATACAACGAATGGTATATCATGGATACAGCGTACATACTATACATATATTTTATTGATACCACATCAAAGTTTTCATTTTATATGGAGATAAAACTGACATCCACAAACAGTGCACTTTAGGGGAGTGAACTCTTCACAACCCTCGCATGTACGTACGCTCAAGAAAGAAGTTCTGTAGTGATTTATAATTTCCTGTTTACTTCATTCATATTAATTCCTATATGTTTCCTTTAGCAATATTAAATGAAATGAAAACACAAGGCTGATAGTTAACATTCAAAATATTTTTAATAATGTGCATGTAAACATTGAATTTACAGCGTTCGTTGTCATGAACAGTAACAGGGCGGCCATTTGCATCTATAGCAACAGTACGATTCGAGCCAGAGACATCAAAATAATGAAGGAACACAAGGTAATTAAACAATTTAACCGTAACCACATTTCATTGATATAGTTTATGTCCATATTTCGCTATTCATACTGACTGTCAGTGTCACTTTCAATAATTCTCCTACGTTTCCGCTGTGTGGGCCCTGTTTGAGAATTCGCCGGTTAAAAGAAGTTGACCCAGTTAGAGATCTCGTTCATGTTTTCCGTTAGGTTCATAACAAACATATTTTGTACGGTGATGTTTGATCCGTGGAATGGGTTGCTGATAATCTGATTCTGCTGAATATTACACATTTAGGAAATTGATATACTAGTCTGTTGCTGTGCAGTTGGAAATTTCTTTGTTGTGGGGGTTGGAGTTGACAGCATCATTACTTGGGTGGCCGGTGTTGCTCAGGTAATTGGAGTACGTCTGTTGTTTTTCACTCATGTTTGAGTAGCTGTTTATAAACTGTACGTTTTTGTGGCCTGAAATTTGCATGATATCAGTTGGGGGAATGTTTTTTGTCTCAACTTCTGAATAAAGTACTTTCGGCTACTTGTGTTTTTTAATTTCTTTCTTTCTGTAATATTTGTCTTTTCTTTTTTTTCATGATGCATCCAAGTTTGTTAATTCCAACGACTTGTTTCCTAAACCATTTTGGGTTTGTCGCTGAGATTTGCATAGTGTTGGGCGCAACATAGAAAGGATCTTCACGTTGACAAAAGTCTGCTGGTCTTAGCTCAGCATACCGTTTGTAGATAGCAAGTGGATCTCTCTCTATGTTGTTTTTGTTTTCAAACATTTTAGGATTAAGATCCCTGATGTCCTTGACATTTTCTCCTGTTCTTGTTTTTGTCTGCCTTCCATTGAGTTAAAGTTACTCGAGGCCATTCACATCTTTCTTTAGTGCAACATACCCCCATTTCAGATTGTAATGTTCAGTCACTCCCCTCAAACCAAAATGCACAGAGTTGTTAAACCACAATGTGTTAACAATGGCTTCAGGTGTTTCCATCCCAGTTAGGTTTATACTATACAAGGCAGTTATTTCTTTGTCTCTGATCGGTTTACTCCGATTGGGTTTATTTCCTTTTCCTTTAGATTTTAAATCTTTTTGCTTAGCCCGAAGAGCTTCCTTTGTTAATGCAAAAATTGTGTCTGTTCCTGTCATGATTGTAATTGCATATTTCTTGATTTTAAGTTGGCGATCAATGGAGCTGATGATGCTTCTTTTCTCATAACACTGAGTATAAAACCAGCCACGTGCTGATCCAAATCAGATGGGTGTATCTTGTGTAAATTTCTGAATTCATTTTTTGACTGCAAGAATTCTGTCACCAGCCTTACATCAAAAAGTGTCTTTTTTAAAGTGTTTGCATTCTGCTTACTTTCTATAAATTTCATTATATCATCAGGCTCATGGTGTGAAAAAATCTGTCTTCCCTAACACAATGATCATTTTCATTTACAAATGTCTTAGCCATGTCTCTATCAAACTCTCCAAAAATTAACTTACAGTTTAGTAGATTGCTTCATCATCTTGCTCCTTATCTGATGTTATTGTTTTCTTTTTTCCACACAGTTGCAGTGTTTGAATTGTGCCAGAGGGAGAGACTGGAAACAGCAGTGTTGACAGAGATGACAGCAGACGACACAGGGTGGAGCTCAATAATATGTATTTCCTGGATTGAGCATGGTTGTTTTTTTGTGGTATAAAAATGTTAGTTTCTAAAAAATATATTTTTCAAGAAAATCATTTTCTTGTTATTTTTTCCTTTTTAAATGTAATATTACAAGAAATTCATATCCATGTTTAGAGAGTATAATAGCTATAAAAACATGTTCATTATGCGTATTCATACGCTATGGGCAAATCACAGTTTGATAGACCAATACTACTGGTATATCAAGTTGCTTTAGACCAATGCTTCAAAGGCCACGTTATTTTTAATATATATATATATATATATATATATATATATATATATATATATATATATATATATATATATATATATATATCCAGTAGGCTTGCTTGAAAGTCTTTTGGCAATCCAGGGTTCACATGAGGTTTGTGCCGTCCTTAAATCTAAGATTGTAAATATTTCGTATCGCCCTCTGAATCTGGTAGTATATGGTTTGGTAATCTAGGGGTTGTGTTTTGTAAATATTTCATATCGTAATCTGAACGTGCTAGAATATCGTTTGGTACATGGGGATGTGCTCTCTATAGAATTAAGTTAGTGTTGTGTAAATATATTTTTAATTATATATTTATTATATACTGAATTACGAAAACATTAATGCTATTATTTTTGCAATTAAAAAATTACAACATAACGGTATAAAAATATACTCAATTTGTTGTGATTTTGAATCATTACGAGAACGAAAGAAATTAGAAGATATATATACGTTACCAGCAGAACAAAGATTTATTCAACTGATTCAACAATTTATGTTACAAACCTTGCCAACAGTCAAAGATACAGAAATTGAAAAATTCGTTTCTCTTGCACGCCCGATTGAAAAATTAGATCAGAATTATGTCATGAATACGAAACTAAAAGGATTGTGAATACGCGCGTAAGACGGCTGAGAAATATGATGTCAGATCGTGAAACGATCCATCGTAAAAGTGAAAATAAACACAAGGACAATGTCATTAGAGATTGTGAAAGTGAAAGTAGTGAAAACGTCACTAAACGATTGTGAGGGTGAAAGTTATGGCAGCAGAGAGCGTTTTATCTTTTCTGGGGTAACGGATAGTGAAAACGCAAACAATGACAAAGTCACTAGTGATTGTGAAAATGAAATTGTTAACACCAAAGAATAACACACGCAATATCAATTCTGATTATACAATTTATTCTATTTCAGATTTAATTTTATTTAGTTATTCTGATTTACATTATAATAATTTTTTTGATTCTGTTTTATTTTTACTCTGATAATATTTATTTTTATTCAAAAAAATTTAAATTCATTTTGTAAAATTATTATTAATATGTAATATTCTGTTTTCAGTGAGTTAATTATTATTTTGAGTAACATTTACGCCAGAAATTATGAAATGTGATGGATGATCACAAATCTGAGTATCATTTATCCATAAAATTGTAAAATATGACTGATTTTCATACTTTCGAGTATCAATTATCTGAAATCTGACTGATGATAATGAAATTTTTTATGTCATTATATAGTTACGAACATGTATTTTTGTAATTTTTTCTTTTTCAGCTTTGTTTGTATAATTTGAGTACTATTTTCCCAGGAAATTATGAAATCTGTGAATTTTGCAATTTTGAATATTATTCACCCATGAGATTATAAAATCTGACAGTTTTTGTTAAAAATTTTGAGTATTATTTACCCGATCAAATTATAAAATCTGATTGACATTTTTTGGTTCGGTTTGCCACTCACATACTTAATTGTATCTGTAATGTTGAACGTCGAATGGTTCATTACATTTAAAGTAGCTGGCAATTTAGCGACTAATTGAAAACACCAATAGTACAAGAAACCTAATATGTTTCTTCGGGTTCCAGAACAAATGTTTCCTAGTAGTTTTGCTCCAAACTCACTAACATATATTGAGAGGATCCAGTTAGTCAATGACGCTATGACATTGTGGTAGATATCATAACTGTCATAGTACCGAGTGCCGAGAACCTGTATATACCGGTAACCTCAGGGCGATGTTTGATGGATTTCATGAGCGGTGTCGATAATACACTATCGGTGATATGTTTTATTCAGAGAGTTTAATACCGATAAATGTTGGCTTTCCAAAGAAATCAATAACAATTCCGTTTATCTTTTTGTGAAAATGTATAAACGATTGTACATGATTAGAGTATTCAGATCTAAATGTGGGCAATCCATCATTGATTGTCATTAACGAGATCATCATCGGAATGTTGCTATCGTCGACGTATTTTTTCGCTGCAGCGTCATCGCATCATTCTAATTCTACAAGACCAGTAATTATATTAATTAGTCAAATTCAGAGAACCAATCTTTTTGTTACAACATCATCATCTGATTTTGGTTCTCTCACATTATTAATTCTAGTTTTTACTCATATTGAGATCACCATACATAATATCTCTAAATCTTCTGATGCAGCCAGTAATCTCTCCCATGAGTGTTAGACTGATTACTCTTACTTTTTTTAAGTTTACCATTTTTAGCAAACAACACAAAGTTATCTTCGGTCTCATCTGGAACCCGCAGAACATTATCTGTCAACGGGATACTACTTTAATCGTCCTTGTTTATCTTGAAAAACAAAGACTTCACTTTGGTCCACATTTGTGAGACTCAAAATATTAGAGAGTTCATCCTTGACCTCGTCAAGGGTTGCATACTTAGACAAGTACTGCACGACTTTATGAGGTGGCATTGTTGATGATGACACAGCGTTGAGTACAGCAATTTCGTCACGGCCCTATATTGCGGACCAGTTATTGTCTCTGTTGGTAATATGAATACCAGACGGGAGCGTTTTGAAGTCCGCCGACATATATTAAAAATTCTTTTGGTGACGCCAAACCATTCGAATCAAAATAAACAACTCCACGTGGATCAATCGCGTATGCAGACCCAATAAGTACCTGGACTAGAACTGCCATCGAGATTAATGATACCGGGTTCAACACGGTTTGGTCGTTTTGGTAATTCATCATACATAAAACACCCCTGAAACTTTATATTTAATCGTTTAGCAGCATCAATTAAATCAAAAATAGACATAGGAAGGCGACTTTGCTTCTAATGAAGTGTCCTGGAAATCTTAAACACTTTCTGTGCCACGAATCGGGAAGGGGGTGGGGGTGGGGGGAGAGGGTCCCGACAGTCTTAGCCCTTTCCTTCTTCTTGGAAGTCTTTTTGCCTTTTCCTGTTGCTTTCTTTAGTGTCATCCCAAGAGCAGTTCCAACAGCACTAAGTGCAGCTGCTTTTTCAATAGCTGGAGCTGTAACGGCTCTTAACGCTGGTATAGCTGCAAGAATTGGAAATATACTACCCGTCATGACTGCGTATTTAATGGCACCCTCAGAAAGATTGTCTAACACCGGTCTTTGATTGTTTTCAATCATTGAACTGCCTGAGTTGACGTACAGTTAGTGATAGTTTATTTGGGTCACCTGTAATTTGTTCTTCTTTTAGTGTTATTTTGTGTTCCACATTTCTTTGCTGATTTCGATTGAAGCTTTTAAACTGATCATTGGTCAGAGTAACACTAGCATGATGATATGACATGATAATACAATGAGCGATTTAATTACATGTTATCTACTGCGGGATCAATAACTCTCATTCGTCCACCAACACCTTCACGTAGCAGTGTTGAGTCTGAGAGTATAACAGCGATTGCTCCGTAACCACCATGAATGAGTGGTCGTGCTACACGAGATCTGAAGTGTATATCAACAACAGATTGTCTGAATAAATCTAAATGTTCCAACGAAAAGTAATAGATTGAATACAGCGTTGTAAAATCAGCCTGAGATATTTTCAAACCAGAATCAACATTCTGATCACGCTTTATAAATGTCATCAACCAATGATATGCGCGTGCTACATGATCACGATCAAAACTCAGTAATACTTCTTTGGATGGCTCCTGATGCCCATTTATCCTTAAAGAAACCTCAGAAAATCCAAATGCCATTTAATTTCGTGTTTTTTCGCGTGCATTTTCCTGAAATGCGATGAATATAAGTCGCTGGATAGGAACTCCCTTTTTTGATGCTATTTGCCATGTAAATAAACCAGTAACTTCACTTTGAAATAACTGTTGTCATTGTCAACCATGACGATGTTGATTTACCACCTTGACTCTTAAAAGAGAGTAACCGTTGTTTTTCGTCGATCGATGGAGTCATTATTGGTATCCACAACGAAAGTTTCGTCAGTCTTACTATACATTCAAAACCTGCACCGGGTCGCCAGATTGCATTATTGTCGTTGTCTTTTCTATGAAGTAAAGATGTATGCTTGGCTCCGAAAATAACGTTTCTGACGTCTATAAAATCCAAATATATGTGATAGTGGAATCACACATGAAAATTCTTCTTGATCATTTAACATTACGTGCATGTAATCATAAGTTGAATTCTGTATTAGTATCACAAACCATCGGGAACTCATCAGCATCAGCGCTGACGGCGGCATTTCTTGGTCGTCTTATATTATACTGTCTGCTTTCTGGATGATCAGTTGTATCCTTTGCAAATATCACTGACAGACCAGCTGAGTTTGAGTAATCATTGCAGTATCTTGCAAGGCCAAGTATCAACACGGCAATATCGACGTTTTTCAGGCATGCTTTAATGGGTCTTCCGTCAATCATGTATATGACACTTTTAAATAATGCCATAATAACACTGTTAACAAAACCAGCGGATAAGAAATAACTGCTTGTATCGTGAACTTGCAGTTCTAATCGTCCATGCTGATTTTATACGTTTGAACATTTTATGATAATTGTTATCATCTAACCCGAAGACCAGTTCCTGCTATTAAACTTGCAGTAATAATTTTTCTTTTTCTGACACGAGTAACAAACCAGCCAACTCTACTAGTTTTTTATTTGCAGCTTGATTTATTATTTTACTAATATTTGCAAGCATAACTTATGTCCTGGGTAATTTTACTGGCTGCGGTTTTCGTCGTATTAATCGTGCTAGTCTATCCTTGATTGCTGAAAATTCTTCAATAGAAACACCATCAACAGCACTAATACTTTTATGACAAACAATGTCAATAGCTTTCCTTCATAATTGTTTTGCAATCGGTATTGCTTTTGGGGCTGTCCTTTTAAAAAGACCCTGAACAACATCACCGAGGCCATCCCCGTACATCGCTTTATATGTTGGTAATCGCAAATTTATCACCCTGACCATCACAGGTCCACGGTGAGCATTATGTACGATCATATAATCTGATCTAATTACATACCCTCAATCATCAACGATTTCATCGTCGTGGTAATCATCAAAGATTTCATCAATGAGGGACCGATAAACATTAATGTCTATGATACCACCTTTGACAAATGGCACCAGTATCAAGACCACTTGCAGTGATACTAGGGTCAGACAATACTCTTTTTCTTTCTCTCATAACCCTTATCGCATCTTCCATTACTTCTACTACTTCTTCTTCTTCCTCACTTGTTGATTTATCGGCATGTTCTTTCAAGCTCTTTCTGCTTTATCGAGTTGCTGCTTCATTGTTTCTTCTCTTAGTCTCCTATTTTGATTTACATGTTCAATATACTTATATACTGTATTGTCAAAGATGTCAAGACCATGCATATTTTGCTCATATCTGATAGCGGTAATATCATCGGGTGTAAATTTATCCATGATGATAAAGTAACAAAATGAGCATAATCCAATTAATAATAATAATAATAATAATAATAATAATAATAATAATAATGAGGACTTTGTATAGCGCCTAATCTTTAGAAGCTCTAAGCGCTTTACAACATTAGACAACACCTATAAGATAAAAAACATAATAATATTATTACAAAAACAAACAACATAAAATTAGAAAAACATTAAAAAATAAAAAACATGCTGAGAATATTTCAGGTAGGAAACATTATCACGTCTTTAAGTTTGTTCTTGCAGTCGAAATAAGTGAGTTTTGAGAGCCCTCTTGAATGTGATCACTGTGTCTTTGTGTCTAAGTTCAGTGGGCAATTCATTCCACGTTGCTGGGCCCTGGTATGCAAAAGAACACTGTCCATATGACTTTGTTTTTATAGTGGGAATAATGTGTATACGATTGTCAGAAGAGGAGCGTAAGTATCTTGCTGTGTATACACATGGGTGAGGTCAGACAGGTATGTTGGACTAGAGTCCGACAGTAAAATGTAGCACAGAGAACAAATTTTGTATTTGATTCTGGATCGAATGGATAGCCAGTGTA
Organism: Sinohyriopsis cumingii; assembly: GCA_028554795.2. NCBI lineage: Eukaryota > Metazoa > Mollusca > Bivalvia > Unionida > Unionidae > Sinohyriopsis > Sinohyriopsis cumingii. The sequence continues at coordinate 25,378,950 of CM068834.1, forward strand.
GGGTACAGAGCAGCGGGGAGGTGTGCTCTGATCGTGGTACTCTAAGTATGATCCGAGCAGCTGTGTTTTGAACTTTTTGAAGTGTCTGGAGTAGATATTGAGATGAACCAGACAGAATTGAGTTACAAAAGTCCAGTCTTGAAAGTACTAATGAACACACAAGTGTTTTAATGGCATCAGCTGAAAGATATTTGCGAATTGAGCTGATGCATCTCAGCTCAAGATATGCAGCCTTGCATACGTTCATGACATGTTGGTGCAATGTGAGAGTACTGTCCAGAGTAACACCTAGAGAAAATCTTTGTCGGTTAGAGGCTTTGGTTTGACGTTATTGACCTTGTATTTTCATTTTCGTGTGAAGCTGTATATTTAAAGAAGAACTGCTGCAAAATTGGTCTGTTCAACCTCCCTGCTGCTCATAATCCATCTCAGTGAATAATTTACCACGTTCATTATCCAGCTCACTGAATAATTTACCACAGACATGATACATTTCAGCGAATATTTTACCGCAGTTATCATCCATCTCGCTAAATAATTTACCACAGTTATTATGCAACTCAGTGAAGAAGTTACCACAGTTATTATCCATATCAGTGAAGAAGTTACCACAGTTATTATCCATATCAGTGAAGAAGTTACCACAGTTATTATCCATATCAGTGAGTAATCCACATTATGCTTAGATAAATGCAAACATTTATACTTCAAATTAGATTGCTAAACATTGTTGTTGAAAGTTAAATCAAGCCTGAAACCCCATTTAAGTTTATTCAGTTTAAATCTAAAAGAAAGGAAAGTCTGTAAATCCTACAACCATTGCGTAAAGCACAAAAAGTGCCTATTTAACACTCTATACACACTAATTACACAAGTGATTATTAAACACCTTATACACACTGAATATACAAGTGGTTATTCATTTATACACACTATTTTCACAAGTATCTATTAAACACTTTGTACACACTATTTACACAAGTATCTATTAAACACTTTGTACACACTATTTACACAAGTATCTATTAAACACTTTGTACACACTATTTTCACAAGTATCTATTAAACACTTTGTACACACTATTTTCACAAGTATCTATTAAACACTTTGTACACACTATTTATACAAGTGATTATTAAACACTATACACACTAATTAGACAAATGATTATACTCTACACACACTAAGTACACATGTACACATTGAACACTTAATGCACACTAATTACACTGGTATATATTAAACACTCTATACACACCAATTACAGACCACTCCGGTGGCCTTGTGGTTATAGCGACTGCCTCGAATGCGGAACGTCGCCGGTTCGAACCCCTGCCGAATAATAACAAAGACTTTAAAAATGGTACAAACAGCTGCCTTGCTAGGTGCTCAGTATTAAGTGGTTAGTGATAGGACTGGTCAGCCTGATGTCTGGATAACGTGACTGGGTGGGACATCATGCTACGTGTCTGCAGCATGACGCCCAGCGCTAGACATCACTATAAACTGCCACACTGCAGACATCGTAGAGATATGACTAAAAGATTGTTAAAGCTAGGTTAAAAAATTCAAATGACACACACAACAACAACAACAACAACAACAACAACATTAGGTATTTCTGGTAACAGGATCCAGGCTGGATACAAATATTTGGGCAAAGTGACTTCCCTCACCCACCTGAATAAGGCAAAGTTGGTGGCAAATAGATAAAAGTAATTGCTAAGTAGTGAAACGTTTTAAACAATTAAAACGTCGTTTGTACTGATGCTTTGTGCTAAATAGTGCAGAAACAGAAATAAATGCTCATTAAATCTTAGTTTCATTTTATCAAAATTGAATTATCTATGGCTTTGTATTTACAAAAGATGATAAACTTGACAATAGGTGACTATAAAAAATAGGGGTGAAACGATTCATCAATATATCGATGCATCGATACTCTGCTGAAACGATACACATATTGATACAAGAGACGGAGAATCGATACGAAACGAAACTTATCGTATGATGTTATTTTAGTCATTAGCAATCATTAATAAATGTGTTTAGTTGCCTTGTTATTTTTAACACTTATAATCCATCTGAAACAGCATTTGCAGTCACAAACACTCATGTTTATTAGAAAAAACGTAAAAGTGTATTTGAGAATACCCACTCGCCGTCTAAAAGTAAACACAAAGTGACACGGTACGTAATCTGGTTGTTCCCCAGTGTATGCTAATTATCTTAATCCAGAAGTATGTTCAGAACATACAATACATTCCAAAAGTGATCCACATGTTTAACGAAGTACCTTAGTCATCGTTTAATAACCACTTTCACGCGAAGTTTCTGTTTTGAATTTTATCTTAACTCCTTCGGTCGATTTGAAAGCTATCCTTCTGGTGTGTTGCTCGTTGAAATGTGTTACATTGAATTTTCGTTTGCGGTTATTGCTTGTTCCACTCCTGGTTAAACAATAACCAGAAATCAATCTACCTTATTCTCTGCGTGATCAATATGAATTGATGGCAGATGAACAGAGAGTCTTCGTGTGATAGTTGTTAGATATATCAAGTACTTAAACAGAGATGCTGTCAGGTTGTGCCATTGCTCGAATCATGGAAAGGTTGTTCGTATTAACGCGCTAGGAGAAGAGTGAAACGCTAGAACTCCCGCAAATTTGTTGAAAGTCCAATATATGAAAATGTATTCGGCGAAGTGTACAATTTTTATTTAACCGTTATTGTCTCGAAATCAGTTTTTCGGGTAGCAACTGTTTCACATCTGGGTTCTCCAAGCACGACATGAATGGTTTCGAAACTAAATTTCATTAGAACAACGCGCCCATGAATAAAGAATATGGCTTTGTTTGAACCATTCCTGAAGAAAGTCTTACAAATGCGTGTTTAAAATACGGTTTACTTTGAAAACCCAAAATGTTTGGGGTTGGCATAGGGATATGGAACTTGCAAAGAGTTGCAGACATGGCAAATAATGAAACTAACTACTACAGTGATCATTCTTCAAAGTGATGTTTTATAATCATCACTTTATCTGTATCCAATTAAAAAGCTCTTTAACTGTGAACCCATGTGGAACTTCTGATGTCATTTAAGGTTTACTACCAGATTATAACATCTTGAAACCAACTCCAGGCAGTCTGCTCAAGACAACCAGATTATGACATCTTGAAACCAACTCCAGGCTGTTTGCTGAAGACAACCAGATTATGACATCTTGAAACCAACTCCAGGCAGTCTGCTCAAGACAACCAGATTCTCAAATCAAGACCCAATAATGTAAGAGAAGGAGAATGGCAAGATTTTCACTTTTTGTGAGGGACTTTGTGATACCCATCAGCTGTCCACCTGTCAGCTTGCATTTAAACACAGCTAAAAACTTAGGGTGAAAATTCATCAAGATTTATACGTAAGTTATCCATATGCTTGCCATATTCCAGAGGGTATACGTTTTGGGAAACTGTGCAATGTTTTCTGGGATTGGGTCATCAATCAAGTATACAAAAATGTATTTGTATCAGATTTGAATGTTTTTAATACTTCTTAACCAAGCTTTGTCCATGCATGCATTAGTTGAAGGAGATCTCATAGCTACATATTTTGGTTTACCAATACAGGGTATTTTCATGAAGGAAGTCATGGGCAGTACAACAAAACTCCTAATATTCCTGTCCTTTATTGGACAAAGTTTGGATTTAGTAGATAGATGAGATGAAATAACGTATACGTTTTTCAACATATTGTGACAATTTAGATGCCAGAAGTTTTAGTAGAGTACTAGAATTCAAAGTTACAAGTATTTGATTGATATTTTAGAAGTAAGAAGCAAACGTAATTCAGTTTTGGATGGTATCTGGTTTAAAACATTGTTGAGCTATGATTGCTGCAACTAAAGAATATAGTGCGTTGTCAAAACTCTTCAGGTTTTCTCCCAGTGAAAATTAAATTTCATAATTCATATCTGTGATTTTTTTCATTTCTCAAATTAGAAGAAACAATAAGTGGTTCAGATGAATGTTTAACACAAGTTTGTTATCACTATTTCAGAACTGTTGGGAGGATTGCCATGAAAACTTATATGGTGGCCATCTTAAATGTATTGTTATCACTAATTGTACAAAATGGATAGTACATAGAAATGGGAGTTGTCTTTAAAATACTTCATCTGATATCTAGTTGATACAAAATGAACAAAATATTGGTTATCTGAATCAAATATTTCTGCATGGCAGTCCTGTTGATAATCTTGTTAATGCAAGTCCTTTTTAATAGTTGGGGATATCACCATTTAGTTTTCACTGAAAAGATATCTTATGATATGAAGTTGGTACTAAATCTAAATGGTGGTGATCTGACATCCAGCATGGCAATCATGGCGGTCAGCTTGAAAATCTTGTTATCATTCAACAATTGGTTGTAGAGACAGGGTTTTCAATAAAAGACATCGTATGGTTTATAGTTGGTCGAAATTCTAGCACTTGGTCATATTTACATGGAGTTTCCAGTTGAGGAATTGTTACAATGTCTTACTTGTCTTTAATTAATATGGTGCCGATTAGACCTCCAATATCAGGCCGTGATGAGAATTGTGTTATCACTACTCTTACATGGACGCTTATATTAACACGAGGAGTTGACTAAAAATATTTATCACTATGCATAGATTGTCTTAAATGAAAATGACACAGAAGAGATGGACTAAAATCTAAAAGATTATTTGCAGATACTTCTCCTTAAATGGATGGCCATACTGACATGGAGAAAAATCTTTTATGCAGTATATACTTGTTTATATATTAAAACAATGCTGATCCCGATTACAAAATGACTGCATTAAATGACGTTCTGAAAATATATGACTATTTAATGCGGATGGATCTGATGATCATATTGACATGGTGTTTTTACTAAGGCACTGTTGCAGTACATAGCTAGATCTTAATAAAATGGTGGTTGCGTGACAGAAAAAAGACCATGGTGGCCATCTTGAAAATCTTGGTATCACTGCTTCTCTTGCATGATTGGTGGCCTCGACATGGCATATTTCACTAAAGACTTCTTGCAGTGTCAATAAACACTTCTTGCAGTGTTGTATTGATTCAACCGAAAATGATGCAACTCTTACCGCCAATATGCCCATGCTTTTACAAGGAAGTTTAAAAACCATCGCAACATAATACCACAGCTGATTCAGAAACAGCTAGGGACCTATGAAACACCACGTCGGATATATGCTATTTGTAATCTAACATTTACATTACGGTTATTGTATTGACTGCTAGAGTGTATGTGAATCTCACACCGATGAGACGTAGTGATCGGTCGAACTAATGCGCCAACCAGAACATTACAAGGGTAACAAATGTTGTCAGAGATTGGGGGTAACTAGACCACCTCAGGAGATGGGAAGGTATTCCTCCACCTTAGTTCAGGCGGCTTTTCTCTTAGAGTTTGATAACCAGACATAATTGAATTCACGACCAACTCAGATGTTCTTGCTTGTACGTATCATTGAGTTCATGAGACAGTGGCTTGTACATACACAAATCAATTTCGACTTGACTGTCATTTTAGCTGCATACAAAGTGGGTGGTTGTTATGCTAACATCGATTTTAAATCAAAAGTATTGACTTGGGTTTAAGAGATAATGGCTTGTAAACAAGATTACGCAGATAAAAATATGAATTTCTTTCTTCTCAAGCCCAGTTAGTAGATATATCCGAAGAATACACGGAATCATGCCAATTGTACTAAATTGGGTTTACCCCCCCCAAAAAAAAATAATTGAACCGAACATCGCATGTTAGTACATCTTGATATTATTTTAGAAACGTGTAATGATCTTCTCTCCATGATATAAGGTTAAAGAAAAAAGGTGATTATGACATTTTGTTTGTATTACACTTTCAGGAATCTTGTGTACAGATTAACTCAGAAATATCAGAAATTAGAGTTGATACAAGTTTGGTTTGCTGAAGGTTTTCAATGATGGTTCCAATAGTGAGCACTTAAATGAATACAATAATGGAAGAAATTAACTTTTCTTGGATACTTGGAAATTGTGGCCTGTAGAGTCTCATTCCCTTCCAATGACTCTTGTCAGATTGATCTCGATCTTATAAAGTGATGAATGAAAGGATGGGGAGTCATCTCTCTCCAGGCATTTTTAACTTATCATTTCCGTCTTAAGAGTTTTTGAAGATTATTCTTAACTCTGTTGCAAAGATTTAAAACATGTAATGACTGGTGCAGTTTGAACCTTGGTATGTCTGTGAAAAATAAAAGTGATAATGACAGCTGCCCTTGTACATTAGAAAAGATTATAAAATGTTATATTACAATTTGACTTGACCTTTTCAGGCTCGGGTTAACAGCTTGTTGTGTCTGGGTAAGCTTTTGGAACACATGGATAAGTGGTTTGTATTGGATGAAGTTATTCCACTGCTGTTCCAGATACCATCACGTGAACCTACTGTTCTCATGAACATTCTAGGTGTGGAGCAGTTTGATTTGCTTCGTTCTTGCTTTTGGTCCTTCGTTTCCATACCTTCCTACCTTATTTAATTTTTAGTCAGCACATAATAGCTATTATTATGCTGACATGCCAACAAACTCTTGTACTTCTACCTCCGTTTTCCATGCATTTAAAGGACGGTTCATTTAATCATCCCTTGTCATGTCTGAAAGTAGCAAATAAGGCTTCAGTGAGGTAGTACAATCGCTGGTGGTCTGCTGTTCTCCAGAAGATTGGTGTTCCATATCAGGCCATGTTCCTTTATCGCGTTTTCTGCATTACTCTTCTCTTCACGATGACCACACTTTTGTATTCTGTCCAGCTCTTAGCGGAGGGTTGTCATGGGCAGTGAGGCCTGTGCACATAAAATTTCAGGTTTGAAATTAAATGTTCTACTTGTCAGTTGTATTCAGTACTGAACAATTTGTTGAAGTCAAAATCACAATATGCACTGCTACCTAAAACACCAATTTCTCACAAACGTTGCCTATATTCATCAAAATAAGCATCACATAACTGCCATCACATCCTTCAGCGTTGTCTCTACGGTGTTGATCTCGGCATGTAAAAACGTATCTTTGAAATCAAATATTGAAATAAAAAGTTATCATCTAGACCGCTCATTTTAAAGAAGCAAAACTATCAATCCCCAAAGCCAAATATGTAATTTGTTTTTCACAAAACTATCTTTTCAGCTAATTCCATAAGCACTGCTATCGCGTCCTTCTTCAGCACTGACATTATCTCTCTTTAAAACTCGGTTTTAAACCAGGCTTCTAACTTTTTTAAGAATCATGCTGTCGTTAATATGCTGCTACCTTTATTTTCTTGTTTTCAAAAGAGTACATGTAAAAAAGGACCTGTTACACAGTTAAATGCACACTTGTGTGCAGTGGTAGACGGAACGTAGTAAACATATGACCAGAATCATATCCTGCCCGATAATGTTTGTGTACTGTTCATTTATAGATGGAGACTTTAACTTAAAATTAAAATGATAAAGCAAACATTTTATCAATTGGTGTTCTGTATTAAATCAGTGTTCTCCAATGGTTACCGAGCAATCGTTTTACTTTAGCTTATTGCAGTTTTATATCCTAAACATGCTGGATATATCTGTATTAAAAATATCTACATTGTTTTCATTATTCGGATTTAATACAGAATTCTTACAAATGAGATATTTTTGTCTTACTTGTAAGAAGTTACCATTTTGAGAATAAATCATTTCAGTCATCTTCAAGGTCACCATGGCACATGCTAGGCTTGGCATTTCCAAGGAAGTCAAGGCCGCTAAAGTGCTGCTGTTCATCATTCCAGTTGTATTTATTCTTTGAAATAATATAATGGATATAATAAGGTGTATGTTTTCTGTAGCTCAAAGCAAAACAATATTTGTAACTATTGATAGACTGGCTTTTTGAAACAAATGTCAGGCTTATGCCCCAGAGCAATACATTGTCGGTCCCTAATCATTCTGAGAATATATGGTGGTACGTATGTTCTGATGTACCGCAGTATACCACGGAACAAATTTTTTCGTGGTACTCAGATTTAATAAATTTCATTATTTTAAGAATTTAAGATTTAGTTTCAACAAATTCTTAGATTTGTTTTCAGATCAATTTTTAGTGAAACAATATATCCGCTTGAATTATAATTTGGGCACTTTCTTTTCAAGCAGATTTTAATATTCAAAACTTAGGACTTGTATGACAAAAAGGGCTTGCACAAGCGAGAATGTTAACTATTTCCTTGAAATTAAGATGCAATATAAACTGCATTGCAAATGCACTGTTTTAGTCCAGGACTAGCAAAAAAAAAAAAAACAAACAAACACAGTCTACTTTGCAGTTTTGTATTATGCTCCAATTAACGACATCTCTGTTGGTACTGAGTGTCACGAAATTGTATAAATCACTTTATTTATTTAATAAATGTTCTCGGGGTTCGTTTTGTTTTTGTTTACAACGATACCAGATGATGATTTATGTATTCTTGTACAATATTTCGAAACAGTGATTTTGGCTCATCTTATGCTGTATGTGCGAAGAGTTTTCGATGGGAAAAAGCCGATACTCATCAAGCGCACAGACGATGTTGGGGTACATTGTCTGTGTATAAACGCCTCACCGTAGAACAAAATCTTTACATTACGGAACATCTTGTCAGTGAGCAGTCGACTTAAGGACTTGCACATCTTCAGCTTTAAGGGTACGTGAATTATTAATAAATTTCTTATGTATATTATAGGTTATAACTATTGTACTACCACGTTTATTTTTGTATATCTGCTATGCAACTCCGGCTTGCATAGTATAATGCAAATATGTTATATTCTCGTATGTGACTTAACAGGATCTGAATTAGCAATAAAGTTGCATTTTATTAATAAACTTTTAGTACCATAGGATTCTTATCGGACACAGGTAGGTTCACTTTTGAAACTGTTTATTGCTTTGTAATGTTGTGCCGATAATGCAATTTGTATAGTTTTTACCTTATCAGACGTCACTGCGTGTTATCGTATATGCCCATGTCATTCATAGTATACGATGTTGGATTTACTTTCAGCTGATCAGAGTTGATGGGGGTACCAGCTGTTGAGCTGACCATGGAAGTTGACCATAGGAGTTATAAAGCTGACCATAGCAGCCGGGTGGGGTAGTTCTGATTAAACATTGTGGTACTGATTGAGTAGCAGGTGATCGGGCGTTGCTGACCGATTGGTGGTCGCTGATTGCTTGATTGACCAAGGAATTGAATGGTGGTTCGTGACTACCTGTAATGCTGACCGCTTGATTCGTCAGTGTGACTGGTAGCCAAGTATTCTAGTAACGTGGTCTAATTTGGGGGTTTGTTATATCCAGTGTTTTGGGACTGTAAAGATATTTTGTATGATATCTGTCCCATCGTTTCATTTCACCATTTTACTATTTGAATAAAGTACATTATTTTTCACTATTTCAGTGAATACATCATTTGACTATATGAGTAAACTACATTTACTATTTGAGTAAAACACATCATTATTTTCGTCGTGTGAAATTACTGTGACACATTAACCATTGTTCCTGTACTGTTTAAGGTTATTTACTTGTATTCACATTTATTTTACATTATTTGGTTCGTGCGGATTGTGTTAATTTTGTTCAATATTTTGATCTTAAACACGCAAGTTTTAATCTTACTTTTTCCATTTAAGTCATTCATCAATCAACATTGTATTTGTATCACCATCAAAAGTGTTCTGTTTTAAAATCCGACATCCAACCCGGTTATTTTGTTACATCGAGTGGGGCATCACACTATGTTCATCTGGGGGAATACACGAAGGGAAACGACTTGTCTCAGGCTTCTTTTTCTTCTTTTTCCTGAAATTAAAACAGAAATAGTACCGTCTGTTCCTTAAATTAGTATTTACTACTACAACAGCCACCACTTTATTCGTGTGTGCATAGGCACATATTTACACTGGGATCAGTGTGCTTAGGCACATATTTACACAGAGATCAGTGTGCATAGGAACATATTTACAGAGGGATCAGTGTGCATATCTTGTTGACCTGTCTAAACGAACTTAAAATTCCTTGCATAGCTTTTATAAAAATCCTAAACAGTAGAACCACACTGAGTCAAGCAAAATGTTAAATGCTACCAGTTAGGGTTCCCTTTATTTTGCACAAAATGTATATTTGTATATAATTAAATTTTAAGAGACGGGTATCTACTGAAAAGGCTGCAAGTAACCTCGAAACGTAAATATTTATACCTATTCAGTTATCAGCTAAAAAGCATTGATAATTACTCTGATTATTACTGTTTATGTTTACCTGAGCCTCTACCTTCTAAACATGCATTTAATATTTATTTTACTTTAAACATTGTTCATAGTCATTACAAGAAACTGCAAATTAAATATTAGTTTTACAGATAAAGTTCGTTAAGGTATGCTGTTGTTTTTGTGGGGTTTAACGCCATTTTTCAGCACACGATAGGCTATGCACATGGCGGCCAGTATCAATGGTGGAGGAGGAACCCGGGAAAACCCCAAGAACAACCACCGACTCACGAGAAGCTACTGCCAATCTTTCTCACATACCCACATTGGCCGAATCCTAGACTCGAACCCACGCAGACAAAGGTGAGATGGCAGTGACCAGTAACGGAAAGCGCTTTAGACCACTCGGCCACTCTGGGCCCCTCATTAAGGTATAGACTTTTACTTACAAAATGACTGTAACATGCGGCTTTTTCTACATTAGGTAAATAACACAATGACAGAATTATCGTTATAAGGCCAAAGTGAAAAAGGGCTTAAACCAGTGGAAAGAAAAAGCAGAAGAAAGTAATTAAAGGTTTGTGTTAAGCATTAAGGAATGCTTTAAACTGGAATCGCTACCATATTTTCTGGTGTAAGTGATCCAGTAAAATACACAATGCCGCCACTAAGCATTTTGTGAATAAACCAATTGGCACATCAATTAATAACACTTATGAAGATATTAAGGCATGAAGAGAACACGTAAGCAGAGTGGTAATGAAAGAAATAAGTCCAATTCAGGATTTGCTATACAAACATTACAAACAGTAAGCATAGTAGTAATGAAAGAAGTAAGTCAAATTCAGGATTTGTTATACAGACATTACAAACAGTAAGAATAAGACCATGGGAAATGCCAAACTCAGAGAAAAATGCATTGCATAGTGACCCGGAACAAATAGACACATTTCTGAAACACTATGACAATATAGAATCCCACCTAGAAAAGGTACAAGATGACTATAACAACGAAGTGAAACAATACTATCAAGAGATTAAAAAGTTTATGAATGATTACACGTTTTGCATTAACAACTTGCACAACAAGATTGGTACTATCAAGTTTTCAACTTGGAAAAGAACTACAAACGGGATGTTTGAACATAGTGAGCCAAATATACAGCACAAATATATATACAAGCGAAAGCAGGACGAGAATGGAGAATACGTTATTATCTATGATATAAACGAAGTTATAAAAATATTACATTATCCAAGTAACTCTGAAAAAAAAAAACGAGCGTACTGCCGAAACAGAATTGTAAACATGTCACACGAAAGAATATGTTGATCAAGAAGAAGTTAAAAATATCAGCGTGATACAATGTAGTAAAATATGTTGGTTTGATACAGTGTAGTACAAAATGACGGTGTGATGCAAAGTAGTAAAAGATACTCATGTTCATTTTAAAAAATACCCCTAACATAATATGCAATGTTAAGAAACTGTTCATTTAGATAATTGAATAGAAATACAAAACATAAGCATTGGTAATGATTGGAAGAGAAGTAGCAAACGGTCTATGATTTGAATGAAACGTTTGATCGGATTATTTATTTTTGACGATGAAAAAGAAGAGAAAAACAAACAGGATGAATCAATGTTTTAAAAGTGCACCGAGAAACAGCAAAGTTTAATGAAAACAGAACAGAAATTCTCGACACACTGAACTAAATGTTGACAGAACACAACTTGGTTCCTCAGTGCTTAAGTAATTTCGATGCTGCTTTTGTTCTATGCATTCTTCAACTCATACTCATGTTGCTTTAGGAAACCAAAACTTATCGACTTTATTGTAACCAACCTTATGATAAGCAGGTAAATTATAAGTACATATTTATATTAGTTGTATTAGGTATTATTCTTATTCCTACTACACACAAGGTTCCTAAAGGCTTTACTTGTATTTATAGCTATAAAGTGCAAACATGAATCCATAATAAAGACATAAGTGAAGAAAAGCAATATAAAAAAGTGACACAGGACATTGACACTCTGATTTCAGTGCAGCACTGTCTTACATAGATCTCATCAGTAATATAACGGACCAGACACTGCAAGTTGTAATGTCTTGGTTTGGAACTAATGTCTTGATTTTATCTGGTATCTGTTTCGTATGATATTATGCATAGGTGAAAGGAAATGCTAACAACTGAATTGCTGATAATTTACGTTGAAGTCTGGTTAAGTGCATAATCATTTCTTATGGCAACGATGCTATTTCAAACGATTTGACTACACCAATCTTAAGACATATCAAGAGCTTTAGTTGCTAATGTCTGTTATAACAAATATGATTAAACAACCTATCATTACAGAAAAATTGAGAAACTTGAGAGAGATCGGGCATGGAGTGGGTACAAGGAATCGGTATGTAAACTGTACATTTTACAGTATACGAAAAGATGTTTAGAGTACCTCATTATATCCGGATACCTACAGATCATTGTCAACAATACCCCTTTATGTCTTTGGTAAGATTTGATGTTTATTATTACATTAGAAAAGGCGTCTGAAGATGTGTAGGGTGGTAACCCTGATTACAAATTGGAAACTATGTGTTTTGAGTACGATAAAATACTTCAGTTCGTTAATGATAAATTAAAGATTTAATTTCTTTCTTCTGTGACTACATCACTAGACAGAGAACGTAGTGTGGCAGCTAATACAATTTTAATAAAATGTTACATGTAATACATTAAGAGTGAGTATGGAATGATTTGTGAAAATGTGTAGAAACGAGAGTAATCTGATCTAGAGACATCGTACAAAGCATAAATAGAAATCGAATATAAAAGGCAGTTGTTATAAATTCAGGCCAGATATTAGACAAATAGTCAGAATTATTTATCAAAGCTTGCTAATCTCATCTATTGTTTTCTTTTTCGCTTCACACTCTTCTTCTTTTTCTTCCCTCCGCCCTCTCTCCCCAATGCCAGTAATAGTGTTGTACAATCATAGTCTTATATATGATATACCATATCTTGTCTTCACAGAGTCTACCCCCAATGGAGAAGTTTTACCGTATAATAAAATCTTGAATAATAATACATACCTCCATAAAGCAGAATAGATGCTTTATCGGGGTATTCAACAATCGTTCTATAGTTTGCGGTGAAGCAAAATCAGCATCACAAATACGTGTCGAAATATGTTTTAAAGACAATTAAATGCAATTATTGTATTACCACTTATCAAGAATACATCTTTCTTTTTAATGATTTCACTCTTACTAACCCTTTGTGGGAACATTGAAACTAACCCGGGACCTTTCAACGGTATGGAATTTCATTACTTCATTTAAATATTAGGAGCATACGACACAATTTGAATATTCGAAAGTAGATCGGAGGAATTTTCAATTTTATGATTTAGTGAAACACATTTAAAATCTGGTATCCATATGGATCGCTTAAAACTCAATGGTTTTAAAGAACCAAACTGTCATGGAGGCTGCGTCATGGTATAAATTTCTGATAATCTGCTTGCAACTGTCTGAGCGACTAGAACGTTGGTTGTCACGACAGTAAACTAATTTAAATTGAGATTATTTTACCCTCGCTTAAATTAGCCTTAGTAGTAGGGCACAGATCAAACAGCTCTCCAACTAATTTCTGGGAATGTTTTTAAGCTCCAAGTAGAATCCAAATAATTTGAACAAAAATTAAAATATAACTCCAAACTGGTCACAACAAAACGAATAACTTACGTCCCGGTGTTTAGAATCCCGAGTGAGATTATTTCTCTATAGACAAGGGTTGTACACACAAATGATGTGCAAAACAGATACCCGTATGAGGGTCACGTGATCACATTTTAGAACAATTTAGAACGTAGTCACATCTGAGGTCACGTATTCCACTACAACCTCGATTACACTATTATCATTATCCCATTAAACATGAATTAAAAAAGAAGTTATTTACTTGATTCTCTGTCAAGGCCAGGAACTAGGTCAGCAAAAGATAGAAAGGTCGGTGTTTACGACTAAACATTGAGGTCAAACTAATTTCTGGAAAATATCAAATTCTAGTAAATAAAATTGCATTACTTTGACATGTAATGAATTTTTTTTACAAAAATCAAAATTTACAAACAATTAAATTAAATCGAACATACATTAAATCAAATATACAGAACACTTCAAAATATCATAATAAGTGCAATTCATTAGAACAATCTTAAAATTCTAGGATCGTATTTTGTGATCTATCAAAAGCTTGTGACTGTGTCTGGCACAGAGGCTTTTTTTCAAATTGTTTCAGGTAATTTGATAAAATGGTTGGAAAGTTAAACACTATAAAAACAAATGGTCCTTTTGCACGATATTTATTTATGGGAAATGATTATAAATGTTGTTGTGAAACAAGGATCGGTGATTGTATCACTTTTACATTTAATTTATGTAAATGATAATACCGATGGTTTGAGCTCGCTCACATGTCTTTTTCAGATGACTTATTCATGCATTTTTCATCCCCTTATTGTGTGTAGCGACGCGTATCATGAATAATGATCTAATAAAATTAATAACTGCTTCAAGCAAGGGCTCTTAAAGTTTACTTTATAATAAAACAGTGGTAATGTTTTTAGCGATCAAAACCGTAACGAATAATCTTGGACTTGTTTTTGCTAATATCGAATTTAAATATGTGGATTCTCGTTACCATCTACGATTATCATTTCATTTAAAAACCTAACCGACTTGTTACTTTGGTAGGAATTTAAAAACTGCATCATCTCGATTAGCCAATCTTCGAAACCTAAACTACAAACTTAGCAGGCAAATTTCATCAAACTGTATATAACTTATTTAATGCCTATCTTGTAATATATCATTGTAGTCTGGGACGGAGGTTCGTTGATCGACACAGACAAAATAGAAAAAACTACATCTTCAATCGGCCAGAATAGTTACAGGACTTCCAGATATTTTAGTGAGCAATCTTTCTAGTTTGAAATAGGACCAAAAGTTTGCAGTCTAGAATAAACAGTCTCATTGAATGACTCCCTTCCAGTGTGTCGGAACAAAAGAAACATAACCCTTGACGTTCAAATAATATGTTCATCTTGCAATTTCAGGCTAATTCTACCAAATCATGTTTTATACCCTAGCAGTATCGTTGTGGAACAATCTCGAACATGCTACTTAGTGAAATATGTATTACAATCCTTTGAACATTTTTGATGTGCAAATATCGTATCCATCAAAATGCCAGGTTTTATTAATCATAATTTGAACTAGCTCTTTTACAAATTAACAAACCTATCACAGGTCAAAGCTGACTGGCATAATAGTTTCATGTAAGCTTTGAGTAGGCCTTACACCTACATTCTGTTGACAACAATGAAGCCATTTCTGTCTAATAAAACAAATACAAAATAGATATTATTTACCCATGCAGGCGTTGATTTAAGGTAAAATTAAGAAAATACAGACAATGAACCCTTTAAAATCATTCGCTGGAAATAATGGTAAAATCCCAGACAATGATTCCCCAATATTAGACAATCAATCAATTTTCCGCCCACGGAAGATTGTAAAACTTTCGTCTGTTTGCAGCCTTCCAATTTGTAGTGAAACCATTTGTTGTTAATGTCAGTACTTGAGGGCTTTTGTAAGTACTGAATCGATTGATTAAAACGCTAATTCATGATAAGCTTTCGTGTTTTGTCATTGGTCCTGCAGTGATGACGGATATACAGACCCAAGTAGTTAAAAGCAAGAGATTTCTAGCCGGTTTACCCTATTTATTATGGGTAACAACAGTAAAATAAAAATATTTATATTGTATGACCAAGGCATATCCGCTTCGATTGTAATACCATTTCCCTTTTGTAACTCTGTGGGTGAAGGTGTGTGACAGAAATATCAGTAAAACAGTCTTAGTGACGTGTTCAAATTGTATCGTCCATCAATCCGGATCCAGCTGCATTACAAAAGGAATATAGATGATCTTACGTTCAAATATTCAAGTTCAACATGATCAAATTATGTATTTGTTTATGTAAAGTGAATAAAACAACATTTGCTGTGAATTGTATATAATTCGGAATACAGACATATTGGTGAAATACTTTTCATATTGTTTCATTCTTCTATTTGCACATGTGAAAATATATCCTGTAATTTTCATATGTGAAAATTTCAGATTTTACATTATGCCATGGGATTGTGTGTGCCCACAAAACTTGTACCTGTATCGCGCATCTCTCTGAAGTTATCTATCATTACTTCCTTGACTATAACGATAAACCAGCTGCGACGCATTGCTCTATCGGACGAGGATTGTTTTCAAATAGGGTCAAATAGTTTGCAAGATGACAAAAGATGTAATTTATTTTGAAGGTGTTGGTCAACCTAACCCAATCCTACTGCTTTCTTAAGTCATATATATTTATATCATCAGTGGATGAGAGTGAAAAAAAGGTGGGGATCGGGGTAGCTCGTTGTGCCGAAGTGTGACCTTCATCTTTAAAACTTCTAATCTGGAACTAGTTTGGGATAAAAGAAAAGAGTATTGTCTTTTACTATGTTTATACCAGAATTATTTCATCTTGTGTTACCAAAACGATATATATTAGTTGGTGTCATCGCCACAAGTTAAAATATCCCTTTTTTATATCACATGTCGAAACGTATTAAAGTATTAATGTTTGTGTGCATATATATATATATATATATATATACATATCATCATTATCAGCCCCGTAGTCTGATATACCGTTGGGGCACCTCACAAGTCCTTATAACCAGCTTCTTGCATTCCTTTCGATTTCCGTCTTTCTTAGTGAGTCGCTCAGCGTCAAGCCTGTCCACTCTCGAATGTTATCTTCCCACCTCTTTCTTTGCCTGCCTCTCTTTCTTATTCCTTGTAGAGTGCCTTGTAGGATTGTCTTGGCAAGTCCAGATGATCATGAGACATGCCCATACCACTGCAGATTCCGTTTTTCCACTATGATCAGGAAGTCATCGTGAGGCCCAATGTCTTGTCTTATCCTTTGCCGTATTGCTTCATTGGTGATATGGTCTTTGTATATGACGCAGAGGATCATTCGGAAACATATCATCTCTGTAGCGTGTATCCTTTTCTCCAAGTCCGTTGTTATGGCCCATGATTTGCAGGCATAGAAAAATATGGTGATCACCAGTGAGTGCATCAGTCTGATTTTTGAGCTGAGTCCGATGCTCTTGTCCTTCCAGATGGGTTTCAGTTTTGTCAGCGCTGCTGTTGTCTGTTTAATCCTGAAGAGCATTTTAGAATTTGATCCTTCATCTGTTACAGTTGCCCACAAGTACTTGAAGCTGTGGACTGTTTCTAGCTTTGTACCTTGGACCGTGATGTCAGTGATAATGCCCTTGATGTTATTGGTCATCATTTGTTCCTCTCTGCACTAATTGCCATGCCATAGGCTGCAGAGGTGTTGTCAAAGCTCTCTACTAAGCTAGCTAATTATTGCTCATTTCCTGCTAGTCCATCAATGTCATCAGGAAAACGTAAGTTGGTGATTGTTCTAGCTCTGATGGTGACTGTCCCTGTATGCTTACCATGATTCTCTCCATATGATGATAAATAGTGTGGGACAGAGCAGACATACTAAAATCACGCTTAAATTTCTGTGTGTCTTGGATCACTATTATATTTATTTATTTCCTGATTGGTATATTTGTACAATAAACTCGTCAAGACCGATTTCGTTATCACCGACAGCCTAACTTACTAAATCATCGATAATGTGCATCTTCCTCACATCAAATATTACTATTTCAACATGTTTTAATACTTTATTATTAATACATTATTTATTAGTTTTCCACAGGAAAAACTAGTTTTATACAAATAGAACCAAAAAGCCGAAAGGAAGATACATGCTGTAATTATTCCAGCTAAGCATAAACCTGCTGCAAAAACACACATCCCTTCTTAAACGTGTTCCATTCCCGCTGTACCCTATTTAATTTGCATAATACTTTGTATAACACGTTTTAATCTTTCTGACTAATTCATTTTTCATTTCTTTATATTTGTATAGTCCAAACTTGGATACATTGTTGATCGTCAGTCACGGATTGTTTAATATATATACTTCTGGTGACAGAACACTTTGTATCTTTTCACTGGTGTCTTTTACATGTTTGTATGGCAGAATGTTTAGGTCCTTACTGAGTAGAATTTTGTCAGGTAAACGTATTGATGCTATTAGGTAGGCAATTGTGAACTGACTAAACGGAAGACAACTTTTAAAATTTAAAAAATGTACGATGCCGGCTACAACATTAGCACAGTTTGAGTTATATAGTTGATTGTGTTTTAAGTGAAATTGAAATAATTCGTTTTGCATAATATCCATGGTTGCTATTTGATTTATTGACATCATATTTGATAGTGTTTCTTGATTCAGTAGAAAATATCGGCAGGTAAAAACGTCTCTATTTATTGTTTGTAGTGTGAAAACATCACCGGTATTGGCTCGTAAGACAGGAAAGGTGTATTTGTTCTTGTAATTTTGTTGAATGTTAATTGTTAAAGGGCTCATATTATATTGCTTAGTTTACTGTTCTGAAGGTATAGTGTTGCAATCTTCGTAAATAAACAACGTAACCTTTTGAACAAGACACTTTTGTCTTTGGATATATAATTCATGTGAACGTTGTCAATGATGCCTACAAAGTTCAAGTTTATGAGAGTAGTATGTCATTTATATATTCACCTTTTCAGTTCTTTTGCTAACATTGTTTCACTTTCCTTTTCAAGTTGTGTCTGATCCATTTAACTTGTAAAGAAATATTTAAGTTACGCTAGCTTAATTCTTAAATGTAACATAGGTTAGTTGAAAGAGATGTTTCCGTGTGACTTTTAGCAGTGACAAATACTTAGAAATCTTAGTACACAAATTAAATAAATCAATTTCATGACATGTCTTATATCTACAAAATATAAATACGTAGCTGACTTTAGAGGTTATTATTGCAAACCATGCATAATGACGTATTTGAAGGTCAATAGCTAAATGAAAACAAATAGCACATGTAGAAAGAAACAACATAGAACTTACAAAGAACTATACCGGAAACATTAAAAGTACACGAAACAATATATATATATATATATATATATATATATATATATATATATATATATATATATATATATATATATATATATATATATATATATATATATATATATATATATATATATCAGTATTATGCAAATTTTACATCAATTCAATTAAGGAAAGTTAGAATTTAATAGTGAATATATTATAATTGTAGAACTTACATTTTGTAGAGCGCGGTCAACAAAACAAATGACACGCGGGCATGTAGTTTGACAATTATAACGTATAATTATTTCATCCCATGCTAATGATATATATTTCGTAATAGTTCTTAAAGGTAACGGTTAGACATTTTAAAATGATAACCAGTACACATGCTGAAAGTAATCAGAACACCTATTTTTCAATCATGCCTTTTCGCCAAGTATTCTGATTTTTCATCTTTATTTTCTGTTTTTTTTTTTCTTCTTCTAAATTGATTCCTTTGAGGGGACATACTTTCTTCGAAACAAGATGTTTGAATGTTGTCAACCTATCACCCTATGCAGATATAAGTAATCCCAAATTGAACAATACAACTGAAATGAATTATCCTATACCATTTCAAAGTCATCTTGTTTGTTGTTTTAATTCATTCTAAAAATGAGACAAGATGGCCGCTATCGCTTAACCGGCTTGAAGCAGCTCTTCCGTTTTTTAGTGCCGTTTTCATGATATTTGTGTTTGTTGCATGTCTTCATCTACGTTATTGTGTTCATTGTGCATTGGCTGTTAAATTCGGATGTGTTTCTTCAGCTCCTTGTTTTGGAAATGAGAACAATTAGACTTTTTCTTAGCTGTCTTGCTCCACTGTTTTTGAACAAACCGCCATCACGTAATACTCGCCAGTCAACCCGTTTATGCTACGATGGACCCTCATTGATTGCTTTAAATGATCACTCCTTGGTTCTCCACACTACATTGTGCTCTAGACTAAACGTACTGGGACTACATTCATCATTAACTAAATGTAAACAGAAGCGAAAAAAGAAACGTTGTTTCAAAGCTGGCCGGCGTAGAACAGGAAGAAGAATTCCAGTTATCTCCCTTATTTCGGCTCAACAATTTAAAAAAATTTCGACCGTTAATTTCGATAACCTAATTGAAATTCCTATTATTTCGTCAACCTTTCTGTCGACTATCCAAGAGATACCTCTACGTATTGCATTATTCAATGCCCAGTCAGTAGGACCACCGGAAAAACGCACAGAAATAGTTAATTTTATCAACAACCAGAATATTGACGTCTTTTTCCTGACAGAAACATGGCAATAAACATCAGGCGATGAGCCCAAGTGTGCGGATCTAACACCCATTGGTTACTCCATCAAGTCGTTCCCCCGTAATTCTCGCGGAGGTGGAATTGTTGTCATCACAAACAGTCAGGTAACCAACCCACCCATAAACATGGTCACATTTTAGAGTCGATTCTTCATAGACCTGATGATAACATTCTACGGTCCTCCCTGGTATCCCATGACCTTGCATCTGATCATCTCTACATTATATGCCATCTTGATGTATCAGTCCCTAACCCTCCACCTTTATCTGCTACTAAGATAAACCTTTGTATGATAAATAGAACTAAACTAATGCACGACATCCATGCTAATCTAACAACTTGCTTACCTCCTACAGCAGAACAACTCGATAACTGCCTGCGTTCATTGCTTGACAAACATGCCCCAGCCACCAAGTGCAGAGTATCAATTCAAAAGTGTTCTCCATGGTATGGCAGTGTTAAGGACCAGCTTCGCACGGCTCAAAGAGACCGCCTTAAAGCTGGGAGGCTTTGGCTTTCCACCAGACTCACTATTCATGAGCAAATCTATGAAGCCGCTAAGAAGAATGTCACAAATATAGTCCATGCAGCGAAATCAGCCCACTACACTACTAAGAACATGGAAAGTTCCGGCTGCAAAGAGCTTTCGATATTACTAACAAGCTAATGTCAAGGAACAAATCTGTACCACTTTCAACTACCTTCTCTCCAATTGACCTTCCGGACATGTTTGCAAATTTCTTCCGTGACAAAGTATAAACCATTAGAGATATGATTGACACCACAATCTGAATTGACTCGCCGTCACCATACAGTTGTGATACAGAATTTGAGCGGCAACCATTGCAGCATTTGAATCTGTCTCTGTGGATTTCGTACGTACAATCCTGATGAAGAGTGCACCAACAAAGTCATGTGAACCTGATCCAATTCCAACATCACTGATGCTTGAGTGCTTAGATCCAGTATTGCCTTCACTAACTGATGTTATTAATACCTCTCTCTCATCCGGGGAATTCCCATCATTTTTCAAAACTGCCATTGTAAAGCCTCTGCTGAAGAAACCAACACTAGTCCATAACGACAAAGTCCAATATATAATTGTCCTTGAAACTATATTGCAAAGAATACCATGATGTTGAAGTGGTGTCAACGTTTCGTCAGAAAGAATGTCACGTTATACGATGACTTCGAATCTGTATTATTGATTTCACGTGTACATTTATTTATTGTTCTTTTGAGCTCATTTGTGATAACTTTTCGATTTATAACTATCCAGTAAGTATTTTCTCTAGGATACAATGTGATTCTCTTGAGAAATAAAATAAGATTAACTTTTAGAATAACTTTTGAAGTATTCATATGATTTCATGATTTTCATAAAGGCAATCATTTATACTGGCACGTAAGAGCGCACATTTCTCCGCTAATTTTCATGACAAAATTACCGCTATAGCACTTTCACGACCCGTTGTGTAATTTGTTCAACAAGAGGACAGCTGAGCATTTCTGTTTAATACCATAAGTGTGCTTATGTACACTGAGAAGAAAACGGTTGATTAATTGATTGATTGATTGTATTTTAACGGCGCATCAGCACGATTGGGATATTTAGCGCCATACAAAATTTTATATGCATAATCGTTTAAAAATTACAAAAAGTCTCTTACCAACCAGCGATATCAAAACCAAAGATGGTAACGGTGGATAATAAAGCTTCCGGATCAACGGGGGATGTAAATGGTGTATGTTAATGAAGACAAATGAAAATGTATTGAAAAACGGACGGCATATTTTACATAAAACTGCTGTATGTGATGGCATAAAAGATAAAATTTACAGTACATGTTCACTGCTTTCAGAAATTCTATAATACAAGTGACGTTTATTGTATCAAAAAGTTCTTTCATGTCATGTATATTGTAATACTGATCGTGCGTAGGTTGCAGGTCAAAACACTCTATCATAAAGTGCCTGACAGTGAATAGTTCATTGAAAGAAACGCACTTGAAAACGGTATTATGAGGAATATTCAAATTTGTCTGAGCAAAGATCTAGTGTAAGGTAAGTTTGTAACGGGAAAATAAACAACCCATATTCTATTTTAATCAGATAAAGATTGTAATATAACAAATACAGTTTATTAGTCTTACAAGGAGCTTGCTATCATAATCAAGCAGGATACCGCACCAGTCTACGACATTTCACAAAAATCCAAGAACACAAAGTGATTTTTTTTATATGTTGCTGATGTTCTTAACCAGTGCGATGTGACTATGAAGGACGGATTCCAGATTTTAAAACAACGAACTTGGAATTTGGCTGGCTATTTTGAAACTCGCCATGCATTTGAAACAGTAAAGTAAATATTTGTTTGGCGTTTGATTTACTGTTAATATCTAAAGAGGAAAACAGTTGCTGAAGGCAGTGAATACATCGGGTTGTCATGACATGCTGAATTTAGGTACATGTAGTGTTTTGCTCGTAATTTTTTCTACATTTCAATTAATTATGTTATAAAAGTGATCAAAGATATACAAAAAAAAACTAATTTGCATTTTCTTTAGTACAATTTTGATCAGAATAAAATTATAAGTACCGAACTCAGAAAACAAAAATAACTGCAATTTGTATGGATTTATGGTGTATGAAATATGACAGAGAATATAGGGAGCGTATTTGTGGGGCTCAGGGTAGCGTCAACGTGACTTGGTTGGACGTAGTATTACGGTGCTATTTCCGATGCTTCGCTAGAGGCATCATCAAGGTATCCATAATTTTGCTATTATGCCGTCAGTACATTCGACCACTGAGGAACTGATATGACCTACATTCCAAGAGGTGAATAGCCGATTTATGGAAATATGGCCACGATGTCGCATGATTACATCCGGGTCTGCGACGAAGATACTGTCGTGTCAGTCTCTCTAGACCATTACAATATACCCTATTGCGCGACAATTTTGTGCAATAGGAGCACGTCCAAAAACAAAATACAGACGATTGGAGGGTATTCAGGTTTTACTATTACTAAGCTTTTCTCTGATGAAGAGAAAAAATGCATGGTATGGAGGAGTGTCTGTACGCAGCTGTCATAACAATGTACGATATGTATGATGTTGTCTGCAAAATACATTATGAGAATGGTGATTAAAGAAATTTGCCGACCATTATTCGCAGAGTTGACAATGAAATGGTGTGGCATTGTTCGATGCTAGATTCTGTTCCGGAATAAATATGATCCTGCTCGAACTCCTGTCTCAACACTTAATCCGCGAAGCCAAACAAAGCTTACAAATGAAAATGACAAATCATAATACAACCCTTTCGGCCAATATGGTGAATTGAAAACAATAACACTGTATTTATATTGTTTGTATTTAATTTCCATATATTATTAACCACCATAAAGGAATGCGTGAACACTCAATTATTACCAAGGACCAACTATTTAAAGCTCCGACAAAGATATTGTTTTCTTCCTTTACCTCAAAATAAACATATTTCCATCAAAATATGACGTGTTTAGATTTTATTACAAATCAAAGAAACAGTACTTTTTCTCAAGCTATATGAGGATTGCAATTTTTACCCCCAAAATGTATCGTGTAGATCAGAGGTTCCTAAACCACGACCCGCGGGCAACTTGTGGCCCGTCAGCTCTCATAAAGTGGCCCGCGAGGCCTCTATATTTACTATAATGTATTTTAATAATTTCAACAATTTATTGACGTTCAAATAAATAAATATTAACTAGACGAAAGTTGCAATCATGCGCGATCTTCAGTATTATATACTCTAGAAAGTTATTTGTAAGAAGTCTGTCATTTTTGTCGAGCACTTGGAGCTCCGTCGGCGTTCGATAATTCACTCTGCGCGTGGTTGTTGTGCTCAGATATAATTATCGAATGCGCCCGTTGAGTTAGCGAACGAAACGTTTGGAAATACCCTTTTCCAGCCTTGTCGACCAATCAGAGTGAGCAAGACGCCATGATGTCATCTGTACAACTGTTTAGTAATCTGCAGTTTCGTGTTGAAATTAGGTTTTTCAAATACAAATTTACCGTTAAAACCGATAAGCATGAACGTGGATAACGTATAATCAAACAATGCGAATAAGCGAAAACGTGAGAACGTTGCTTGTCGTCAATTCAACGCAGATTGGACGGAGAAATTTATGTTTGTGCCTAGTCGTAGTGGTAAGCCGGTTTGCTTAATCTGCGGATTTTGATTTAAAACCGAAAATGACTGTAGTGCAGGACTGACACTGACTGCTTTTAAAGTTTTAGAATTTGGTTGCTGAAAGTTAATGTATTTAAGAATGATATTACACGACTTTTATAATTTTATAAACATTCATAAACATTTATAATTTTATAACGTTGTGGCCCGCTTAGTTACCGAAAATAGTAGATATGGCCCTCTACTTGAAAAGCTTGGGAACCACTGGTGTGGATGATAGGTCCCTTATATTACTGATTTTTGCACAGCATCATTATGATTATGATGATGGTCATGACGATGATAATAATGATGGTGATAGATACATCAAATTCTAATTATGATGTAATTATTACTCTGTAGTCTCGATCTTCAATACTTTCGCAAATTTTTGGTCATGTTCATTCTCCGATATATTGATTGTTGACTTGTACCTCTGGGGGTACTTGGATGTAGCGCGATGACGTCAAGTCATCATTTCCTAAAGAGGCCAATACACGGTTTTTATCCTTTTAAGTCATAATGTTGATAGTGAATAACATCTATTCTGATTGACATTTTCCTTTCAAAATTAAATATTATAAGGAAGTAAGCTGTCGCAATCTTTTTCCAACATTTTTTCAGATTAACCAAAAGAAATGTTATTTTACACCAAATGTTTTCACCTGCCGGAAACAGCTGTCTAATCCAGTCTAGTCCGTTTGCTACAATAGTGGATAATGGTCGCCTGTGCAATGTTCAGTGGTGTTCCTCTAGTTACTTTGCTTCTTTGCCTCACAAATACAGCACGCTATTCTTTGCCCCTACGAGAGTTTCGCTTCCTGATACGAGCTTGAATGTATTTCTTGGATTTGTTAAGCATTCAATTTCTGAACAACATATTAAACTTTTATTCACCAGTGCAAATATGGGGCTTTAGTATGAATGTGTTTAATATAGATAACAAGGCATCTTCAAAGATATACACCTAACAGGTACTGGTTAAAACGTGCCGAAAATTGCTCACAGTCTTAAAATTTATTTTTTTGAACTGCCTATCAGATTATCTGCTGATTTATTTGCTATTCTGTGTGAACACACGATCATTGCACCGCATTCTAAAAACATAAACAAAAAGACAAATTCTTCATGTATTACCGTTTTTTAAATTTGATGTTTTTGCATTTTGATGTCGTCAAGTATAAGGTCGTAGTAAACACAGGTACTCCTTTGCTGAGAGTTTTCCTTTGAATGTGGCTTCTGTTATAGCTGCTTACGAAATACGTACCATGTTCACAGAGAATTTGTTCATCTTTATTTTCTTCATATCAGTAATACGTATTTTGACAATGTCATTGTCAGTGTAAACGAAGATCTTGGACAAAGTATAATATCTTGAGAAGTAAAGCCAGTGTGAAACAAGATTCTTTGAAGCTATTATCTTTGAATGTGGCTTCTGTTATAGCTGCTTACGAAATACGTACCATGTTCACAGAGAATTTGTTCATCTTTATTTTCTTCATATCAGTAATACGTATTTTGACAATGTCATTGTCAGTGTAAACGAAGATCTTGGACAAAGTATAATATCTTGAGAAGTAAAGCCACTGTGAAACAAGATTCTTTGAAGCTATTATCAAGCGAATTGTAAAAACATGCATCATGTGTACCGATGAATGGACAACGAGGACATGGTTTATGAGACATGTTAAAATCAACGTTTCTTATGGTAGTACTCATCTGGAAACGTTTGGTCACCCAATGATTACATGTTTTCCAAATGCATCTTTCACGCAAAGCAAAGACTTTCTAAAAACGTACTCACTGACTACCGAAGTCCTAAAGATGGCTAAATGAAAGGAGGAAAAGTAAGTTGTTTCAAATAAAAAAGACATCAAAGATCCAAGACACCACCTTATTCACCTTCTTTCTATCGATATTTGCAAAACCACAGTGGCTTCTTTCACAGTCACGTACCAATAAAGGCGTGTTTCCTTCACGGCCTAGCACCTAACTTAAGCTTTGGTGAAGTGTGATAGTATGTTTGTGTAATTTCATCCCCCATCTTTTACATCGCATGCTTTTCTCTGGATAGTGTTCGTATAGACACTTTCGTCGACATCAATATTTTTCTATCCCTATAAACTATTGTGTCGACTAAATACCATCCCCATGAATACTTTTAAGATATGATTTCCACTTGTCCTCCAAGGACCTCCCTATGTATCCCCCAAAATGCACCATATAACTTACTAAATGCATTTCCACCATCAGAAATCAAGTCGATTGTAACACAGTAATCATCATATTGGAACTTATATCAATCACACGATTAAAACATGGTTGCATGTAAAGTAGGACGCCATATTGTTCAAAAACTTTTGGTGGGAAATGCCTGTGATATTACAGTAGTGCAATAATGGCTCTGTAAGTCAAGTTGCCGACTAGTCGCAAACTGTTAATATTCATACCAACTATTTCATCAGATAGCCTATTTCCACTCACGTTAAGACCTGAGATGTTTGGATATGACGTATCAATAAATATATACATTTACAATGTCCCCTCATTTTAAATCATTTCCGTATACTGATATATGTAGCAAAGGATTGAAATAAGTTAACATGTAAAACCATGACGGTGAAAGGTTTCGAGTTTGAAGAAATACCGTACTGGTCTAGTGTAAGTTTTACAATAGAAGAAAATAATTCCAAGCGTCCTTTATCTTAACCAAAAGATACGAGTAGACTAGAATGGCTTAACATGATGAATTTGTTTTAAGGCGATCATATTAAAAGCTTAATGTTGGGCTATTATTATTTATAAAGAAAAAAGCACTGAGACAAAAGAAGCATTATTAGGAATATAGACTTAGCAGTCTCTGGAAGAAATGTCAAAAATCTTCGCCCAGTGAGTTTTGTAAGAATGAATTTGCAGAATATTTTCTTTACAATTCATAAGGACCAGTGATGGAGCTTTAAATTGTCACTGTTTGCAGAAAAGAGAGATTATTTGGATAAACAATTAGTGCTAGGTGATTCCATGTTCCAGGTACTTTAGGCATAGACCCATTCCAAATGTGAGGAACAAATGTACAAAAACAAAGAAGATACCATGATGCTGACAAAAAGTCTGCTGAAATTATGAAGGGAATATCCCAGTCATGAGAGAATACCAGTCGTATAATAAGTGTTCACATTCAACTCCGAATATGTAATTATATAGCCGGTGGAATTTTGAAGATATTGTAGAACATGAATGAGCTGTTTTGAAGTTATGTAAGCTGCATTATAAAACAAATCAAATTAACAAATCAAATTGAGATAGCTAATACGGATTATAACATATATTAAAATCTCTCAAACACAAATCAATTTATAAGATGCGTCAACTAAGACTGTATGTAAGATTTATTTGAAAGTAAATCACGTATCTCATAAAATATACGAGATATATTATACACTATTATGATATATTTTTTTAAAGTTATCTTAATAAAATAAAATGTCTTTTACAGGTTAAATTTAACTTTTAATGTTTACAAGACGTCGCACGAGATAGCAAATGGTTGATACTTTACCTGGGTCACATGCAGAGATACGCATGCAGCCATAGATGAGACTGTACAAGATTCTGTCGCGCTCCGCATGCCCTGATTTGCTGCCTAATTGAAAGTGCAAGCATCCAGGGCCCTCGCATCTCTTCTTCACTGCATTACCATCTTTATGTTCTAATTTCTGTGAGGGCCTGTATGAAAAATATGAGATAGATACGTAACATTATTTTGTTAGAAAGAAAAAGCACACCATAAATGTACCGGTATTTGAATTTCGGCTTGACTTCGTAATAAATGGTACAGTTATTTGGGAATAACCTTTGACTTAAATGTACAAGCTTTTTGAATCATTTCAAGTTTTGTCAATTCACTTTTATATTGATCTTTGTAGCTGAGAGGACAGATGTCGGAAAAACACTGAACATGTTTTCAGTATATTCATAACTAGATGTATGGTTTCTGAATATTTGGTCTATTAAGCCAAACGTAAACTGTCCTTTCCATATTTATAAAAGCACGGATATTTATTTGTCCATTATTTAAACACCTCATCAGTTGAAATGATGTTGTTCCGTGACTTTTGGGAGTAGAATATGATACAAAACCTACCAAAAACTGGTAAATACTGTTTGAAATGAAGGTCTTTTTCGTTAATATTACCCTGTAACACGCTTGTATTATTGGTTGGTTAATGGTCAACAGATTCACACATATCTTTATTTATTTCATTCTTTCAGTAAGCTCATAGATACGTCTGATCTTTTTATATTATTGTTCTTTCAACCACATTTAGTTTGCTCTGTTCGTCAATTGTGTTTTTCTTTAGTACTGTGACAAGTACTAGTATTAGCAGTTATCTACCTAACGAAGTTAATACTGAAACATCATTAGCTTTTTTCATATCTTTTTCATTTTATTTTATTTCGTTGTATATATCCTGAAAATTTTTCAAAATGAGATGGTAGAGTCCCTTAGTATTAAAGATTCATTTATTTCTCTACGTCGCTAATGCATCTATCTCTAATTGTAAACTCTGTTTAGTGCGTTAGAAGTACTCCAGAGTATTTGGCACTTAACACGTTTGTTCTCCAACATTTTGCAATGTTTTGTACAGAGTAATATAAAGTATTAATCACTTTTCAAACAACACACGTGCGTCTGAAATCTTGTTTTGTTTTTGTCGTCATATTGTTGCTTGCTCTTTCACTAAGCACTCTATACAACAGATCATGTTGTATTTTTCGGCATATTCTCTTCATGTCTATGTAATATTTAAATCATTATCCTCCAAAGAATAACTTATTATTGACTGGAAGCTGTATTAGTTGATTTTACTGAATCAACTACACTTTGAATAGTGTAGGCATTTAAGTTGAAATCATTGCATATGAGTTGACTCAACGTTTCATCTTCTATCAATGGAGTTAAAAGTAAGATAGCTCTTTAATTTACTATACGTAGAAACGATTTGCTGCAGGCGTACTAAATATATTATAGTGTTGTCTTCATTTTTAATGATAGCTTTGTTATACCTCTTTGTAACTGCCTGCAGTGACTATTAATATTGCAAGGAACAAAGTCACCATGAAACGTTTAGGCTGAGACTCTAGCAAACAACTGATCTTAGAGTAATATGTGTTGCTTTGACGTGATCGAGGAATATGTATGGATGTTTAATTTCCCAGACTCGGAAACTATGTTCGATTTAGTGTATATCTGCATTCATCTATGACTATTCAGTTCGAATAATTTAGGATTATAGTTGTTACATACAATGTTTTGTCCTGAGTAAAGAAAAGTTTAGAGTTTTGTTTTACACAATCAGTTTCGTTGCTTCATATACTGTCATACCTTATTCTACGTTATTCGTGTACACCGATATAATAATAATAATAATGAGGACTTTGTAAAGCGCCTAATCTTTAGAAGCTCTAAGCGCTTTACAACATTAGACAACATCTATAAGATAAAAAACATATAATGATATTATTACAAAAACAAACACCATGAAATTAGAAAAACATTAAAAAATAAAAAACATGCTGAGAATATTTCAGGTAGGAACATTATTAGGTCTTTAAGATTGTTCTTGCAGTCGAAATAAGTGAGTTTTGAGATCCCTCTTGAATGTGATCACTGTGTTTTTGTGTCTAAGTTCAGTGGGCAATTCATTTCACGTTGCTGGGCCTTGGTATGCAAAAGAACGCTGTCCATATGACTTTGTTTTCAAAATGGGAATAATGAGTATACGATTGTCAGAAGAGGAGCGTAAGTATCTTGCTCGTGTGTACACATGGGTGAGATCGGAAAGGTATGTTGGACTAAAGTCCGACAGTGAAACGTAGCACAGAGAACAAATTTTTTGATTCTGGATCGAATGGATAGCCAGTGTAGGGTACAGAGCAGCAGGGAGGTGTGCTCTGATTGTAGTACTCTAAATATGATCCGAGCAGCTGTGTTTTGAACTTTTTGAAGTTTCTGGAGTTAATATTGAGATGAACCAGACAGAATTGAGTTACAATAGTCCTGTCTTGAAAGTACTAATGAATACACAAGTGTTTTAGTGGCATCAACTGAAAGATATTTGCGAAATGAGCTGATGCGTCTCAGCTCAATTTATGTAGCCTTGCATATGTTTATGACATGTTGGTGCAATGTGAGAGTACTGTCCAGAGTAATACCTAGGTTTCGTACTGATTGTGTGAATTTAATGTTGGTGTTGCTGATATGTATTGTTTGAGGTAAAGGATGTGAATGAGAAAGTCTTTGTGTTGTGATCAGAATGGCCTCAGTTTTATCATCATTCATCTGCAGCTTGTTACATGTCATCCATGATTTCACATCTCTACACCTTGGATGGTAGCATCAACTTCAGCTGGGTGGCTAGATTTGTATATTTGGGTGTCATCAGCGTACAATTGGTGAGACACTGGATGATGATCTATGACACTTGAGAGCGACTGAGTGTACAGAATGAAGAGAACAGGTCCAAGAACAGACCCTTGTGGAACACGACAACATAGATTAACTGGGCTGGGGTGTATTCCATTTGCAGATACAATTTGTGTCCTGTTGACCAAGTAGGATTTGAACCACAGTAAGGCTGTATCATGAATGCCAAATACATGCTGGAGACAGGGAAGTAATATATTATGGTCTATTGTGTCAAATGCTGCAGACAACTCAAGGAGGGTGAGGACTGTAATCTTTCCGCTATCCAACGCAGAGAGAATGTCATTAACTACTTTTAGAAGAGTAGTTTCAGTACTGTGGCAAGGGCGATATGCAGATTGTACATTGCTAAAAAGACTGTTTGAATTTAGATGAGATACAAGCTGGGATAGAACAACCTTTCCTAAGATTTTTTATATGAATGGGAGATTAGAAACTGGGCGGTAGTTCTTTAAATCGTTATGGTCTAGTGTTGGTTTCAGCAGAAGCTTTACAATGGCAGTTTTGAAAAATGATGGGAATTCCCCTGATGAGAGAGAAGTATTAATAACATAGAATGAATTTGGAATTACAACATTAATGAGTCATGCATGTCTTTGATATACTTGAATATGTTATTTATCATCTGACTGGAACTAGTACATTAACAACAAATATGTGTTCTCTTTTATCAATATCATTGGCGAAATGGATTTTCGCATTATACAGTTATTCTGTGGTAATTTTGATTTCCGTTGTGCAGGAGAAATTTACACAACTTTGAGTTAAAGCTTCACAACCGATTTGTATCGTTTCTAATTGTAATTATACAGTACCAGTTTGTATCCTTTGTTATAACAATTATACTTTATTGGTTTTTATCCTTTAAATAGCAATCATACCTTTCCAAGTTGTGTCCTTTATCATAATTGTTATAATAAAGGATAACTGTTATAATAAAGGATACAAATTAGAAAGGTATGATTGATATTGAAAGGATACAAACTTAAACTATTTAAAACGAAACAAACTTAAAAAGAGAACGGTTTTGAGAAAAGATCAAAGCAAATTGAAATAATGTGATTGTTATATTATTCCAATTTGATGTGAGTTTTTGTCAGAAACGTTATCTTTTAAAGCTTTTCACACTCCTACAAGATTATTTAGTTTAGCTTCTGAGTGTCATAGTTTTCTGTGTTGCATTATGTTCCTGATTAAACTTTTCATTTGATTGTATTGCTGACTCCCAAGCTGCCGCATTAAAATTACACATAATTGATTGTATCATCAATTATTGCTTAAAACAGTTTTACTAGTCATAACAAAAAGCGCAGAAATTAATGAAAGTATGGTAGATATGGGTAATTTAAAAACAGGGTTTCTTGTAGTATGGTCTCTCCGATTGAAAATATTTATTAAATCGATATAATACCATTTTGACTAAAATTTGTAGTACGGAAAAGTCAAATGTATAATGTAAAAGCAATATATTAGAGATTAGACAGAACGCAAATTAACACATGAATAGTTGAAGATTCTAAGATAATGACGAGGTCACAATGGTAAACAATGAATGAAGATGGCATTGTCTGTATGTGCGTGTGTGTAGTTTAATTAGTTCACATGTTAAATAATTACAATTCTTAGTCTTGTACACATACAGAATATGAAACGGTTGTGTTATATATATATATATATATATATATATATATATATATATATATATATATATATATATATATATATATATATATATATATATACACAGTTAATAGCAGGCTTTAATCACAACAAATATTAAAAATAATTGTTGATTAATGCCCTGCTCACAATATCACCCATTTTGTTTAACCTAATGATGGCATATATTACTTTGTTATCCTTTTATAAACTTTATTTTACATGGAAACTATAGCCATAAGCTTTAGTAAATATGTTACTACTTCGAGGCTTCTAAACTATCACCTGAATCACCCATCACGCTGACGCGGTAGCCGTGCTAACTTGTATCTAGTTCATACGTTTACACGTAAATGGATGCATCTTTCGAACATCTCTGTAAACTATGACAAAAAGAGGTGAGATTACTGTTGCTTGGTAAATAGCGCAAATTGTTGTGTTTGTCTCACTTATTATTTATTTTTTTGAAATTTCACAACATTTCTGCAACTTGATTAGGATGTTCTGAGAGTACAAATAATAACTGGTTTTTATTTCACGGGTCTTGGAACACGTCCATCTTTGTTGCACATTAACGCAACACCTAACGAAATAATTCCGCCATATTATCAGTAGTATGATCTAAGTTAGACTCTCAACATGACATTCGTACAATGTTAATTCTTCTTTCTATCTTAATTGCTCTGTATTGCACCTTTCAAGTTCACGTGAACATGTTCGCAAGTGACTTTGATAATTTGTCAAAGGTATACTCTTGTTAAGTTTTATCTTTGTTACTATCTATTTATATGCAATAAAATTATCAGGCGAGCGCGAAAATGATTTTAAGATTACTTGCTAAACTTAATATACAGTAATGACATATCTTTTTTCTTCGTTGGTCTGAGTTTTGGGTGATAACATTGAAGCTATATTGGAGACGAGAAATATGCTATTTACAGTTATCGTTAAATTCATGATGAAAGTAACAGAGGTAAAATATGAGTTGAGGAACATTCGTAGAAAATGAAATTGTGAAATATAAATAATGGACACTAAGACATGTTCAAATTGCAAGTTAGAAATGTAAGAACTGAGTTTTATAAGGGTTATAGTTGCTGCAATCCCAATTGAAAGCGTAATAGAAAAGTAGAATACTGAAAATAACGACTACCACAAGAAATTGAGAAAAGAACAAAGATAACATAATGAAAATTGATTAAATATATCAATTGAAAATAGTATATTGACGATAATTTCACAGTATCTTAAGCCCCCACCCCACAAAAGTTAGAAATTTAAAGTACTGAAGCAAAACATCAAATTAGGCACAACTTTGAAAAGATTCGGTGTTTGAGCTATGAACACCAAAGTAGAAATGATGATGATTTTCATCATATCATGTTATTCCTTCTACTTCGGTTGACAAAACTTATCCTGAACAGGTAACAGTGTTTGCACCGGTTGAAGGACACGATGTATGGAAGATAATGATAATTTATCAAAACTGATAGGATGTCAACTAAATATGACAAAAAAGAGCTTAATTAAAAATGGAAGCATCAAAAATGCCATTTGTATATATCATGTCGTGCTATTATATTTTATGAGAATATAGATGTTTTTACTTTACAGATGATGATGTACGTCGGTTTTCTTCTAGAAAGATATCCCATTTTTTCTCTTGTGAACAGCTAACTATAAACTTTGTCTCTGACCAATTAGTATTGCTTCGGATTTTCGAAATGCTTCTGGCAAATATTTCTGCCAAATATAATCGTTGATGCAACTGATGAAGAACCCGAAAGAAATTTCATTATCCGCTTCAAGAATGAACGCAGACGGTTAATATATCGAATTACGAGTAGACAAATTTAAATTATTAAAGTTTTGAGAAGGAAATATGAGCGGAGTTAAGTGAAAGAAAGGACAATCAAAATTTGTATATGCTTCTCAATATGTAACATTCAATTACTTGCTTTTACCTTCTACTTCGGGAAGGAAACCGAAATGCTATCATATTGACGCAGTTCTATGAACTTTAAAATGGCCCTTGATTAATTATTCCATTTCTGTTAGACTGCGCCATCCATCAAAGATGTCTCATTTATCACACTAATGACCACTAGAAGACATTATGCAGAGGACAGTCTGATTTACACACATATTGGGTCTTCAACATCCTCAGACTCACTCTTGTTTTCAATTATGTTACCAATAACATGGGAGCTTGCCTTTTATTATAGGCACAAATGTTATTACAAATTGATTACAGTTGTTATGTATATTTGATTTAATTATATCTGATTTAATACATATTTATTTCAATTTAATTGTTTGTTAGTTTTAAATTTTGTTTATTTTTCATTACATGACATTTTAATGTAAATTTATTCACTAGAGATGAAACCATTTTTAGAAAATAGTTTGACATTGACTGTTAGTTTATAAACACCAGGTGTTGATCTAAATCCTGACATTGTTTCAGAATTTGTAGCAACCTTCGTAAACAAGTTCTATTTTATTTTAAAACCGTTAGTTTTTCCCAAGGTCATGATGGGACTTTGTCTTTAATATATATTTATTTTCTAGAGTAAAAATGATCGGTTTTCCTCAGCGTCACACTGGGTAAACGTGATCTGTGACAAGTACTTGCTTCTATAACCTTCCAGAAGATAATCACGTGACCCTTATTTACGTTTTAGAAAGCCCATATAGCCCATAATTTGGAGAATTAATCTCAGTAGAAGCTGGGATTTTAAACTGTTAGTTATATGTTGTGCTGTCTGGAGTTATTTCAAATTACTTGGATTGAAAAGGATTAATTCCATTATTTGTCTGGAGTGATAACTTTTATTTCTACAAGGAACGGTGGACTTCAACACTACAGATTGCAGCATACGTCATCGTCTTCTAGCTTGGATTCTTCGCTATATTATTTTGTTATTAGGACAACTAACATTTTATTCTAGGATTATTTTTGGATTATTGTTGGATTTGATTCTATAAAAGCGTAAGTTCATATTTTTGTTTCATTTTTACAGAATTTTTCCAGGGAAATAAATTATTGCATTTTTAAAAGCTTGTTGTTTTCACTCTTTCTTGTGTTACTGTTTATTCGAGCCTACACAGGTGACATAAGACAGTCAACATATTATTCAACATTTTGTTCATTTGCTTCACGCTCTTTATCTTAGTGACAAGTCCATTAGCATGGAATTCAATAATCTGAATAAATGTGGGAATGGAAATTCATTCTTTCTAAGCCATTTGACTTTTAGAACTCAGGATCGAACTGTTTTTAAGTAAACTAACTTATACACGTGTCGCATGATTTTGAGCTCAGGTGAAAATAATGTGAACTCAGTTTCTTCAGGATATTGAAGAATTAAAAAATAATATTAACTAGTCCTCATTGAGACTTGATGGATTTTCCTCAGAATGATTTTTATTAAGTATGCTTTTTTTAATTGCACTTATAGTTGTGTTTCCTGCCATTTTCCAAAACAAATGGTGCTGCGGGTATTCTTGTCACCACCTTGCTTTTATAATGCCAACTGATATTTAACCTATTCAGAAAAGCGCACATGTAATCAATGCCTCCTATTTAAAGGTCTATTACATGCATTCAAGCAATATAGTATTGGTCGATTGTATGTCCGCATTCTACTGCATGTACGAGCTTGAAGAATAGGCCCGACACATCATCACTGAATTTTGTACGAGGTGACTTTGAACAGGCAAGTTTTCTGCCGTGGGTTGTATCCCGTGTTGTTGGTCATACCGCTGTCTTTAGAATAAATTGAAACGTAGCAGGATGACAATAACACCATTGTCTTCAACTTTAACCGTTCAACAAAACCATATGTAGTATAAGCTGGAATTTTTCTAGTGTCAAAATAATGGACACCATAAAGACACGTGTTCAAAGAAAATTGTGTGTGGCGACTATGCTTCCTCTTTGTATGGTGACCCTACTTGTTATGAAACACTGCGTTGGAAAGAAAGCCATCATGCAGACTCCAAAGATTTTTACGCATGGAAGAAAGCTAAAGAAATTCAAATATCCCATTTCCTGAGACCAGAAAGTTAGCAAAAACAAGTATGACGTTGTCAAACGTGTCAGTAAAACGACTACGTCCAAGGACGATCAAACTAAAATTTTCCTGATTCTACACAACATTTTAACATTCGTTTTATAAACATCCAGACAGGGCAACTTCAAGCTTTCCTGAATATATGTCACTCCTTGTTCTGTATTGAATCTTTAACAAAGAAAACATTTATCCAGTGGAAGCTTCAAAAACTTAAGACCAACTATAATGGCATTCTTCCGCCCTTAAATGAGTATGAACCTGCAGTGCTATTTCTGCAGGAAACATTCCTAAAATGTATAGATAAGATTACATTTAAGAAGTAGTCGTCTTTTAACATCTGTTCTCAAATTATAGGCTCTTTTTTAATAAAAGGCTCCTTTCAACCTCGTTGTACGAGGTACAAGTTTTAAAGCTGTTTTATTGCTGTACGTGTCATTTTTTATTCAGTGATTAAATTTTGTTCAATCTATATCCCACATAGCTCCAAATGTTCTAGAGAACCTCAGCAAAAAGTAACACCTCCTTTCATTATGTTAGGATAGCTTAATTGTCAAAATATTTGAAGTGTAAAAGCGATATAAATGATAAAGACAAACATATGGAAGATTTTAGTTCAACACGTAACTTGTGCATATTTAAGACGTATCCCATATTAAGAGGAGCGAAAAGCTTTTATACTTGTATTGATCTAATTATTTCTTCCCTTTCTTTTCTGTTAGATTATGATTGTAAAGTTGCTGAGTACCTTTATGGTAGTGGTCATTTTTTTTTTCTCTCCAAACATTGGCTCCATCATTGGCAAACCAATTTCATACTGAAAGTTAAATAAAGGCAGGAAAGAGAAAATCCAAATAATTTCAAATAGCTGAATTCACAATGGAGTGGCCACGTTGAATTGTTTTCAAATATTTTACATAAAGTTGCAAAATAATCAATTCCAAAGCTCTAAACTAGTTAGAAACGGTTCAATGAGCAATTATTCACTGAAAATTGCAAAGTAGAAATTATATAATGCATTCACCACTGAGACACTTATATAACCGACCCACGCATGAAAATTTTGAACATTCTTATCGGGATATGTTAGACATGAAAGCATTTTTTTCTGGCTAAGTTACACGCCCATTTACAAAGAAATTTTGGAGCAATAAAGTATTCATTTTAAATTTTCATTTCTCTGTCATGAAAATATGGGACATATTAAACAAAGTTAATAGTTAGGGAAAACCGAAATCTTTCTGTCAGTTCAAGGTAAATAATATTATATATAACCAAGACATTGACATTGAATTTCTGAAACTGTCCTAAATATTTTTCAGCTGCTAACAATTCATCGGAATTTCAACAATCGAGCATGAAAATGAGAATAAATTTGCAAATTCGTCTCTTAAAGTCCTGAAACTATAAACTAGTATTCACTTTTGGGCTTACTGATGCTTTAAAATGCCCATAACACAGCTGTTGGGCCCAAGTTAATATTATTACCAACTTCAATATACACCTGACAGAAATTAATCTAAATGCTCTTTTGATAATTTGTAATTACCATCTCATGGATTTGACCAGTTGTACTTGTTAAACATTGGATGAATTAATCAATACAAGAAATGTCTGCGTCTTTAAGTCTAGCAATCTCATTTATGCTTTTTAAAGTGGCCTCAGACATGGACGCAATATGAGTTATCACCAGGTCAGAAGGATCTTTTTGCAGCAGTCTTATTTGACCTGTATAAGGCCCAGGATATAACATGGAAGAAACTAATAATGAGAAATTTTCTGAAGAGAATTTTAAAGTACAAGTACGTTCTTCCTTTTCACATATGCACGAACAGGATATTGGTGAAAATTAGGGCAGCATTTTGTCAGATACACTTGTTGATATCAAAATTATTAATATAATGAAACACTTAAATCCAGGTGATGCTTACACTCAACATGTAAATGATTTTCCTCGATGTTATCGATCCCGATATAACAATACAATTGAACGACAGCCGCAACAGTGCTGTATAAATATAATCTTTAATTGGGAAACTGACACAAACTTTAAAATTTCATAATCCATTGATTTGATCAAACACCAGTTCTGGTGTTGGAGGAAACAGGGTTTTATATATTCTTTTTGAAAGAAAACTCATTTCCGGTCCTCATATTAAGCAATTAACGGTTAAATGCTTAAAGGCCCTTGACTTGTTTAAAGTGCGTAGCACGTACTTCCTGAGGTGCAGATCGGAAAAGATGTTCTTGATCTTACATAATTCTTATCAGATCCAAACTCGACTATAAGTACATTATTTGGAGGCTCCACCTGAAGGTCCTCCTTAAGCATACTTAATTCAGATCACCACCAGGGAAAACGGCTCTCCTTGGTAGCCTTCAATAGATCATTAATTTAAACTCTTTTCGAGAAAGCTAATGACTCGTCCATATCAAAAAGCGCAAAGAAACGTTATCCCTGCTATAGCCCATGCGACTGAAATCAAATCCTTCCAATCATGCCTACTTATCAGACATTATGAAACAAAACGAATGCCATCCCAATCTTTGGAATAAGAATATCACCATAACCTGACAATGCAAAGATTTATTTTTCAAGAATTGAAGAAGTTTCCGTCCATAAAAGACCATCATATCGTCTAAAACAACACAAAGTGCTGATTATTATTTATTATTATTTTTTTTTACAAAGCTTATTGTTAATTACCCTGTACTGATCTTGAATACAGGTGCCAATTTTCTGACATTTGTTCACATGGATATATATACCTTTTACCTCATTGTTACATCAACTGAGTTCTACCCCATGATTATATCCATCATGAATTTATCATATGACCTCTAAGTCTGAAGCAATTTGCTTCGTAAAATCGGCACCGGTTGTTTTTACCAAACCATTTTAGCACACCAGATCATAAATTCTCGTATTCGATTGTCTGATTATAGGAAGTTTAGGACGGTATCAAATACCCTTTGACCGTTGGATGTTATACTTAAGTACACGAATGATACGTGTTACGTCAGGAAATATCGTCAAGCGAAGATTTTAGATTGCGTCACATGAAGTTATGTGATGTAATATCCTATTACAACCTTCACCCTGGAAAATGTTCACCCCTTCACACAAAACTTTAAGATAACAGTGAAGAAGGCAATATTAGAACAATAACAAATTCACTGCTCTTGCGACGGTGTTATAAGATTCCAACGGCTAACCTGACATCTAATCGTCAGTGCTGCCATTCAGTTATGTTCGTGTGCGCATCTTGCATTACGGGAAATGACACAGAAGGCACGTTGTATTCATAGGTTTTATCTCTTTACACAAACAAGATGACATATAATTTTGACAACATTTTGACGACAGAAAGAACAAATGGCAACGTTATGTTGTTGTTGAACTGAAAATATATTACAAAACGTTGATAGTGTTTAAAGTCCAACACGGAGTACTGATAGAACAAACGAAAAGTGTAATGCAAGTAGCCAGAAATGCAAGGAATGTGTATAATCAACGAGATTGAAATGGTATTACATGGAAGGACATGAAAGATTCCAAAGATAAATCAACAAAGTACTACGTGCAAATTTGCACAACTACTAAATGGAGACTGGATCAATACAAATGTGCAAAACCACTAAATGGAGACTGAATCGATACAAATGTGCAAAACCACTAAATGGAAACTGAATCGATACGAATGTGCAAAACCACTAAACGGAGACTGAAGCGATACGAATGTGCAAAACCACTAAACGGAGACTGAATCGATACGAATGTACAAAACCTATAAATGGAGGCTGAATCGATACGAATGTGCAAAACCACTAAACGGAGACTCAATCGATATGAATGTGCAAAACCACTAAACGGAGACTCAATCGATACGAATGTGCAAAACCACTAAAGGGAGACTGAATCGATATGCATGTACAAAACCATTAAATGTAGACCGAGTCTGTGAGCTCGTGCAAAACCAGCGAATGGAAACCGAATATGCATAAATGTGCAAAATCTTTAAATGGAGATTAAATCTAATTAGATGTGCAACACCAGTAAATGGAGACTGGATCTATTCAAATGTGTAAAATCCAGTAATTGGAGACTGGATCTAGTCAAATATGCGAAAGTATCAAAATGGAGACTGAATCTATTCAAATGTGCAAAACCTGTAATTGGAGACTGAATCTATTCAAATGTGCAAAATCATTAAATGGAGATTGAATATACTCAAGATTAAAATTCACTTCCATATTAGTCTCTAAACGTTTTCTTCACTTTTACCTTTCAACATCACTATTTCCATCTCTGTGTATTTACAGTATATTGACAAACAAAAACAAGCAGAATTTAGAGTATGATCAAGTTACAGTATTTGATCTGTGTTGTTAGTGTATAATCGTTATCTGTTCATGTATGATTGTTAAATCCTTTAATTTCTAAACCATCGCCACTGCATGCCATTTATTGTGTTTATAGGTATAAAAGGTTAATTGAACAACGTGAATACCAAATATATAGATATTTCAGAAGATTTCTAAAAACAATTATGAAACTAGAAAAACATATTTGCATATCAAAGGTATAAATGGATAGCTTTAAGCAAAAGCGGATAATTTTTCAATCAGTCAATGGATAAATATTTATAAATATAGTACTGACAACTGAAAATATGTATAAACAGTGAAAGAAGATCTCTCTCTTTCTCTCTCTTTATTTAATTCCCTGCGAGAATGTAAAACATTGTTATATATTTACTCCTGCGTCCATTCTTAGACCTTGCTTCTAAATAATATTGATTACATTATATTTATTTTGTACGGCTCTCATGGGATGTCGGGGGGGGGGGGCACTGAAAAAATAGTATCTTTATAATTAACAAAGGATCCTAAATTAAGTATCAGTCCAGTTTACGAGACATATCAATACCAACACTGGTGCCAATTGAAACTTTAAAAGAGATAATGACATTTATTAATGCAATGGTTTCCTACTTCAACCTCCCTTCTTTTCAAGTAATCCCAGTATTATGGTTCTTGTTAGAATTGTGACTACAACTTGACAAAATGATTTTAACTATTCTAAGCAACAACAGCGCTCATCCTGTATACTATGCAGCAATCCGGTCATTTTAATCTCAGATCTCATCAATATGTAGTTTACTTTTTTTTTAGACTTATGAGTTAATCATAACCATTAAAACATGCTTAACTGTTATGTAACCTTATTTTTAAATGCTAAATTTACATTAAATTTCACGTTTAAGATTTCCTGGTTCAAAAGATGCTTCTAGGAAACATTCGTGCTGATTCGGAAAGCTAATGTTTTAATAGAACTACGATTTTGAACAACAAGTCTGTTATTCGTAGCCTCATATGTTAAAAAATTGTAAGCGACATCTAATGTTTCCCCTCCAATAGGCACTCTATTTAATTAATTGATCCCTTTTGGGGCTCAGATGTCACCTATAATAAATGTATAATGGGACGGATCTGTAAAAATTCGTCCAGTTCCTCAGGTCTGTAAAACGTTTCCTAGTCCATATCATCGAATATGAAGCATCTAATACATCACGAAGCTAGTATCGTACTTCTAAATGTAAACGTCAATCGTAAATCTTTAGTACCTTACGTTTCGACCAAAATCAATTTTGGAGATACTTCAATAGAGCGATACAACGTAAAAAGGGAAAAATCGCTGTTAATATCCGAGAAATCAGTCATACTCACAGACAGGAAATTGGGAATGTTTCGGCTAACAATTCATCACAGTCGAGTCGCTGTAATGAATGACATGATGAAGTGTAATGTGCACGTGACGCCAGTTAGTAAACAAGTTAGATAATATGCAAGGGTAGCTACTGCATTTTTCCGAATTGTTTTTTCTCATCATTGGCTGAAGAGACTGTGTGTATTATTTTTGCCATGACTAACAAATACAGTCCCGACATGTGAGATATATCTGACGTACGTTGTAATCGCAAATCGAATTTTGAGTGTCTATGATGTGGTACTTAAATGTTATTCTAACACTATGTTCAGAACTCTTTATAGACAAAAACGCAAGGTAGTGTGTGTGTGTGTGTGTGTGTGTGTGTGTGTGTGTGTGTGTGTGTGTGTGTCCTTGAAACATAGAACTCACACATTAGATCATTGATTACAATTGAAAAACAGTATGTACCAATATAATATAGCAAGAATTCGCTTGGATTTCTTTATTTTACTGTGTGTGTGTGTGTGTGTGTGACTTGGATTTTTAACGTAGCTTTAACAATTTTTCAGTCATATCGCTACGATGTCTGCAGTGTGGCAGTTTATAGTGATGTCTAGTACTGGGGCATCATGCCGTAGACATGTAGCCTGATGTCCCACCCAGTCACATTATCCTGATACCAGACCGACCAGTCCTAACACTAACCTCTTAATGCTGAGCGCCAAGCGAGGCAACTGTTAGCACCATTTTTGTAAGTCGTTGGTATGACTCGGTTGGGGATCGAACCCACGACCTCCTATTTTATTGTGTAGAAATGAAGAATAATAGAAAATAATAATTTTGTGAACCTAACGAAAGTCTTTTAAATGCAGCTGAGTTGTCTTGTTATTTTAAACTTGGGTTGGACGACAGGAAATTTTACGAGTGCAATACAAAAAAATCGAATAAGTTGCTTCCGACCCTACAAAGGAAAAGGTAAACATTACAAGACCAAGCTATGACTACTCCTTGTGATCTTTTAATGTAATAATCGGTGAGGGCATAGAACTACGCCAGTAAGTTGTGAAACAAATAGAGATACGATAATCAGATAAACCCAAATAAAGGAGATAATACAAATATTGCGATGAATAAAATACGTCAGTGGGTCTCGAATTTGTAACTGATATATAAATTACCAAAGTAGTCTGGTTTGCCACCACCAAATATTTGTATTTTTGTGATTGTTTGATTAGCGAAACTTTAATTTTTGATGAAGA
Organism: Sinohyriopsis cumingii; assembly: GCA_028554795.2. NCBI lineage: Eukaryota > Metazoa > Mollusca > Bivalvia > Unionida > Unionidae > Sinohyriopsis > Sinohyriopsis cumingii. The sequence goes on from CM068834.1 coordinate 25,423,091, forward strand.
TAATTTTAGGCTCAGATATTCGTTATGTACTTTGGATTTGATCTTAGAGAAATCTCTGGTATGACTGAGAGAAACACATTTTCCCCATAAGATAAGTAAAAGAAAAAGAAATATTTTTCATTCTGGATGAGAAAATGGTTCTCATTTAATTGATAAGTAGAACATGAGTGGCGATCATCAGTTAACGCCCAAAATTTTTTTTAAGGACTGGCATAGACTTATGTGAGTGCATTATCAATATCCTCGGCTCTGGTCATCACATTCTTAATACGATTGGTTTGCCCAATTACTGAAAAACATCAACATATTCCAAACGATATTATAAATCAACTGTAATTGACATCAAACAGAACTAACAATTATGATTAAAATAAGAATTTTGTCAGTCAAGAACAGTTCTCTTTGTTACATGATTCTGACTTTGTAGCATTGTATAGGAAATTTATCAGCCAATTAAAAATGAGCATTACCTGCGCTGAATAACAAACATGATGATTATACCACCAAGGAAACACTGAGATTTATTCCAAATTCATACGTTTTAGAACACGAAAATCCAATATTTGTGATGTGATCATCTCTAATTGTGCACGTTCACTGGTTACTAGCTGCACTCAGTGTCTTTCTACCCTTTCTGCAGAGACCAGTCCAACAAAATGAAGAACCACTCAGTTGACAACAAAACAAAACAAAAATAACAAATGTCGACATATCGTACGTTCTGATGTTTCGTCTCTTATGAAATTGATAACAAAGTACACTACATTAGGCCGCTATAAAACAAGAAAAAAATAATGTTGTCAGAATATATAATACTAACTACTGAATTATCAATCAATACGTGAATCATAAAATATATTATAAAAAAGTACCGGCTATTTCTTGTTTTGTTTTTTTCTTCGATAAATTACCACCAAGCCAAGGAAGTGAATAAGACCTAACGGTGATAAGTGTCTTATGAAAGGTGCACAACAATTATAAGACCAACCTGTATAGTCTATAGACCGAATCATACACTAAAATATAGGGAATTAATATTCATTTTACAATAAATAATTTATACAAAGTCTTTTCCAAAAACCAGGATAACTAGAGAGGAAAAGCTGTGAAATTAGTTTTATTTAAAAGGCATACCCAGTGCAAAGCAGTAAAATGCAGAGGGGAACCAATAGGAAAATGCATACGATTGTGTTAATGCGGAGATGCCAAAGATTTGTCTAGAAAATTTAATTATTTGAAAGAATTGAATCAGTTCATGCAAACTTTACTAATATAGTATTTTTATTTAGTCAGATATATGAGCGAAACCTATAATATCAATCAAACCTATTTATATTGATCAGCTTTATAAAAGGGCAAAAATTATGGACTCAATATTTTCCAGTTTTAGAGACATCTGAATGTAACTTGTAATTTAAGAAATATATCTAAAATATGAATTGCATGTTCAGTTATCGCATCTACTACTAGAAGACTGAAAAAATAAATAAATAAATAAATGAATAAATAAATAAATAAATAAATCATTCAATCAATCAATCATTCAATCAATCAGTCGCGTACAAATGGTCACTGCGAAGCTAATTGCCGCATACATGTAACATGATGTCCCTCCCAGTCACATTATCTTGACACCAGGCCGACCAGTCCTAACACTAACCTCTTAATGCTGAGCGCCAAGCGAGGCAGCTGTTAGTACCGTTTTTGTAAGTCTTTGGTATGACTCGGCCGGGGATCGAACATATGACCTCCCACTTCCGAGGCGGACGCTATAACCAGTATGCTACCGGAGCGGTATACTAATTGTAGGAGAGTTATTACAGGCGCTTTTATATTCTTACCACAGTTTGGTACTTTATGTAAATTGCTTTTTATTAACAGGTGATGATCTGAACTATGTATTAAGTTCATCAAATAGAGAAATCTTATATGGAAAATCCACCTATATAAAAGCAGAGTGTAATTGGGATATGCAAGGAAGAATAGTCAATACATAGAAAGGAACTCCCTGCAACTTAAACTATTAATAAATTAGCTTAGCAAGTTTTAATCTTTAAATTAATTGTAAGGAGCATTCTCAATGAAACTGAAAAACATACACTTCAAAGTATGTAATTTCCAGAGAAAAGTTTTTATATTGCATTTTCACAGGAACTTTGCTAGAATGTATCGGTACTTCTTTTAGCGGCCTGATCTTTGAAGTGAACTCCCAGATTTCTGTATACTAACGAATTTAAAAACCAAAATAAAAAGTGATTTCTTTATGGAAACAATAGAATCCCATCAGCAACCTATGGATTATATTATCGAACACAGTGTCACCTTCGAAGAAAGTACAAAACTGATGCTGACGGAAGTGAATGAACTCAAAGTAGGTTTTGAACAGAATGTAAATAATAAAAACAATAGCCCTAATACGATCATAGCCGACAGGCGCGTGCAAGACCATTTTTCGTCATGCGCAAGTACAACACTATGAAGTCATTCCTCTCGTCGCGTAGCGAACAGCATAGAAGGTGGTTGCGTATATTAAATGTAAACACTGGTCATGAAATCATAGAATGATTTTTCTCATATCAAGGTCGATTGCAATACTAACAAATCACCAAAAAGATTGGTTTAAAATGCATTATTTTTTTAAATCAAAATTTGTTTTCGTACTCAGCTGGGTATCTGCAAATAAGCAGCTACGCGCCTGCCTGCTGCTTAAGTTTAAACCATTTGTAGAGAAAAGAGGATGGACATTTTTTGACCAACATTATATTTCTGTGCATTTCAACAAAGATTAATCATTTTACCTTGGTTATATATTTTAACGAGAAGCTAGAAATAAAAGAGTTCAGGAGGTTGCTACTTTTGTTTCACTTTCACAAGTAAATTTAAAATATTGTACAGTTTTGACCGTGCGTCCAATATGTGTGTTTAGACATCTTGATACCAAAAGAGCTACATTGATCTCTCATCACTAGACGTAATTAACCTAAGCATCGGTTGTATATTGGAACTTTCGGTCCTTTTGTTTTTAGCAGCCTGTCCGATAACTCGGGGCACTTAGTGCTAGGGAGAGTTACCGTTAACAACGATATTTTCCGAATGACGAGTATCACTGTCGGAATTTTGAAAGCTCTGATTTGATTTGTGAACCACGATGTCAGCAGAACATGACCTTTTATCGGCATCCATCCTATCTCCGCGTTGGACTCTGGGAATCTGATTGTAATCATATTGATATTACAGAAACATAAGTGCAGAAGTATCTGAAACTTCGTCACAAGCAGCTCTGTTTAAGAACATTTTATTCTTGCTTCATTTGAACATTAGTCCCATAGAACTGTTGTTGTTGTTCTAGGGTTTAACGCCCTTTTTCAGCACAAGATAGGCTATACATGGCGGCCAGTATAACTGGTGGAGGAAGAACCACCGACCCACGAGAAGCTACTGGCAGGCTTTCCCACATACCCACGTTTGCCGAGCCTTGGACTCGAACCCACGCAGACAGAGGTGAGATGGCAGTGATCCGGAACGGTGAGCGCTTTAGACCACTCGGCCACTCGGGGCCCAGACCCATAGAACTAGTCTGTGGCTTTAAAGTACACAATAATCATGTTATGGGAATACATGGATAGTATTATCGCCTAAGCAGACACGTCCTATTGCGTTGATACAAAGACAGAATACCAGATCCAAAGTTTTATTTTCTGTCACGAATTTGTTAAAATATTATTACTGATTGTGTATGTGCACGTATAAAACAGAGCGCCGTGTCTAATGTAATGGCCCGTATGAGCCATCTTGTGTGCATTAGGTGCCGAGACGGCGGAGAAAAAGATCAGTACATACACTGACAACAGCATGAGCAGACGAGAAAATAGACGCCATGTAATATAATTTTACGATAGCTTGGAGTAAAGTCTCATGTCCAACCTAACGATGGATCTAGGTTTTACGTTTCAAAAAGAGGTATGGCTTAGTTGACTCTTGCCATGAAAAAAGCACTAGCGGTGTGTAGGGAACCTGCATTTGTGACCATTTGTGTTCAAATGTCGCAGCAAAATAGTCAAATAAAAAGATTTGAAAATTAAAACAGAAATAGCGAAGCCTGATATTTTAATTTGATGGCACTGTCCTGCCTTGTAATAGATTAGAGTCAGTAATGGACTTCAGACCCTGGTAAGCATTCTCTGACCAAGTATATCAACTTTATAGTGTTTTTTTTTGCAGGCGTGATATTTTTAAGGCAATTGAGGTCATTGACTCGTCTGCACAAATTTTTACATCTGTAACATTTCAAAAGAAATGAAAAATTATCAGTTTCAACATGGAAACTAATGTCCAACGGACATCAACGCGAATTAAAATAACGTAAAGCGTAGTGAGCACAGAAGCGCTTAATGTTGGCACCGCAAAAAATAACTCGATAAAATGGACAAAGTTTCTAAATTTAAAAGCGACTTAATCAAGCAAAATCTCTTGAAAATGTGTAATAATTAATTGTTATACACCAAAGTGATAAATAAAATCTGTAATAAGCAATATTAGACATCAAAATCATACAAAATGTGTAATGATCACAATCAACATCAAAATCATACAAAATCTGTTAACAAAACAACAATAATATACATTAAAAAAATACCAAATCTGTAATAATCAATATTATATATCAAAATCAAACCAAACAAGTAACAATCAGAAGTTTTCATCAAAACGATACCAAATCTAAATAATCAATAAAATACATCAAAATCATATCAAATCAGTAATAATGAATAGTATGCATCAAAATCATACAAAATCTGTAATAATCAATAATAAAAATAAAAATCATACAAAATCCGTAATAATCAATAATAGAAATAAAAATCATACAAAATCTGTAATAATCAATAATAGAAATAAAAATCATACAAAATCTGTAATAATCAATAATAGAAATAAAAATCATACAAAATCTGTAATAATCAATTGTAAACATCAAAGTCAAAATATCAACAATAATCAATAGATACATCAAAATCATACCAAATGTCCTGTTAATTTAAATGAAAGATGTCTTTTGCTGTAGTAAGTATATCGAAAGATTAGGACCTGTGTTCTTCTGAGTTTTTTTAACAGGAAACTAACTCACATGTTCAAAATCAGGTGCTCTAAATCTCAAAATTGTGACATCTGGTAACTTTAAATAAATTTAGAATCTATAAACTTTCAGATTTTTTTAAACATTTGTTCCTTTGCAAGAAAGTTCTATTGTAAAAGAATGTATCTGTTTTAAGTATCATGTCTTATGATGAGTGTTTTTACCTTGAGTTTGTGATAAGAAACCATTTTGATAACATAGGGTCATACATGCTCTGTAGAGAAACAATACATTAGTCTAGTTTTCAGTTTGGTTACATTTGTTTGTAAAGTTTTGTGTCTATTTTATTTTGTGCTAAGAAAATGTGTGTGATTGGTGACTTCTGTTTGTGAGTTCTAATTAGGATTTGTTTTATTCATTATTACAGGCGATGTACTTAGTAAAAGTTCCAGGTTTAAGGATGATATTTTACAAGTTGCATGAGTAAAATTTTAAAAACTCTTGAGATTTAGTATACCCATCTGCAATTCAATGAAGTATGGCCGTCAAACAAGGAAAATTGTACTCAGATCCTGTAGAAGGAATAACTCATCGAAATAAATTACTTTTCATTTAATCTCCGTTTGGTCTTTGGTTGTGATATTATTCAAATTTAGTGATCCCCTTTCATTTATATTTTGAGGAAGAGCCATTGTTACAGTCTCTCAGATAACGTTGATTCTGATTCTTCGCGTAGACAGAATAGATCAGGAGTCACACATTACAGAGACCTAGTTAATAATGAATATCGACTAATCTTACTCCATCGTCTGAAATTAGCCATTTGGGAGGCTTTCATTGTAAACGAGATTGTGTGCTGTCACTCCAGTACTAGACCAAGGAGTTATTCTTATTAAAAAGCTAGGAAAACATCTGCATTGTCCAATGAATGTCAAGAGGTAAAACTCACTACGCCACTGGGCACAATGGCCGCACTAAAATTAATTAATCCATGACAGTAAAAGAAAATGCATAGCGGCCTGTTCAAGACGTTCGAAGCTGTGTTTTACCAATTTGTGAATACCTAAGTGGGGTTAATGACGCTTGAACCGTATTATCACCTAATTTGTTTTAAAATATTGATATCAGTACATATATTGGACAGGTTAGAGACGTATTAACGTATCGGACAAATCAACCACCAGTCTGTAACGTAAGAATTCTTTGACCAAAGTTAAGAGATCAGGGAAAAAGTAATCCAAAATACCGTCATGCCCTTTGGCTATTTCAAGGAAGGAATTCTAAGTTCATATTAATATGGATGACGCACTAGAACAATATGCATATCCTGGTAAATTTTGGTCAACTGACACCATTATAGCAAGCATTTTATTCGGAATATATAACTGTATACGGATATAACAAAATGGGTTGTTTTCATTGTGGTTTGAGAAACTGCGACAGATGTTATACACAAAACTCATAACCATACGAGTATATAGAAAAACAATTAAACTATTTTCAACATCTCAAATCTTTTCGACATCAGAAGAGACATCGAATTTAATACAGTTATTACACTATAGGAACTACATTGCGTCGGGTGACTTAAACAGTTGGTAGATACACCATACTGTTCATACTGGTTGATAGTAAAGTCCCTAAATAGTACAATGGTAGTTACGAAGAGAATGACCAGGTTCCTTCTAATACCAATCAGAGTGGCCCATTCATCAGTTCATACGCTATTCCAAAAAATTATTTCCATCTAGCGTATAAGTGAACTAGTAATAGCAACACTTGCCATATTTCCAAGGCAGAAAATAAAAATTTCTAAGAATATTATGAATTAGAAATCTCCTCAAAATCATAACACTTTACGTTAGATCTGTGTACATTTTCGTACCGTTGACTACTATAGAACGTTTCCAAATCAGAGATGACAAAAATTAAAAGTCAACCGTATAAAATATATTAATTACCTTTTGTTTTTGTTTTTTTCATATGAAATCCATCGATTGAGTGTGATAATTCCGTAATAATATCAAATAATTTTATGTTTCTATTTTCCCATGCGTAGAACTTGTGTACTTAGAGTCGACTGGGTACTCCATTGCCCGCATTATCATATTCGTATTAATGCGCGTTTACAAAACTAAGATTTCGAGACTCATGATGCAGTACTTGCAACACATAATAATTATAACTTTTTCTTAAATATTTGTTTCTTTTCTAAGAGCATCTTATATAGCTATAGTCCACTTAAATAATTATTAAAATTTTCATAAAATAGTACACACCTGATGACCTTTATATTGAGTGAAAGACAATACTAATATCTTATGAATACTGCGTTTTGAGTGTGCTAACAATATATATATATATATATCCACCACATTCATTAAAGTTAATATGGCATTTAAAGTGTTGGTATAAAGCAATCTGATATACCAATACTACTGGTACATTAATTGTAATCCTGCCATGGCGCGATAATACGCATATATAAACATTCTCACGAACGTGGGCAGTTAATTGCAGATCAATGATCAATTTCCACATATTATCCATTAGTGACGTATAAAAATAATAATAAAAGTATTAATAATGTCCATTTTCTAACTGAATTTATTATGGTACACATTTTCATTGCAATCATTTCTGATTTATGTTCCCTCTCCCCTCTCATCCATAACGTACAAACTACGCTGAAATGTGGAGTGAGAGAGAAAAGGAATTTGGATGGATTAAAACCTTGAGATATAAATTACACCAAGTAACCTACAATAATATATTTCTTCGTACCGATATGTGTGCAATTTCCTTGAGATTTACCTACAGTGTTTATCAATGATACAAAGTTGCAAACCATGTCGATATTATACGGTAAATTTCTCGGTTACGTGGTACACACACTGTGATGTATTTAATGTTTTGTTGTTGTGGGTGTTTTTTTGGAACATATTCTAATGTTATAATAAACGATTATTATTAATTAAATATGAAAATGTTCAAACTCTCTCTCTCTCTCTCTCTCTCTCTCTCTCTCTCTCTCTCTCTCGACCATTGTATCAAGATACGGGCTAAAATCCATGAAATGACGAGCGGAGAGGATTTTGGTTTGTGTCATCCCACGATGTCTATGGACTTATAAATGTTAGCAACAGTTAACTCAAACTGACCAGAAGATGAGAGAGAGAGAGAGAGAGAGAGTATGGTTGTTGGTACTGTTAGAATAATGATTTAGCTCAAATGTGAATATATTAAAATATTTAACTACAATTGTTTGCAGTGCTTGCTTTCATTATTAAAACTATCTTTCATGTTTAAATCATACGCATGCATTATATTGATTTAATCAATGTTAAGAAATATAGAAACTAAAAAAGAAAGCAATGAACTTCTCAATATCAAAGGTGATTGTGAACAGCCACAAAAGGCAAAGAACTGCATTTTGTAGCGGACACACTCGCGGATGTGAGGAATTCATTCTCTCGGTCAATACAAAGCTGACTCTAGTAAATCTTAACTCCGTTCAAAGGGCAACCATATATATATATATATATATATATATATATATATATATATATATATATATATATATATATATATATATATATATATATCTGTGTGTGTGTGTGTGTGTGTGTGTGTATATATTACATACATCTCGTGGTATATCTTTTACAAAGCGTACATTTGATTTAATTTACTTATTTGTAAGTTTAACATATTTTTATCTTTAATTTCATTACATGTCAAAATACTGCAGTTTTATTTACTATGAACTCGATAATTTTTCAGTAAAAAGTTGGACAATGACTCTTCAGTTGTAAACACCTCAAGCTGACCTAGTTCGCTGCATTGATTTATAAGTCAGTTAGAGAAGTAAGCAACTTTTAATTTTATCTTATTCTAGAATTAAAATTATTGGTTTTTATCAAGGTCATACTGAGGCTATGTGATTTTTTAGTATGTAAACAGACTCCATTTTGCAATTCTGGGCTTTCCGAAATTGCACATTAGTTTTTTTTAAAATAGTGATGCTGAGAGAGAGAGAGAGAGAGAGAGAGAGAGAGAGAGAGAGAGATCAGTTTGGTTTTAAAACACTTGCTGTCAAGGTGTTTCTTTGGTTTATGACCAGTCTGGGGAATTACATTTTAATGTTTATTCGACATATTTGGATTTAAAAGGATTAATTCTTTTTCCTGGAAACATATAAGTGCTCATATGGAATTCTTGGACAAAGACATTTCGTTATATTTTATTTGGAAATTCAAACACCGGATTATTGTTTGTGAATAACACAGAATTGTAGTCACAACAGCACAACCAACTTATCGCATTTCTTTGTCCATTTTTGAAATAAATGAAATCATTTCACACAACAGATAATCAAATTCTACTTTTCACATGGCACAATCAGTGAGTCAAAGAATGAACATTATTTGAGAAATATTACATGTTGGAAGAACGACTTTTTCATGCTTCATTATGTAACCAAGATTTTACATGAAGTTGCCATATAAACTGTTGGTCAATATTTTCAGGTTATTTTGCTTCATATAATTAAAAGAGAACATACGGCATAGACTTGCAAATTATTGAAAAGCTTCTTCTCTCCCCAGGAATAAGAATCAAAAGCGTATAATAAATAGCTACGGCCACCACGATTATGTCGTAGGCAAGGTGTGTCTTGGGGCATATTTACATTTCAATCAGCTATAATTATTGTTTCGTATGAAGCGTGCGCCGAACCGCAGTAAGGTATATCCAGACCTACCGTCCTATAAAGAGTCGACAAATCAATGTCTAGGGCTTTTGTTTTACAAATAGTTTTTTATCGATCAGCGTATAATCAGATATACCAGCACTTTATGAGTCGTCATATCGCGGTCCAAGTAGTTTGCATTTGGTTGAGTACTAGTTCACAGAATGAGTGGGCGAGTTTTACTTTATTTGTACACATTTGTAAAACTGCAAGACTTATTTATGACGTGATATGTCAGTTACAATTAAACTGGTCTCTCTGTTATGGAAATGAGTCGCATATCTAAGACGTAACCATGGTATCTAAATGTCTCTGAGTTTCAAAATAACTAATTTAGGTGCTGCTGTTAATAAATTTGTATTTAGATCGATTTTATTTGATCGAGTTAACTAAACCAAAACAATCTGAATTAAGATACAACCCTACGTAATAGTAAATGCCTCTTAAGAGAAAACTAATATATATATATATATATATATATATATATATATATATATATATATATATATATATATATATATATATATATATATATATATATTCATATATTCAAAGTAAATCACACATATCTATGTAATCCTTGATATAATTGTCTGGATTAATTGTTTTATTCTTTACATGTCAGTTGATGAATTAAAACGCTAGCCGTCATGTCTGAGTCAAGCCGAAGGAAAATAAGACATCTTTTCATTATCTGAGCCAGTATTTCTCATGTCTCCGATTGTATCGTAACTTTGTTTGGCTATTCAATACATATAGGTTACTTCGGGAATAGTCAAAAACACGTCCTACCAACATCTGACTTTCTGCTCCTAAACGTCCTGTTCTTGTTTCGTATTTGTTTATATATTCAACAGGATCCTTCTTCTGACATTGTCAAAGCTTCCTCGTGCAGTTCTTTATATTTACATTTGCAAAACTTTACCTTCAGCGAATTATTATATCTCTCCACAGATGCACAACTATGCTCAAATACAAATTGTAAACATCCTAGGCATATTCTGAAAATTGAATTTTTTATACCTCTCTAGTTAAATGTTTATATAAAAGTCTTTTTTTAAGGATTGCAAAAAAGGTTATATTTCCGTCCCAGGATGGTATCATATTGCTTAATGATTCATTTGGCTTCAAATCCCATTTGAGTAATGTCTCAAGGGTGTGTAATTGAGATTTTTAATGTAGCTTTAACAACATGAGTCAAATTGCTACGATTTCTACAGTGTATCAGTTTATAGTGATGTCTAGCACTGGGGCATCATACCGCAGACATGTAGCATCATGTTCAACCCAATCACATTATCTTGACACCAGACCGAACAATCCGAACACTAACCTGTTAATGCTGAGTACCGAGCGGGTACCATTTTTACAAGTCTTTGGTATGACTCAGCTAGGTTTCGAATCTGCGACCTGCCGCATCCAAGGCGGACGCTCTAATCATTTAGGCCATTGGAGCAGTCCAAGCACTTTGTTTCATTCCTGTCCTGTTAATATATATATATATATATATATATATATATATATATATATATATATATATATATATATATATATATATATATATATTCTAAAATGATACATTAAGAAAATTTACAACTGGACAAGCCTGACTCTAGTCACAATATGTGGGGGGGGGGGAGGGCCGAGTGGCCGAGTAGTCTAAAGCGCTCTCCGTTACGGGGTTCAATGCCATCTCACCTCTGTCTGCGTGGGTTCGAGTCTCGGGTATGTGAGAAAGCTTGCCAGTGGGTCGGTGGTTCTTTCCGGGGTTTTTTCGGGTTCTTCCTCCACCATTATTACTGGCCGCCATGAATAGCCTATCGTGTGCTGAAAAATGACGTTAAACCGTACAACAACAACAACAACACCAATATGAGGCTTACATATATTTGACAATAGGAAAGAGCCCCACGTAGACATCTGGGCAGAATTTGACTACACGTGTACCTTTAGATAATTCCTACGACGCTTGGGGACTGCGCGTCCAGGCATGCATTTCGAGCTGTATGCAGCACAGATAGTTTGGAGTGTGTGCTCACACGAAGAGGTCATGTATGTGTCTTCATTTCCACCTGACGGCTAACTGATTAGCACGGGCATTCAATTTTCGTGTGGCGGCTCTTGCTTGCCTACAATCCAACAAGAAATTAAAAGCTACTTTGAAGGTAACAACTGGTCGTGCATGACCGTATGGTCGCACATGACGTAAATCAAAGAACGATTGAAAGAACTTTTGTAAATTCGATTTATGCTTTGAATTTCTTTTATACAGTAATGCTATTTGAAACATTTGAAAGCATAAAAGAGGAGCTATGTAATGAATACAAAACCGCATTCGTTTGTTTTTATGGGGAGCGAAGAACTCGTTTGATACAGCTTATAAATACGTATCTGACTAACGACCTCGACGTATCCCTATGCCGAATCAGACTAGTGGTTTCCGCTGCCTCAAAAGAAAACACGAATGCAGTTTTTTTTAAATGTATGATCCAAAATGTATGCATTCCTTTCCCGATATATTTATCAAATAGTATTACGTGCATCCAGAGAGGAACTAGCTTGGGGTTCTTTCTCTTGTGTCTATGTTTTTAGTCGCTGGTAATCTAACGTTTAGAAAATTCCAGATTGTTTGAATTTTCAGTCATACTGTACAGCAAAAATATATTTAAAAGAAGGATGGTGTCCTTGTATCATGAAATAATTGTTTAGAGCATCGGAACAGTTACTTGATTTGGGTGCTTGAATCGCATATTCTTTAATAGCGAGGGAACATTCACTACAGACTCGACACAGTTCAGGTACCCAGATCAAGTACTGTACTAATAACCCGTATGAAGCTACCTCATTAGTTATATGACCAATGTATTTTCCTATTCAGGAAAGGACTGTGCTACAAGAGAGGTATTGTTGTTATAGTGTTAATTCTACTGGTAATTGCCATTGTGCCTGAGTCTACACGTCGTAAAGACAAAGATACATCCATAACTTACGAAACACTGAATGACTGCCGGTTACATCTATCTTATTATGTTGTACTAGGCCTGTATTCAGAATCTAAAACCATTGACAATAGAAGCAAGAATTAATTGGCATGACGTGCAAAGTTCTGAAAAGTTCAATACATCATTTACTAGAATGATCGAAATTATTTAACAGGACAGAACGTCGTAATGTTTTAACGTACTCAGCGTTGCACTGATTCTGAAAAGGATCAGAATTAGAAGTGAACATTTAGATACTTTGAAAGAAAAAATAAATTAGCACATCCCTTTTTCAAAGTAATCCTCTGGAAATAAAAAGGCTTACAGCTTTGTTGTCTATGGATTTATGTATAAAGTTCTCATCAGAATTTGCTTTACAATTTCTCGATGTTAAAAAAATGCATATTAAACAAAAATTGTTAATTTTCTAAATTATATAAATTAGAAACTTTTTCTTAAATATGTAGTTACAAAAGTCTTCTGTATTTTGTAAACATATTCAAAGTTGCTATACCATAAGTCGATGAACAGGATAAACGCGGTATTAAGACATCATATATGTAATGCCTTTGTTACCATATTTTCACAAATATTAAAAATATAACATGATGAATCCTTTTACTTTCCTTACATAAAGTAAGAATGCCAAAATAACCAGAGTACTCGGTAAGACCATGGAAGCATTCTTTAATATGATGACTTCTTATTTCATACATAACTGAGGAACGCGCTGTTAAGGTTAGCACTATGTATGCAAGGATGACACCTTTATGTTTATTTCCATGTTACGTCGCTGGTTTTTTGATTATGATTGAAAATGTTTATCTTTACTCTTATGATCATTAGTTCGTAAAAAAGAAAGATGTTATATAATAAAGTCGTGCAGAGAAAGTTGATATTCTCCATTCTCTGAATCTTTTAATATCCCTTAATACTAGAAACTTTCAGCTTTATAAGCGCAATCGCACATAATTCCTAAAACGTTTTGAGGAAACTAAGTATTTCAAAGAAAGTATTGATTCTCTCCCATCTATTTTAAATTGAAAAATGTTTCAAATCTGAAAATGCTGTAAAAAAAAATACAGAAATAATAACTTTTTGGAAGCTATTGTTTTGGCAATGAGGAAACTCTACTAAGAGATTGAAATTACAATTGTATACAAAGTATCTCAGAAGGTCAAATATTACTGTTATTACTCCTATGACAACAATAACTACTACTAACGACAACTAAAGTTATAGCAAAAACAATATAAATATACAAAATAAATAGATAAACTATCATTTGCTTTACAATAAGTTAAGTCATACATTAGGATTCAACATGAAAAATGAAAATATTTTAAATATTGCCAATTTAAGGAGGTATTTTTGTGCCAACATAAGTGTGATATTCAACTTACCAGGAGGAATCCAGTGTATCTTGCTGCATTTTTTGATGGAGAATTCTTGATAAAGATCCTACATTCAGAGGAGATACAAGATCAAGACAGAAGAGAATTAAGAACACTTGTTTGGTCAGCATTCTAGTTTTGCTGCTGCTAAGCATTGAGTTTATTGTTCTTTACAAAATATAGCGATTGCAAGAGGAAGAGTTTTAGGCCCTTTTGACGGAGTGGTGAATAGTATCGAATCTTTTCTAGCATGTGTATCTAATGAACTTTGTAGTTTTATGGTAAAGCAATAGATAATGAAGTTGCTTTCAGCAAGGAAGTATATTTAGCTAAAATGTTTGAAAGTTGCTCTCAAAATCAAACTTTTCTACTGAGGTGCTTTATCAGCTTTAGCTCACATGAATTTTAGTCCGTAAAGAAATAATCAAAGAAGTAACCGTCACAGGTGCTTGTCCTTGTTTCTTCACGCTTTCATTTTCCAGTTCCAGGTTTTGTCTAGCACTAGCTTTATAAAGGTCCGTAACTTTCTACTGTTGTTGTCAATCAATAACTAGTGAATATTATAACAGGCAGGTCGGTATAAGCTCCACGCGGTCCAATACCAACTACTGGCCCTTATTAGCTGCATAGGTTTCAGCCATATCGCTGCATCCAACGAAGTAGATAATGAATAAAAAGAGGAGTGGTCAAAGGTTCAATCCATATTATGTGCTGATGTTGATTATTAGTTAAATCCTAGATAGCACGAGATTGTAAACCATTTTTCTTTGAAGAATTCAACCTTTATTCACTATTATAGGAACAGCGATCCATTTCAGGTCGTATTATTTTAAAAACTACACGTTACCATATTGAAAACTTTGTGAAAATTCAATAATTTCGTCAGATTCAAATGTTCGTAGATTTATTGGGTGCCAAAGACTTCGAAGTTAATTAACCAGCTTAAACAATTGTTTTAAATATTATAAACTCATAAATGCCATCTCCGTCATAGATTTACCAGTAGTGTAGGTGTGCCAGTTATCTAAGTGTACCAACAGAGTAGGTGTACTAGTAGTGCAGAAGACAAACTATCCAGTTGTCTATACATCGAAAATATGCACGAATTTCAGTATAAAAATGCAGTTTGTTGCAAAACCTATAAAAATAATGCCTACAAAAATGAATTGATTAGCATAACCTGCAAAGGTACATTGAAGCGTGTGGCTTGTCCGTATGTCAAAGCTCATTAGTATATTTTGAAGTCACTATCACCTATTTGTGAGTGGCAACTGCTAGTTTATACGTCACACACACTAATATAGACTGAATATCATCCCAAATGTACTTGAACTGATTTTCAATTCCGCCTTATACATAAAGGCAAACTACTTGAATGTCGCTGTTTACCTTGCCATGCATATTTACCAGAGTCTAGCATACACAATAATATATTTCACTGTTATTATTTTACGTAAATCAACTTGTATTGGGGGCATATCGGGAGTAAATATGTGAAATATGTCGAAGAGAATCGCTTAAAAAAGAAGAAAAGAAGTTCCAAAAATGATAGTTAATAATGAAACAAGTATTAAGTTCTAGAAAGTAAGTGTTTTTTTACTGGGGCATTTACTCAAAATGTAGGGCAATACTCCAAACATTTAAATCAATCCATGTAAATTAATTGTAGAGAATGTTAAAAAACTGGGTTGCCAAAATTTCTGTATAAGAATATGAGAGCATTAATAATTAAAATAAAATGAATACATGGTAAGTAAGACTGAAATGATAGCTATAAAATGTCGCCAGGTAGTATTTAACTGTTGTTTAGTGCATTTGGGCCACGTAGCGTAGACCTAAAGTAAAGAAATTTATAGCATAATGAATGTAATTCGAATATCTTTAAGGGTAAAAATATTTGTTTACATATTGTAAAAATCAGTATAGAGAAACGTTAAATGGCGTAAACAATCTTGCCTTTCAGCATTTTATGTTATAAAAATAAATATAGATAAAGGGCAAACAATAAACAGTGACGTATAAGCACACAAAAAAACAATAAGTATATGTACACGATAGCCAAAGACGTAGATGTTGTACACATTAAGTGCTGACAATAAACGCTGATACATAAAAGTCGATTGAAATTACTACTAGCCATAGCCATATATATATGGTGAAAGTGAAGCGTCTCTCATAACCTCTCCTTTCCAGGTGTAGTGATCGCCGCAGGCCCACTGTCTCGCTCTGCTGGGCAGGAGGTTACTTGCATATAGCCTTTCCTACACTATCGTGTCCACAGCAGCACCTTCACGCGGAGCCCCCGTTTTCACAGAGCCTACTGTGTGGCGTGACCGAGTGCCCGGCAGTTTAACTGGGTGGGCAGACTGGGCTCGTTAGCCTTGGCAGGCAACCAGTCCAAGAGAAGGGAAACTCTGACTCCAAACCCGGGCAGATGAAGCTCGTTAGCCTTGTCAGGCAGTTCATCTAGGAGAAGGAAACTCTGATTCAAAATCCACCAAGTCCCATCCATTGGATGATGGCTCCACTGCCTTGTGGATATCTTCGGGAGAAGGAAAGGCTATGGGAGTAAACCCAGACAGAATATCCAGAATGGAGCCCCAAAGGCGGCTGGATGTCGACTACGACTTCCTTCCGGCCGCTCCTGCATCCAAACTGGTGCCAAATGTCATGCTCAGCATTCCTTTTGGACCCCACTAGCAAGGACGAGAGGGGGATCCTGACGTCTGGGCATCCCAGGATCTCCATACTCCACACGCAGGCTTGCGCCCTGGAGAGGTCACTCCAGTCTCGCTACTGAGTGAGGAAACAATATGGAAGCTGACAGTTTACGGGTTATAAGTCCCGCCCGATTGGTCTAGGGAAGGGGCGCCACGGGTCAGCTTTGACGGTGGGAGGGATCATTGTGTCCCACTGGCCGACTACCGCCCGCCTCAAGCCGGACACACCCCGGTCAATAAGGTGTTGAGCCTCCATCGTCTGCCTGTTCCAGTGTGTGTCTGGAATTCAGTCTGTCGCTCCGCATGACAAGCAGACGGAAATTCCACACCAGACAAAAGAAACAACAAACCAATAAAGAAGACTCCAGCTCTTCCATTCGCAAGCTGGAATGTGTGCACCATGTGCACAGGCATCTTCGACGACATCAGGGAAGTGGACGACACCAGAAAGACGGCCATCATCGATAGAGAACTCACCAGATTAAATATCAGCATAGCTGCCCTTCAGGAAACCAGGCTCGCCTCTAGTGGCTCCCTCAGAGAGGAAAACTACACCTTCTTCTGGAAGGGTCGAGAACCAGAGGAGCCCCGCCAGCACGGAGTGGGCTTCGCCATCAAAAACAATCTCCTGACCCCGGTTGAACTTCCCACAGTCCATCCGCCTCACCACTGCTGCAGGTCCTGTCAACATCATCAGTGTATACGCTCCCACCCTCACGTCTTCAGAAGACACAAAGGATCAGTTCTATGGGCAGCTGGACGAACAGATCAAAGGATGCCCAAAACACGAATCACTATTCCTCCTCGGCGACTTTAATGCCAGAGTAGGTGCGGACCACGAGCCATGGCCTACCTGCCTCGGATATCATGGCACTGGAAAGACCAACGAAAACGGTCAGAGACTGCTGGAGCTGTGCATCTACCATGGCCTGTGCGTCACAAACACCTTCTTTAAGTGTAAGTCACAACACAAAGTGTCAAGGAAACATCCCAGGTCTCATCGCTGGCACCAATTCGACTTAGTCATCACCATGCGCTCTGCTCTTAACAGCGTCCTCTCCACCAGAACCTACCAAAGTGCAGACTGCTACTCCGACCATGCCTTCGTGAGCAGCAGGGTGCGACTACAGCTACACACACTACACCGCCCCTCACATAAACACTATGCAGATGTCAGGTCCCCTCCAAGGTGGAGGAATATGTGTCTGCCCCGGACAAGGCTCTCCAGGACCTGCCAGAGCACGATGCTACAGCCAAGTGGAACACCATGAAGGGTGCCATCTACAGTACAGCCATGTCCACGTTTGGCAAGAACGAACGACCCAGCCATGACTGGTTCAACGCACACCTATCAAGGATGGAACCACTAATAGAGGAGAAACGAAAAACCTTCATAGCTTACAAACAATGCCCTAATGAACAGATGATTGCTGCTCTCAGAAATTCCCGAAGCAAAACCCAACGCATCGTTAGACAGTGTGTGAACGAGTACTGGCAACAACTGCGTGAAGGGATCCAGCGCAGTGCCGAGTCCGGAAACATCCAAGGTATGTGTAGTGGCATCAAGAAGGCTGGAGGATGGAAGGCTGCCAAAGGACATCCTATATGGACAGCTGGCCACTGGCATGAGAAGAGTCGGCCGCCACTCACTCCGTTTCAAGGATGTGTGCAAGAGGGACATGAAGGCATGCGACATTTCACCCGATGTCTGGGTAGTGCTGGCCGAGGACCGAGGCGCCTGGAGACTTACCGTAAACAAGGGCATATCAGTCGCTGATCCGAGGAGAGGCCAGTTGGCGACAGAGAAACGTGAGAGAAAAAAGAATACGGCAGCAACCACAGTAACTCAGACTTCCCAGTATGTCTGCACCAACTGCAATATGGACTGTTCCTCGCGTATAGGCCTGCACAGCCACAGCAGACCATGCCAACACCCCGGAGACAGACAACACCCCAAGGGCGCTATTCGCATGATATCTCGAGAATGAGTCGCCAATGATGATTTTATATATATATATATATATATATATATATATATATATATATATATATATATATATATATATATATTATTTTAGTTATATAAAGTGCAAAATTTCTAAATGTATATTAAAAAAATCCATAACTCGATAAATCAACTGTATTGTCTCCATACTTGATATTCCAATGCCTAAAGACGTGAAACCAAATTACATTAACTTTCAATACGCTTTTAAACCGGAAAAATTAAAACATATGAACAAAAACGTAGTAGAAACAGCCAGAGGATGATTTAGTAGAAATGTCCATAAATGCAGATTTTGTTGTATTAACTGTCAAGAGAAAGATGAGTTACGTTAAATTTCTGCAAAAACGATAACAATAGAAGATAATCATTTACCAGGTGAATATTTATGTGCAACAAATAGAACTTTTATTCTATTTGGTATGAATTCAGAGTAAGTACCATTATTCACTCATGGCTTGTCCGGTTATGACAGACATATTTTCATTCAGACTCTTGTAAACATTGTAAAGATTAAGAGATAGAAAACACCACACCGAATAACGGTGAGAAAAGTCTACCTTTCTTCTGAAAGGATAAAAAAAAATTATAGATTGAAGGACAGACAGGTTAGTAGACAGATTTAAAATCATGTGCAATCTAGATAGCAGCATGGTAAGTGTTTGGTTTGGATTTGTGGCTTTAAAACCAAGTAAACCGTGGATACTACATGAACACAGATGGAGAGATAAAGTCTTGATTGCAATGTACGCTGAATGTGATGGAGAGCTTGAAAGCTAAAGATGACAAACTGCTAACAAGCCAGGTCAAGGTCGTTTATAATCTATCTAAATTCTAACAACATCTATGTATCGGCCAAGAGTCAATACATGCTATCGCATCTTGAATTATTTACAACTCGGTACTAACATCCATATCGGTATTCTAAACGTTTTACCAGAGATTGCGAACTAAATATATTCTTTGCTGGTGTTTTATGTATTGCTGTTTTCCTAATAATAAATGTATCAATTTCACATTCAAGATATATTTTTCACTCCTGTTTATTCTCACCGAATAGGGTAACATCAACTCATTTTATGCTATGAAGATGTTATGGTCATTCAACACCGAATAGGGTAACATCAACTCATTTTATGCTATGAAGATGTTATGGTCATTCAACACCGAATAGGGTAACATCAACTCATTTTATGCTATGAAGATGTTATGGTCATTCAACACCGAATAGGGTAACATCAACTCATTTTATGCTATGAAGATGTCATGGTCATTCAACATGAGAAGTCCTCTCTTCTAGTGGATAAGGTTATCACTTTCACATTCGTTCTACATAAATATTGTTTTCTCTTGTATACTCAGTCTATCATTCTACCTCTTGATATGTTTGATATTGTAAGCTTTCAGAGTCTTACGTATTTACATTTAACCACGTTGTTGTGGAAACGAATTAGTAAATGTATTAAATAATGTAACATAATCCTACAAATTTGCGATGTGGTTTTATGAGGTTTAAATAAGTACTTGGTATGTATCTTCTCTGTTTTGTCTCATTGTTTAAAGGAAAGGCAACGGTGCCAGTACCTGTTAAAGGTATTGCATTTTCTGTAATTTATTTAGCTATGGTACGTGAGTCGCCAACATGCACGTCATTATTTGAATTGTTTATTTGAAGTGAAAAATATGTTTCATGCAAAAAGTGGAAGTCTATCAAGTGTTGATGGATGCTCTCTAGAACGAGTTTCTTTGTCGCAAAGCTGGATTTCGATTATTTGGATATTTTTGCACAATATCCTATGTAATGCAAAATGACTGAAGACTTTCGAGCCAAGGCTTCATCTCGCGGCCAGGTCAATCGAGTATACACACTTCCTCTGGATCGCTGGCCAATTCAATCATCATCTAGGTTTAAATACTTATTTCATTGAATCTGCGATGGATAGTTTTATGGTGGCATGAGAGCTGAATAGGGCGCCCATGTATATTTTTTAATGCGAACAAATTGACGTAAACTTTCTTTTAATTTATTAATTTTCAGTCAGTGTTCAACATATACGCTGCTTAGAAATAATGTGGCAATTACAGTATACATTTAATTGTATTGATATCACTATTCAGATGAGTAGGTGGTACATTTCCAGCCCTCTCTAAGACGACAAAAGATAATGGACTCGTTTTTTCTAAGCTCAAATTCAGCTTTTGATTACCATGTCATTTCACCATAAGGGTAAAAATGAGTGCTATTTTTCGATCAATCAGTAATAAATTTCGTATATTTTTCGTTGGATTTTATTGACTTTAAAAAATAATAATCAGAATTTTATTTTTAGAAAATGAACGTTGTCCTCCACATGTTTTACATTTTCAGTATGATTACATAGATCGTTGGGATTGGTTTTCATGCAGC
The DNA here is from genome assembly GCA_028554795.2 of Sinohyriopsis cumingii. Taxonomy (NCBI): domain Eukaryota; kingdom Metazoa; phylum Mollusca; class Bivalvia; order Unionida; family Unionidae; genus Sinohyriopsis; species Sinohyriopsis cumingii. The sequence continues at coordinate 25,444,425 of CM068834.1, forward strand.
TGTCTGCGTAAAACGTGACCCACATGGCCCCTGTAAAAAAACTCATTGACTTATCTAAAGTTGTCCTCAAAATTTATTCACCATTGATATATGATGCATATAATACTTATTGCGGATCATTCAAATAGCTACGCATCTTTAATAAATGTCTTTCCAAATGTAACGGACTTGATGTGGAGGAATGAATATTCAAATCAAACTGAGATGAATTGACACAGTGGATCACACATTCTGGTAAAATCATGCTAGCACTGCATTAACTTTTTAACACTAGAGAGCATTTTCCAAATTTTCCTTTAATTGTATTTCAGCACGTGCACAAGATATCTATGCAAGACAGTAGACAATGTATACCTGCATTGTTTGCACACTCGGATTATTGTCTACAGCTTCGATGAGTCCTTGGTTCTAATTCCATTGGACAATGGCAGTAATGTGCTTTACGATGGCCCAAATAGGATTCGAAACAGCAACCTCTGGATTTTGAATCTGACCCTCTATCATTTAGCCAACGCGGTAACGTATTATATAATTTATCAAAGATTATAAAGATATTAGTTTGTTCTCCAAGATGGAGAAATATCCGATCGAAATTTGGTCCCCCGAATAGTAACAATTACAGGGGGTTCAAATACATTCTACCTCTTATATAAACGTAGATCTTTTCCATAACGACATTTTAATGATACAATACTATTTAACAAGTGTCATGATTCTACTATGGTCTTAAACTATGTAATAGAAATGAAGTGAAACATACAATCTGAGTAAAAATCAACAAACAATTTACTTCCCAAGAATACAAAGTGAAAATTCAAAAGACACGTACAGAAATGTGAATTGAATCCAAAATAATCCTAAAAGTTCTATCACAACTCCAAAACTCTAAAATGTACAGAAACTTACTCATTTTGGTGAGGATGAAACTCATAAACGGACTCATTTCGGTGTGGATTTAAATAATAAACTTATTCATTTCGGTCTTGATATAACTCATAAATTAACTCATGCCGGTGTGGATTTAACTCAGAAACGTACTCATCTGGGTGTGGATCTAACTCAGAAACGTACTCATTTCCGTGTGGATCTAGCTCAGAAACATACTCACTTCGGTGTGGTTCTAACTCATAAACGTACTCATTTCGGTGCCGATCTAACCGATAAACGTACTAATTTCGGCGTGGATCTAATTCATAAAGGTACTCATTTCGGTGTCGATCTAACTGATAAACGTACTAATTTCGGCGTGGATCTAATTCATAAACGTACTCATTTCGGTGTGGATCTAACTCATAAACGTACTCCTTTTGAGATCTTGATGATTTAAGTCTTTTTATCCAGCTACAAATTAGCGTTTGACTTTGAACTTTTTTCTTTTTACTGCAAATTGACGGAAAGGAGATATTACAAACTTATCATGTATCAACCTTATGGTACAGCCTATTAAGAAATCATTAAAAGCTATTTGTGGGAACCAATACTCGATTGTCTGAAGCTCAGCATTGATCTCAGTGTATCAGATATAAGAGTATTTCATTAAGTACTCTTTTGTCTTGGCCAACCAATCAGTCTACAGTAGGTAGATACATAGATGTATGTGTAGCTGTTATCTTATACTGTAATTTAGCCTAATATTTTACATATAATAACCAAAAACGCAGAGAAAAAGTAAAAAATGAAAACATATGTCTGCGTATAAAGCTTTGTCTGATGATACAAATAATAAAGTATAACTAACTCAATCTTTTCGTAAATTTGAAGTTTGTCTTTCTCATAGGGACCCCAGAGTTGGGAGCCAACGATTATACTTTCATTAAATTCCTTCCACTGGTTTAGGAGATTTGGTCATGTTTACTGCACCATGGAAATAGATTGAAAAATTCGTATTAACATAGATCGACCGCTAAAAGTATAGGTATAACATTGTAAATATTAAATCAACACATATCAGTTATTGTTATCTTAATAAACACATTTTATATCTGTAATTTCGTCAACTTCCACAACACTTATACAAACTTTCTAAAGAAGATAAGTCAACAATATCCATCAATCTTCTATTTCGTCTCAAATTTTGGAGGAACACTGTCCAGACTAATTGTTAACAATATTACCTATTAATCAACTGTCAAAATTGTATATACATTAGAGACCGTTATGTTATTTTCTAGTGAACCAACACGTAAAACAAAATTAGTCAAACAGTTTGGCTAATGCAATGAAAACTCAGGGAAAATAGCTCATATTAAATGCAAGGGCAGTCGTATTTACTTTTTATATTATCTCTGCCACGCACAAAAACCCTAGATGTTTCCAACGAGAACTTATCATTAACTACTCATGGCTCGGCCCTACAGTTTCGTACTTTACAAAGGGTTTTGAGATAATAAAAATTTAAAAACAAATTTTTCAGGAATTATTCATTGTCTAGCATGGTTATTTACAAATAATCTGGGTTATAGAGTATACAAATTTGGCTTTAATTCAGATCTGCCTCTCGAAAGATTGCCTGCAGTACTTAGCCATTATCACTTGATGGACTTTCATATTTAGAATTAATTTGCTTCACTTTCAGAAGTTAGTACTATCTACTCTGGAAGAATATATTTTCTCTAAAGTTCGATGTATTTCTTGAAGAAAATATTTATTAAACTAACGTTAAAAATTACAATAACAACAACAACAACAAAAAAGCAACAGCTACCCCATCTCCAGAAAAAAAATAACTGGCAAGAATACTAGAAAGATGCACATAAAATGATGACGTCATCATATTTAGACTTATTGTGCGTGGATTTCCCTTTAAGAATATATAGAACACCTAGATTTTCTTTTGCTCGCTGAGTGAAAATTCACGACCAAAATCGCTGTACATTTGCCTATGAAATAATAATTACATGCAGCTTTCTCTATTCTTGCTTCTCTCGACAAACGTCTGAAAGATTGCTTGCACCTATCCGATTAAATGGGGTTTTGTTTTTTGGCTATGACAAAATTTAGCAATTATCTTTATGTTATGCCTCAGTATTTATACTATATCTCAGTACTATACATATCAGACTCTGCAAGGGGAGTTTATAAAGTAACGGCTGTCAGAAATTCTCTTTTTGTGTACCTGAATTCAGACATGTCGAAGACTGTGAACATTAATTGTATTGCTGTCCAAATATAACGATATAAAACTTTACCTGTTTGGGTCTTTATTAATTCAAGGGGGACATATCAGACATCTATGCCCCACAAATTGTATTAATTCATGTGAGACATATCAGACATCTAAGCCCCACAAACTTTATTAAGTCATGTGGAACATATCAGACATCTAAGTCCCACAAACCTTATTAATTCATGTGGAACATATCAGACATCTAAGCCCCACAAACTTTATTAATTCATGTGGGACACATCATACATCTAAGTCCGACAAACTTTATTAATTCATGTGGGACATATCAGACATCTAAGCCCCACAAACTTTATTAATTCATGTGGGATACACCAGACATCTAAGTCCCACAAACGTTATTAGTTCATATGGTAGATATCAGACATCTAATGTCTACAAACTTTATTCAGGAATTAACTAATATGTCCAAAGCGCTCACAATGATTTAGGAAAGAGTAAAACAAAGGAACTTTTTGGACACCTTTACAAATAATCACTATTTACTCTTCTGTTTGCTATTGGTATGTTCTTGGTACTTCAGTTTAGTATTAATAATAGTTTAGTAATAAACTATGAAAATATCCTCGAAGCTTTTCAAGGAATTATAGGAGTAACTGAAGAACTGTTAGATGTTTACTGCACCATGACAATAGATTGACAAATTCTTATTAACATAGATCGACCGATAAAAGTGTAGATATAACATTGTAAATATTAAATCAATACATATCAGTGAGTGTTATCTTAATAAACACTTTTTATATATGTAATTGCGCTAACTTCCACAACCCTTCTGCATTCTTTCTAAAGAAGGTTTGTCAACAGTATCCCTTAATCTGATATTTTGTCTTAAATATTTGCAGAACACTGTCCAGATAAACTGTTAACCCTATATTACCTGTTAACAAATCAAGTGTCAAAAGTTTATATACATTAGAGACCGTTATGTTCTTTTCTAATGAACCAACACGTAAAACAGAATTGGTCAGTCAGTTTGGCTAATGTAATGAAAACTCAATGAAGAAAACTCATATTAAATGTATGGGCAGTGATATTTACTTTTTATATTATCTCTGTCACGCAGACAAACCCTAGATGTTTCCAATGAAAGCTTATCTTTACTTATTCATGGCTCGGCCCTACAGTTTCGTACTTTCCAAAGGGTTTTGAGTTGTTTTTTTTATTTAAATTATTTATTGTCTAGCCTGGTTATTTACAAATAATTTGGGTAATAGAGTATACAGATTGTCCTTAATTCAGATCTGCCTCTCTAAAGATTACCTGCAATACTTAAAAGTATCACTCCAATGACTTCTTAGGTAAATATGAGAGAAACAACTAGCCGATAATTTTAACAACTGACCGATAATTTTAAGTTTTCTTTCATATTTAGAATTAATTTGCTTCATTTTCAGAAGTTAGTACAATCTGCTCTGGAAGAATACATTTTCTCTATATGTCATAAAATATTGTAAAATTCGCTGAGTGAAAATTAACAGCAAAAATCGCTGTACATTTGCTTATGAAATAATAATTACTTGCAGCGTTATCTTTTCTTGCTTCTGCGAGAAACGTCTAAAAGATTGCTTGCCCCAATCATGTCTCAGTATTTATATTATGTCTCAATATTTATATCTTGTCTCAGTATTATACACACCAGAGTCTGGCTAGGGAGTTTATAAAGCAAAAGCTGTCAGAGATCCTCTTTTTATATATCTGAATGCAGACATGTCGCAAAATGTGAACGTTAATTTTGTTGCTGCCGAAATATAACGATGTAAATCTTAACCTGTTTGGCTCTTTATTAATTCATGTGGGACATATCAGACATCTGAGACCCACAAATTGTATTACTTTATGTGGGACATATCAGACATCTATGCCCCACAAATTGTATTAATTCATGTGGGACATATCACACATCTATTCACCACAAATTGTATTAGTTTATGTGGAACATATCAGACATCTATGCCCTACAAATTGAAATAATTCATATGGGACATATCAGACATATATGCCCAACAAATTGTATTAATTCATGTGGGACATATCAGACATCTATTCACCACAAAGTGTATTAATTTATGTGGGACATATCAGATATCTAAGCCTCACAAATTGTATTAATTCATGTGGGACAATCAAACATCTAAGCCCCACAAATTGTATTAATTCATGTGGGACATACCAGACATCTAAGCCCCAAACATTCTATTAATTGATGTGGGACATATCGGACATCTATGCCCCACAAATTGTATTAATTCATGTGAGACCTATCAGACATCTAAGCCCCACAAATTGTATCAATTCATGTGGGACATATCAGACGTCTAATCATAAACTTTATTCAGGGATTCACTAATATGTCTAAACCGCTCACAATGATTTAGGAAAGAGTAAAGCGAAGGCACACTTGGACACCTTTACAAATAATCATTGTTTACTCTTCTGTTTTCTATTTATATGTTCTTGGTATTTCCATTTAGTATTACTGTATAAACAAACTTGCATTTTTTTATATTATTTCTTCGTCTTCCTTTCAGTTATTAACGCATAGTAGCTCCATCTATTTTCGGACGGAATCGTTTGAAAGTATAGTGATGACCAATTTCTTGAAATAGGAGGTCAGCACATTTTCAAACAAAAGCTTTACACAAATGTTCATATAAACATGGGCATTAATTTTTCTTTTGACAAAGGCTGATATTCTATGTCTCTTGGTCATCTAGCATCATGAGAGAGAGAGAGAGAGACAGAGAGAGACAGAGAGAGAGAGACAGAGAGAGAGACAGAGATATCATACTTTTCCTTGTTCAAATTTAATAGAATTTAACAAATATAGTTTTCACATCTGGTCTGTGAAATTCTTCTGAGATCAATTCTTCTTACAACAAAGAAATATCTAGTTATCAATTCGGTTTTGTTTGGTTCAACTTTAAACATCATTTTCAGAACTGAATGAATTATCGTTTTTATTCTTCCTTGTTTCATTTAAATTGTATGTCTCTTAAAACACCTTAAAATATGAACTCGTTCACGTTGATCTGTCGTTTCATTTTCAGGTAGCGATTTGTGAAGAAGTTTCTAAGATGTAATTGTAAAATATAATGAATCATCTGACTCGTTCATTATTTGTTTAATTGCATATCTGTCTTTTCTAATGTAATGTATGAAAATAGGCACATCGGGAAATCATAAGAGGGCAAAAAGAGTGGAATAGGTGTAGAAAAGAGACATGCATGCACACAGTATCCATGCGTACATCTTAGACATGCGCTCTGAACAATATTGTATGCACTATTTCCAGAATGTGTGTTTTGCCTTCATGGTTTCATTGTTTGATTCATGCTGTCATTTAAAGGTTTATAAAGAATGGGTCACTTTTGTCACAGAAACGGAAATAATATGGAAATAAAAATGGAAATGATATTCTTATATCTTGTATATATTTAATTCGTACCAATAAATTAAATTCTGGACAGTTACTTTTTTGTATTTAACAAACGTTTGTTTCAATAATAATTGGGTTCAACATGTTTCCAATTTTAATACTGAATTTTTTGTTTATGTTTTTGTGATTCTTGATCACACTGGATTCCTTCATTATTTTAATCGTAAAATATTTTATTTCGTGTACAATTGGGTTTAAATACCTGATATATTGTTTATTGAGAAACATCATTCACTCAATTCTGACGTACATCCGTTCTTGAAGATTTTTTCGGTGAAATTCTGATATCATTTATATTTAATTTGAATTACTTTTTAGATCTTTCGCCATGATTATAGGCTTTTATAATTATATTTTGGAAATGACCTAATCAAAAATCAGATTCATTGAGCATTTGACTAGAAACATCGAATTTTTTACTTTGTAAAACATAGTAACTATTTCTCTAGAATCAATATTCCCAAAGGTAAACATGCTTATTTCAGTTTGGGTCTATGCGGTTGGAATTTCTCGATCAAGAATCTGTTGCACTTGATATTTCACAGGTTCTTTATCATAATTGTGTAACAGATATAGTCTGTTTACAAATTAAAATTCTATAGAAATGAACTTCGGTCCTATATCTTGGCTCTACCTTTGTGTTTGGTTTTTCATATAATCTTTTTTGAAATTGAAGAAGTATTCATTATTGTTATATAGAAGTAAAATCATTTAATTGTTGTGTTCAGTTTCTTTAAAAAAATTGTTGATTTGCTTATTCACATTATTATTCACTGGAATTGCAAAGTGCTCAATAATATTCATTGACAGAAATACGAATTTGGAAGTATATTGATTTCAGACAAGAACAGCTATGATTCTATTATTGTGATTCATTTAAAGACTGTTGGGACATCTAAACGTCACAGTCAACAATAGGCACATCAACACATTCAGCTTTTTTGAACACCACTATATTTTCATGAGAACTTTATTCATTAAGACTGATGACATAACTTTTCCGGCACTTTGGGATTTAATTCACATTACTGTAAACTCTTTTCCAATTTTCACTTCGTATTGTAGGAAGATAAATGTTTTGTTGAAGTTTGCTAAACTTATGGGTTTCTCTCTTTTCTGTTACTTAGTTTAAGACCATAGAGTGCAGTGATAATAATTACCTTTTCGCCTATTTTGTATTTTGGTTTTCTTCTTTCAAAAATAGAAAGCCATATAGTTTCATATGAACAAATGTTTCATTTTCTTCTTTTGTTAACATTTCAGATTTAAATGTGGACATGGTTCCTGGAAATATAGAATCTATGTTGGGGTTTGGACCGAGACAAGGAAATCCAAGTCAAGGGGTTACATTATTTTCTCCCCACGAGGCTTGCCGAGGGGGGGGGGGTAGACATATAATGTAACCCCGCGACTGGGATTTCATTGTCTCGGTCCAAACCCCCACGTAGATTCTTTTTCTCACCCGATAGTTTCTTTAAAGTACCTCTCACTTCTGCAATATAGTTCACGCGCCAATATTTACATGAAGTGCATTAATACAAATAAGTTAATGGGACTGTGGGGTGACCGTGTCATCCGAAGTACACAGTTTTTATGCGTGAGAGAAACAAAATAACAACATAAAAACGTTGCATAGTATTGAGGTATTATCACATTTAATATATGGATGTCATATGAAATTAACAATAAATAGTTAATATTTATTACAAGAAAATGTTTCATTTTCATCAGTTCTAATTAAGAACATTATATTGTTAATAATGAAGCGATACTGGGCCCACACCTATGTTGTAGTGTATAGGCTATTATTATAACGAAATGTTACATGTAGCATGAGTGTCCGTGTTTGGGTTATTCATGGGTAATTAGTGATCTGTGTCACTATCGTATATAACTCCTTTTTCTTTGGAGGAGGTGAAACTGTTTGTGACATAATTGTGTTGTCCTTAATATTGATTGTAAAATTACCCCCGTGTATAAAAGACCCTCCAAACAGGACCCTGGCGGATAACCATGTGCTAAACATTCAAGTTCACGAAATTCTTTGAAACTCCATTGTTCTGTCTTGGAAATATGGCACGTGCTACCGTGGAATTTGCTTATGGATTAATGTGTTGACGGATAAATGATTCCTTCTGGCTGGTAAGTGCAATATTTGTCATTAAATATTACAGGTGTATTTTTGATTCAACTGGGGCAAAATGGAGATGCTTAACAATATTAGATTAAAACATGTTTGATATAACACATTTTCTGGCTGTTACTAAGTTTTCTGTAGTTGTTAAGAGAGCTGAGAGGCTATAAAATGTATAGGTCTATATTATATGTGCATGGATCAGTGTTTTCTGTCATAGTTCATTTCACACAGCATTGAGAAATTTATCCTATCTGTAGCAGTCATTTTTCAGGTCAGCGTCATTAAATGTAGCTAACAGTATATAATTTGTTTCACACGAAGTATTTAAAATTAGTTACATAGCTTTATCCAGATTTAATGACGCTGACCTGAACTAACTAGCATAATACTAAAAAGCTCTACATCGTATGCGTGTGTGTCTTTGTCTCTCTCGAAGTGTTCTTGTGTGGTGTGTTCTCAAAGATTGATTTACCTTAGGTTACTATGTTTTTGTTATATATTTGTTGTTGTTGTTGTCTGATTTTAGAACAAGTACGTCAGGCACAGGGGAAGACAACAATGGTTATTTTTTTTTAAAGTAGTTTTTAGCGCGTGGACACCTTGACTAGACTAATATAAGAAAAGTAAGATTAGAAAAACTGCTATATTTCTCTGTCGCATATGTGAGAAAATAAATGTCACGTAGTTGACTGTTTTGGTAATACCTTTACCATGTGTCCATGGTAACGACGATTTTTGTCCTATACATAATATACCCGGTAAAAGACTTCCACGATACCAGCAAGCCGGGAACCAATAAACCCACCTTTTGTTATATTTAAATGATATTTCAATGTCTGATTTATTATTGATTTACTCTGCATTATATTTTTATACATAAAAATTAAATACTATATAGAAGCTGCAGAAATCAGCTATATTTAATGAACTTCCTTTCTTAACATTTTAACATTTATTTGCTGCTTCTTGTAGCATCGTATAAGCCAGGCTAACATTCACATTGTCAGGATTAAAAACACGGTGTCAGGCTCGTAAAAGTCAATCAATAATATATTTCCCTAAAATGCAAAGTGAAGATTTGCAAACAAAATTACAGTATATGAATTAAATTCCAGATAGTCCTTAAACTTCTATCAAACGAATTTCAGTGGCATTCCAGAAAATCCATTCTTGAAAGTGCTGATATACCAGTAATCTGGAACAGTGCTTAAGCGCCAACAGTCTTAAGCAATCATAGTGATATAATACAAATTTTCTCTCTAAATGAATTTACAATAATCCCAATTTGGTCCGAAAGTATTATTGAGTACTTTGGATAATTTTATTAAATGAATCCTCTCAAATTTTAACTGAACAAAACCAAATGTTATTCCTCTAAAGACTGATGTTATAATCGGAATTAATAATTCTGATGTAAACCACTTTATATACATCTCTACCTGACCTATGTCGCAATAGTCATTTTCGAAAATATGCTCTGTCATCTTAATTTTCTAAGAGAATCATATACAAGAATGTCATTTTAATTAAATTTTAGCAAGCTACATGGGTTCGGGCAGGTAGACCATGTTTTCCAAAGTGAATTCCCATGTGCTTAATTCAGGTCTAAGTAAACATGTTTACCTCAACATAATAATACTCTTAAAATATGTCTTTTATAAAAGAGGACGTGGGCCAAGTAGGCCCAAACTCCTACCCTCAATTATGGACAAAGGTCATCCTTAAAATGAAAATGAAAGTCCCAATGCCGTGATTTTTCATACATTTTACTATTCCTAAGATCAAATCTAACAAAAGCTTGGAAAAAAAAGAAATAACTTGTTAAAAACAGTTATCTTACATAAATCTTTCTTTGAAATAACCAAGATCTTATTTTTGAACGATGTTCAGATATTCATTTTAGAAGCATGGGGTGTCATCTCTGAATTAAGTGTCTCTTAATGCCGTTCTTTTGTCGGGAATGCTTCAAAAGTAGTCATCTGATACATTCTTCAAATCCATTTGGTGCCTTGTCTAACAGAACAACATAGAGCACATATTGGCGATTAACTGGTTCTCTGTAATACTTTGAAGAGCGAACTTAGGCTGAAGACAAACCCAGCTGTTGCCTATTGCCATAATAATTGTTAAGCATACGACATGGAGTTGTAAAAAATGATTTACGTCAGTTGTAGCTTTAAACAAAAACTAGTCGTAAATGCTAAGCCAAGTACCGCGTCATATCAAACGAAAATTTAGAATAGCGTATCACATAAGGCTCACCTACTTCAACTCATGTCTTTCAGCACTCGACTGAAATCGGTTGACCCATGAGTGTCACCGATATCATCTGACTAATTCTTACACATGAGAAAAATGGCCGGGTTCCTCAGTTCGGGGAAGACATTACATTGCTCATACTGTGATGAAGCGTCGATATGATTTGGTTTTAATAGTTTATGACCAATATATTTCAGTAGCTATTATGATTCTGATGTTTTGGCATATTCGAGTTTTGCACGTAACGGTGGCATTGGGGCTTTAAAATACATAACATCAATGCCGGCTATAGATCGATTGGACTGATTCGGCCCAATCTGGTCCCGCTTTAAGAGGGGACCTGAGCTTTAGTAATTTTTAAAAATATATCTACAGAGAGAAAATAATTTTAAAACGATAGAAGAAAATTATTTTAAGTTCAATATCATATAAAACTTGTCTAAAATTTATTTCCAAATGCCTTGCTCACAGTGGGCCCGCGCGAAAATCCAGGGTGCCCCACCAAGATGATCTAAATCGGGCCATGCGTTTGCTAAAGACGATACTGTATAACATATAATTATGGACAAAAGTCAGCGTACAATAGAAATAAATATACATAAGATTGCATAGAAAAAATTACCCATCTCTCTTCCTTATGTATGAGTTTTATTTTTATTCAGGACAGCTTTTAAACTATTAAATATTAAATGGTTTTCATATACATTGTGGTACATATAATTGTGGATTCTAGATGCGTTGGCTAATAAGCTCGTGACACACATATCCTAAACTATACATTTGTAAGCACAATGAATATAAGACTTTGTTTTGTTTTGCAACATTTGCACTAGCTTAGCTTCATTACCTTTGACAATTATTTTGTTTTCATATAAAACTTTTGTGTTTAGCACTGACTTGATTTCAAAATTCTTCGAAGATTTGCCCAGAAGAGACAATTTATGTATTTCTTGATCATTTTCTTCATAAAAATGCAGTTCGTACACTTTTTCCATTAGTAATAGAAGAATATTTATAATGTGTATACAGAAGAATTACAAACTTTCAGAACGTCAGCAATGAACGTTATTTTGTTTATGTATCATTCAAGCGAGGGATACTAACTCAATGCTATTAATAATTAAAAAAGTATTCATTATATTGATGATTACATATATTTATTGGATTTCATATGAGAGAGAGAGAGAGAGAGTACAATAGCATTCAAAATATACAGCACTCTTAAAAAGCTTCATCGTCCAAGAACATTAGTTGTTTTGTGATACATTTATTGTCAAGACGAAGAGTGAACTGGCACTGGTTTCTTTTTAAGGGTTTACACAAGGGTTGGCATGAAACAATATAATAGTAAGACAGATTAATACAAATGTGTTTGCTACAGTGCGCAATGCTTCACCTCCCCTTTATTGTATTGTCTACAACGCTACTACTGCCTTTTGCACCAAGCTGAAATTACAGGTCCCGAAACGTACAAATTGCACGAATTACGCATGCTACGAAAAGGTTACGCGCACTTGCATTTTTTTGGTCTTTATGCGACTGTAAAAACATTTTTTCATTAATTTAAGAATAGATATTTCGGGCGACTTTTCTATATTTAGCGTCCATCATCTCAACTTTCACATTTACACAAAGACTGTCCCATACCAGAGATCAGGAAAAGACAAAATGAATTCAATATACAGCTGATAATTATTGACGGTATTTTAAAGAAATAAAGGGGGGAGACTTTTGTGATACTGTGTAGGTGTTTGTTGCCCATACGGCAGACATAATGGTCAAACAAAGAACACAGTTTGTCTACAATTTACTTTCCTTAACTTTGAGAAAAAAGGGGAACACGTATGAAATTTGCTAATTTGCTACTGTCTGTCCATGAGAAAGCTTAGTATCGACTGCTCTGGTCTTTTTAAGTTTCATGAAGATAGTTAAAGTTAAAACTAACTTATGGGCCAATATCGGTCCTAATCCAACAATTTTCGTTATATTCTTATGACATAATCTTCTCTGTAACAAGTTCCTCATTTATAACGCTGGATATTTCCTATGAATGTCTTTGTTTTATGTTAATTCATTGTATGTGTTCATTTAAGCAGGAATGTATGTTTAGATGTGCATAATACTTAATATCGTTATAGGGATGCAATGTATCAATGAACGTATTTCTAGTAACAGGTTCTTAATGCATGCCATTATATTCTGCAAAAATACGAAACTTGTTGCATGTGGACCTAATCAATTTTCAAAAAATCGCTCAACTTGTAACACGAAATAGCCAAATATGACATCATATCTCAATAATTTTTAAAGATCAACTGCAACTATAAGTTCTTCAAATACTAATCAGTAATTTGCCAAAGTACTTTATCATGAGTACTTTCTTTGAAAATTTTTAAACCTACAGGCCAAAGATAGGTTTTATCGTTACCGACCCTTTTGTATCATCCATTTAAACATTTTAGCTCTAATTTTGAGCACAGCGTTTAATAGAAACATAAAAACATATCTACCCATCGTTTCTAAGAAGATTTCATTGATATTCTTGTTGGCATCACGTGTTAGATAATCAATATGTATATGTACCTTTTTGCTGAATCATCTTATGTGATTTCAGAAAATAAATTTAATTATGGCGAAATTCTTATTCGCTTTACAGATATTGCACTAGATCATTGAAATTTAATTTAGTATTTGTATATATTACATTATTATTACAATTAGTTAATTATTTTATAGCTTCTTTATCTTATCGAAAACTTGTCCGATAATATTAGACCGTAAATGTCTTGCTTCATGCTCGTCTTGATTCGTTGCTCCATCAATAGCGTTTGTTACAATTTTCGAAACTCTGGGTTTACTATCAGGTAATTTGCTCAGTGATACCTTACTCTCGCTTGGAACAAAGTAGGTTCTAAAAGGAATTATTTGTTCAATGTTATATTTTAACAACATCAACTGTATTTTGCAAAGAATATCTTTGATTGGCGGTGTATTTCCCCTTCTTTTATGGCCACCATTTGAACTGCCCAACATTTAATGAAGCATTGTTTGCTGACATTACCAGAGCAATGATCGTCTGAAATTTTTCTGCATGTCCTTATTATCTAAAGTATTAAAACACAAAACATATTGTCCTTTGGTGGATATACTCTGGCACATTACAATAAGGCTGAGTGAAATATATACAATTAAAAGGTTTATTCCAATTCAAACAAACACATTCTTTAATTCTATTAGATCAGTTATTATCAATATTATATCATTGAAAACGTTTTGTTTCGGCGCTCATTTCTTCTATGGGAATCTTCTGGCGAATGTATAGATGAAATTATTTCCTGTTTCTTCTTATATGGTATAAAATAATTCTTCTAGTATGGCATAGTTTGCCCGAGTATTATTGAATGCTTTAACATAAGTTCATCATAGTTAAGCTACGGAAGTAATATTTTCATTAATACATTTGTTTTTCCTCCGCCCGTGACTCCAATAAGTTAAATCTCAATCACGCAACAAGTAATGGTGCTCGTTGTTTATAGTCTTTATGATCAACGTCATAATTTCTTATTTCCATTATATACATTTATTAATCTTCATGCTTATTGTTTGCAACTTGTTGTGTACTTTTCTAATGGCTACACATTATTTTCTTGATCACATAGTTGATACACTTTAAATATAATGTGCCCAGTTTGATATTGAAAACATGTTAACGTACCACTTTTTGAGATACTAATTGGACAAAATAAGCCCATGAAGATCTTGTGCATTATTCTGTTTAGTGATAGGCAGCGATCGTCGGAGACGCCTAACCCCGCCTCCTGGAATGTTTTGGTTTTACAACAATTTGGAGGCCATTTTTCTAATCGATTGCCCAAAAGAGAACTGTGAAAAATGATCACGTCTGAATGTTGCCAGTCTTCACTACTTTATCTCGTTTGCACATTTTTTCAGAAGCTTATTTTGTCACCTATGAGTGGGGAAAGTCTTTAGTACCGACAATGGACTATGTGATCAACAATAGCGCTCGTGGATAAAGGAATCTTCGAAGCCTGTGATCTTTGGAGAATAAACTAAAAACGAACATAAAGACAATTCTTCAACACGTAGGATGATATGATGCATCGCTAAATAATACAAATGATACCAAGCGTACCTGTCATAAATTTGAAATATCAATATTTAATGAAAAGTAAAAACAAAATACTAGTGAAACATTTAAGGAAATATGTTAGGAAAAGTATAAATATAGAAAATTATTAGAGGATTGGATTGCTACCTTAATTGTTTTCACATTTCATCCATTTTTTCACTTCTCAAATTAAGCAAAATATATTAAAAACGTTATAATTTCAATGTTGGATCACTTTTCTTAGACACTCCTTGAACTTGTAATATTTTGATAATCAATGCTCTCTATCTCTCTCATTTTCTGTCTCACAGCGTTTCTCGTTTCTCAATGGATATTTCAGCGATTAAGATTTTTTTGGCATTTATGCAATCGTTCGTAAACATATGAAAGAGAAAGAACCTAAAACCAGCCATGCCTGTTTGCGTCTTGCGAAGAAGTAGTATCTACAGATATACAGACATAAAATATAAAATCTCCAACTTTCAACGTGTTGGGTTGCTTTATTTTGGTTATTTCAGGTTTTAAATGTCCTTAATATAACAACGTGACAGATTACGGGTATTTAGTTAAATAGTCTTCGTAATCTGAGTTGCCAAGTTTTACATGTGGATTCGGGTCACAATCATTTTTTCCTATATAGTCTCTACATTTCCAGTACTGAACTTTTGACTGTGTCCAAGTCATAGTAAATTATGTTAATCTAAAATGCCTTTGAAGATGAACACACGATGAAGTTCCTGTCATAGGTTATCCGGCAAAGAAACGTGCAATGGATCACATATTTCAAATCCGGATCATATCCAATTCTTTTTATACTCAATGTGCACTGTGGCCGAAATGCACACAGACAAACACAACATAAGCTCATATTCCGATAAATAAACAGTTACCTTTAATAAAAGAATAAACATTTACCTTTAGAACCACCAAATTTAATTATCTAGTCACCATTTTATTGCCACCACCTCTAAAAATAGAATAGTAACAGACCGTTTTTCATAATCAAGACTAATAACATCGATCATTACCAATCTTGGCTAAAAAGTTCCCAGATTCAATGTTAGAGCAGCCAGTACATCTAACTTATCCATAACAAGTCATGGGTACCAGTCATTGCATCATCTCTTTTTAACAATAACTATAGTCAACTTTTTGTGGAATTCATCATCTACACCTTTTGGGAATGTTCAAACGATCTTTGGAATCAATTATCAACGAAACCTGCCATAAGAGTATTAACTTTAACGTAATGCTTTTACATAGGAACACTCCCGTTTGCGACTACTCTTAAACTGACTATATTATTATTATTATTAGTAGTAGTAGTAGTAGTAGTAGTATTAACCACAACTCTCAGTGGAGTTATTCGTCTAATTCATTTGTGATCTTTAAAATTTCAGTTCTTATATAAACAATAGACTAGTATCTATTTCAACAACGGCAACGCCATCTTCTGTCAGTGTCCCAGATTTTATACTGTTCATTATCATGTATAATTATATATTATTAAGTCCACATTACCGACGAAATCTGAAGAATCGGGCACTAAGAGATATCATATGCAATGCATAATGGTGCCAGAATCGTAAAGTTGATTTTCTGTGTCATTCCACGGGAAATCTGATCCCTTTCGACTTTTTAGTTTTTACTTTTGGGCATTTTAAAGATTTTGTAAGCATATAATAATAATGGTATCGTTCATATTTATCTTCCAAATAAATTTTGAGCAACTAATCTGTTGAAAGAGAACATTTTGTTTCAGGGTTTAAAGTGATACCCTTTATAATTTGACATTTTAGTTCTGCTTTGAATATATATTTGCCCCGGGGATTAGAAACATATTTTTCTAAAATTACACCCCTGATGAAAAGTGTAGTTTAAACAAACATATCCGCCATCATCTAAATTAGTTAAATTGCCCATTTCTAATGGTAATGTTGTTTAATTTATTTTGAATTATATATAAATTATGCATATTAATTAGCTTCTCCTTTATCAGTGGGATTGGTCACAATGTATATAAATGTAAGATAAATACTTGTAAATTTGCCTAAACTGCCTATGTTTGGTGGCAATATCTCATTTTATACTTAATTAGGTTATGTCTCGGGTTAATTGATAACAATTTCCTATGCCATTTGTGTTATTTCAATATTATTGTCACTCACATCAAGTTCATATACATTAGTTAATGATAATTTTACATTTGATATCTACTGATGTTAAGTACCTGTAAATTGAGAATTGTGCATGGTGATATCTTTTCTGTTTTATTATCACTTAAATCAAGTTCTTGCTATTCATACATATTTATATCTCTGCATCTATCACGTGCAAATTTCCTTGTCACTAGTTTGGTTAAATTATATACTTCGCAAACATTTATTTTAATATATGCTATTTGAGTTTTTATTTTTCGTAATAATTCATAACTTATATATCTTAAAATACGTCTTTTGACCGAAATGCTTGAAATTTCGGCCAATAAGGACTAAAAGAAATAACGAGTTATACTTCATATATGATAGTGCAAAATGATTAAAATAATTTCTGCTTTTAAACAAAGAACGATTTCATCTACTGACAATATAGAAAAATGTCGCAAAAGAAATGTGTTTAACTTGTGGCGCATGTCCCATAAGCGTATTCGTCCTTGATCCCTCAAATTTTAGGCAAGCCTCCGAAAAGCATGTTCAACCATGATCTCTGACGCATATAAATTGATCAAAAGGCTCGCTAGAAAAAGGCATATTAATTTAGGAGCCCAAACTACCTACTCTAAATGTCATCAATTGCAGGTCGTAAAGCATGTTTGTCCGCAATGCTTTAAAACACTGTCAATGACACCAAACGCACAAATGAAATTTATACTCATTCCGGATCCCGAATAAACAATATATAATGTCATAAAGCGTATTAATCCGTCACCCTCCTCTAAAATGCGCAAAAATAATCTGAAAGGTAATATATTAGCTAAAATCCAAAACGCGAAAATAGCATCAATGTGCTTCACACAGAAATATTGACCAACTCGAGCCTATTAAACGTGAAGATACCGTCAAATGCTCATATGAAAAAAACCCACAGAGAACATATTTATTATGTGCTCCAGGAAGCAGCATAAATAATCATGAACACGTTTGAAAGCATGTTAAATCCCGATGTTATGAAACACTGTAAGTGCAATGTTTAAAGACAGTACCAGGGAAACAAAAATCTTGCATAGCTTGAACAAACGATAAACAGCCAGCAAATGGCCCCACATCGCCGTACTGACGTGGAATATCACCACTTTCAAAGGCCCAGTTTTGATGGTTACGATGACAGTGTCACTACAAGAAAGCCTTTGTTTTAAAATGGATTTTACCTCCAATTTCAAGAAACAAGTAGCCAAAGTATTTTCCAAAAAGAGAACAAAGACCGACTGATAGAGCTATAAAATGTTAAAATTTAAAATAAAAGAAAGAAAGAAACAACAACACAAACTGATATATAAAAGTGACACTAAACTGACTTAACACGAATATACAGATAAAGAAAGAGAGTAGGTGACTGTTTAAAAGGCTTCAAAGTATTCTGTCGCTTTGGGGTGCACTAACCTAATCCAACCCACAGAGCAGAACCTATGGAAATATCATCATATTAAAATTTAAATAACTTATGTTTCTGATCAAGCCTATATCTGTCAGCATAAAAACGTACTTAAATCTATTTGAGACAAAATATGACCAATATGTATTTCAATTCTAGAATATGGTTCTAATTTCAATACAAGTGTTCCAAGGTCAAATATTTCAAAGGACTGAATATAGCACTGTCTGTGGTTTCATTTTGTCCGTTACAAATAGGGTACGCTCTCAAATGATTCCTTATACAAACATTTTTCTTTCATCATAAAACCAATTATACTCGACCAAATTGTATATACTCCGTTTTAAGCTGGCACATTCCTAGAATAGTTTCCATTTTACCACATAATTAGAACGTTGAATCGTTTCTCTACTCCAAAACGTTTGAACAGGTCAGATATTTTGTAAGTCTCTGAGTATAGTTTATGTAGCGTTGCTGCCTTGTGTTCAGTATAGTTAATAAGCCAGTCTAAAATGTCGTCTGTTTTAATTTCTAACACTAGGATCCCATAAATAAATTTATTTTTAGTTTGCAGGGATATCTGAAGGATCGTCAATGAAATATCAATCAATTACGAATGAAGCTGTAGTTCTTATATATTCTCTCTCTCTCTCTTATTTTCAAGCGAATATTTGTTTTGAGGATGCCAGCATAGACAGTTAACTCTACAACGTGAAAGTCAATTAACTGAATTGAACAATTTTGTTCTATTATTACGAATGAAAGATTGAAAAATGTCCATGTGTACCTGTTCCAGAGATTTGATTTACTATCCTACATCACGAATTCAAAGAAAGACTTGCAAACACTGTTACTTGGTCGCTATACATTAGAACTGAAGAAACAGATGACAAAATATCATAGAGTGGATTTTATATGAAACTTCCGGAGAGATAATGGTTATGATGATCAAAATGATCGATTTACGATCAGAAGTGAAATACAGTCTATCGATAATGGAAAATCGTCTATTTTTTCGCATTTGTGTTTCCTATTTGTTTTGTTTTGCTTTTAAAACGACTGATCAACAAATTATTGATTTCAGAGCACTGACTAACCTTTGATTTGTATTCATTGAAAATTAACAGACTTTTTTTTACAAAGATGTGTTGGTCTCCTCGACCTTTTAATTGCCTTGTGCATCATTTGCACTATTTTCTTAAGGCGCTGTTCCAATACATTTAATAAGTTATCTAACGTTTTCGTTAGAAAGCGAATACCAGAAGTATTGCACTAAACCATTGCCCGAATACTGTAAATAAAATGTTTGTACAACAAATACACAACAATGGCAAAGATCGATATTTGTTTAACAAGTATCTTCAAAATGGTAACTGTTACGCTTATTTCTGCATTTATTATGCACGACGTAGCCAGAATGCACTATGCATTTTCTGTTTTTGTTAGGAAAATATGCCAATGACTGTTGATAATTAGAGGTCGTCTTCTAGAGATTGAATTCCATGCTTGCAATGTGCTTTAGAGTACTTTGCTCTGTCTCCAGAATACTGGTCTGACATGTAGTTTTCATATGATAGCAGAAATAACGTTCAAGAATACGAGTCGGACATGTAGCTTTTATTGAATAGCAAAAGTAACGTTCAAGAATACGAGTCTCACATGTAGCTTTGATTGGATAGCATAAATAACGCTCAAGAATTTGCGTCTGACATATAGCGTTAGCTTGCTAGCATAAATAACGTGTTCGTGTATAATACACGTTGCAAAGTGCAAACTAACGTTGAGGCATTTCTTCAACACTCAACTCTAGTTAATATAAGTCTTTTTTTCACCGAAAATTCATCGTTAAGGACAAAGATACTTAAAATCTTATCAAATGCATGACCTATAGAAGCATATGTGATATTAGTATATGCTCATTTGTTTTCTCCGTTAACTTTGCATTATAAGAATCATTAAGTATTTTACGATTTTAAACTCGCGCGCAACTTCATATTGCACTCATAAAGGAACTAATTTCTATTATAAACAAACAATGAACGCAGACGCCAGCACTTTCAATTTGTAAACAAATCATGTACACTCACGTAGAAGGCGGTTTTCGTTTTGGTTGATTAAATATGTTTCTGAATGAACTAAAGCAGACGTTTCGTGGACATACCAGTTGCATTTGCTACATTCCGCGTTAACATTTTTGATACAGTGTTTCGGATTTAGGCCTGTGATAGACGCCACATTTCATAAAATTATTGGGTACCTACGAATAACATGCAAGTGATAAGGTATAAACTGTCTTCTTTAGCTGGTAATGAGAATGGCCAAAAATATACTGACAGTTTTACATCCTGAATTCCGTCAAAATGTATTTTCTTAGTTCTGCAAATCCGAATTACATGAGCCATGTCATGGAGTCTCAAGCTTGATTGCACATTTCGAAACTACTGTAATTTCGACTATATTCCAAGTGCAATTACATCCTCCTTACTGCACCCAAAATGAAATAAACATTAAATCATAGCGTCTCTTTGATAATTGCAATTGCAAGACTTCATATTTTTTCCTACATTATGATTTCAAACATTCATGACAGAACAGAAACACACTTGCATATGTCACACGCTTCTCCCTCGTTGCTTCAATCCGATGTATTTCATGTAGAATTGTCACAGATCAATTCAGTCCATAATCATGAAATTTCGTAGAATCGACAAAAATACCAGAACCTATTAATTCCAGATACAATGGAAAAGTTCTTGCAATGCGCATTCATTCACAATGTGACTCAACATTTTAATTTTAAGTAGACCAAAACTGTATTTTCTTTTGAAAGTTATGTCTAGCTCGCAACTAAGTTCAAATTTATCTGGACGGAGTTATGTGCCCATTAATAATGTTGTTGTTCTGTAATGATGAATCTGCGATTGTGTGTTTAAATCTGGAATACGGCATACGTTCAGTGACTTTGTTTCTTGTAGTGTACTTTGTTTATATAATTAAGCCTAAGGTAGAGTAAGAAAAGAGCATATAATAAAAAGGTTACTGCATTTGTATTGGAAACTATGAATTCGTTTTGTCGGATGGACATATTTCACTCACTAGGTAGTGCAGTATTTCCATCCGAAAAACTCGTTCATATTTTCCTATACAAATACAATAACCTATGATTATTACATCGAACGTGAAGTAACAAATTCCAGAATCATGTGTTAAATCAATGCATATAGGTCTATACGGTAAGTAAAAAAATCAAACATCACGACAAAGTGACTACGAAGATATGAGGTAAAATATAATAGTTCTTATGTTCGTATATATTTGTATGGTACACTGCATAGAAAATTCATTATTATTTTACAGATGCCCGCTAAATTACTAGACACAGTGAGTTGGAAAGAGTAGTGATAACACCACCTGTTTTTTTTAAAACCACATTTTACACACTTGCCTGTAAGTGCAAGCTTATAATTTTGGTTATTATTGCTGTTAATTCACTTGTGAGGGTGGATGATCTAGATCGAACACAATATAAATTCACAATATTTATTATATTTGTATAACATGGATATCATTGATTTTTTAGCGACACGAAAGCAAGAGTCAGTCAAATATATTTCAGCATTATCGAATTCCATCAGAATGATAATAATTGGTCCATCCGGATCTGGTAAAACACAATTACTGCTTAATTTGATAATGATTTGTCTCATATGGGGTAAGTTGTATTTCGTAGCTCCGTCAATTGATGATCAGAGATGTTACGGCGTACTTAAAGATTTTAATGAAAACGCAAAATTGTTGGACGAAGATGATAATGATATTATTAATTTTATCATCGATATTGGCTAAGCCCCACCTGTAAATGACCTCGATGGATGCATTAATAATCTCGTGGTATATTCTTCAGACTTGGTGTAATGGGGATATGGACATGATTAAGTTCAAACAATTCTTTTCAAAAGCACAATCTGCTCCTCACGGATTTATAACAATAAATTTATATGATCCTCGATCACGATATCGTATATGTCTTGATAAAATATTTGGTTGAGAGATTTATATAATAATGATTTAATTACTTATACATTTATAACAGCAGAGGAGGTGCGACCTCAATGGAACGTCGGCGGGTAAACGAACGCACATACAAATTTTTAAAAACACGAACGAAAAAAAATAGAGTAACAAAATAAACTAGCCTAATTAGAGAAACTTTTGGTAAGTTAGAGGCTTCGGTTTAGCGATAGTGACCTTATTTTATTTTATTTTTTCGTATGAGGTTTTATTTTTCAAAAATGACGTTTCAGCAAAGGTCTGTTCACCTCCTCTGATGCTTGGAAGACTGTCAAGTTCCAATAGCAAACAACTCTTGGACCCAGAAGAAAATATAATGCGAAAAAAAAAACCCAGACCACTCTCAACGCTGAGCACAGCAGATCCTTGTCTATGATTGGCCGATAGCCGATCCAACTTAGTGTTCGTGCCACAGAACTGACCTTGAATTGACGCACATAACGGGCCCTGACTGGAATCCTTTCTTTGTGTAATACTTTAATTACGTTAAATACCCATTAAATTATTAGGCACAGTGATTTGAAGAGTCAGTTTAACAAAGAACTACATATTTATAATTTTCAATTCTTTTATCATGCAGACTTGTACCTGTAGTATGTATTGTTTTTTGTATCTTTACTCGTCGATCTCGTCGACATTACTTTGGCTGGGTTTTAACACATAATTTTAAAAAAAATCATACTTTCCACGCAACAGATACGAACGTTCTATTAGCATTCTAATATTGGATTTCTTTCTAAGGTTTAAGACTTATTTCTACTCCCATATTTCATTAATACAAACCTGTAGCTTTACGTGTCTGCCTTTACATACGGTAGTATAATGAACAATCTCCATATTATATCCATGCAGACCATTATGTGTCTACCTTTTTATACCATATTAGACTGAGTAAACACACTCTGAGGAATCAGTATGAGCTAGTTATCAGCTTCATACAAAATATGTTGAAACCGAACGCTCACCACATAAACCTTCCTTCAAGTCTTTAAGTAACTTCAGTGTTATTCTTAATCATGCTGAAGATACGGAGATTGAAATTTCTTACGTTATCTTTAATATATATATATATGTATATATATATATATATATATATATATATATATATATATATATATATATATATATATATATATATATATATATATATATATATATTTGTGTTCATATAAACATTCCAAAGGATTTTGGTTCTTTAGTTGATGCATTAATATTACCACATGTAGTAGTCAGGGTTATAATTGTTCATTGATCATGTTTCTATTAAGGTGTGTGTGTGTGTGTGTGTGTGTGTGTGTGTGTGTGTGCTCTTTGAAGAACAATATGAAAATACAAAGAAACAACAATCTAACAAAACTATTTGAAACCCGGCGGTAGCTAGCTCATACAAGAGATATAATCTTTAATTACACAGAAAAGAATCTATATGTAATGTAAACAAAGATTATAAGCTATGTAATATAGTTAGGCAGGGTTTCACTAGAAACTTAAAATTAAAAGTCCAAAGTAATAACTTAGACGTGAACTGGAAAACAGTGTGGAGAATATGAAATCGACAAAACAGCAATGTATGCTGCTTAAATGTCGCTATGGCCTATATGCAAGCAGCCATGCGTCGTCATATTACGAGACTAATGTCGAAGTGCCCATTTTGTTAACAGGGTACTTTCACAAAAATGCATGTAGTTTTACAATGCAGTGTGAAGAAGCTAGAGAGGGATATAATAAAACAAAAAAATATAGGAAGATGGGACATTTCACGGAAATTCTTTTATTAGACTTTGATAAACTAGTTAATAAGCTAAAAATTCGGATAAGAATTTCTAACACAAACAATCATAGAATTTCTAACACAAGTCCTAATGATTAAAATTCTGAATAAACTTTAGTGGTATTCCAAAGTAAATCCACCGCTTGAAGTACTGATGTGCCTCTGATGGCATGTGTGATTTACCAACAGTCTTTTGTTGAATAATAATAACACAATCAAAGAATATATCCTTAGTTTATTTTACTAGAAATCCAATTCTCTATTTCCAAGAATGTGATTTTTGAGCACTTTGTTTTTCCAGAGAAGGATAACTTTAATTAAATAATGCGGATACATAAATTCCAGCCCAAATGAAATACTGAACACACCAATAGCACAACTGATTCTGATCAGTTCTTACAGCACTAATGAATAATTTTTTAGATAAACCAGATGATATAGTCCTTTACTTGACCTCATGTCATAATTAGCATTTTCTACATATATAATGATGCAAACGGAACTCCGATCTCGTCATATTATGAAAGGAATTATTAGGGACAGAGAGCGGATAAAATGAACACTTATTTCATCATATTTAATTCTAATTATTCCAATCTATAAAAACACTAACCAAAAACGAATATAACTTAACAAAAGATAATATGGACATTATATAGGTATACTACATTATAGAATACGCATATGGTATAACGGTACCAATTGCGCAAGTCCAGGTGGGCGGAGCTTAAGGTGTATGGAACATTGTATTCAGTATTAAAGAACAACTCTAGCTGTGATTGGTGCATTATGTAAGAGTTGTACTTTCTGTTTGGCTTAAAAAAATGTTGAGCCTCTTGGCAACATGTGAGTTTGTGTTAATTTCTATCTAGATCATATTTTGTATTTTTTATGATTTTTTTAAAATATGGTACACATGGCTGAAAATGTGCTTGTTGTGACTAGATAACTCTTACCCCTGTCTAGTTCCAGTAGAGTTATCTCTCTTAAATGCAATGGAGTACCTGGTTATGTCATTGTCAAATTGACAATCTAGCATTGTTCTATATGACAGTGTGTGACATGCATGCCCAAGTAGGACATAAAGTATATTTATTTCACAGAACATTAGCATTGAGGTATATGGAGAAACAATTGGTACCGTGATACCATATAACATACACAAGACAATAAGGTAGATCCTTGGCCAGGATCACATAAAAATAGGGACAATCACAGTTAAACCAGTCGAGGCTTTTAATGGCGGCGGAGGGAAGTACATGTCATCAACAATAGTACACTCTTTCGACATTGAGGGAAGAAAAATAGGTGGACCTGTTCCGTCAGGACCCTTATGAGCACTGCCCACCCAAACTGATAAAAATGAAAGAAATTATAGAGAAACTCCTGAACGAAAAATAATTATCTATATTAATTTTTTTACTTTTTTTATTGAAATGCAAACACGCACCAACCAATGGATGATACAAATACACATAAAAGAGTTAGCAAAACTAATGGGAGGCAATAGCTGGGAAACTTCAAAGGTAGGTAGTTTAACATAGCTAAAGGTCGATGAAGTGCCCACAAATAAAATTGCTCTGTCGCTTTGAAATAAAATTTGTCATTGAGAATCTATGAGACATTATTGATTTGGTAATAATGATATAAACATCGGCTGGTTAAACCATTAGAAAGAAAGAAAGAAAAACTGAGGAAGAAACTTGTCACTGTGGCCTACATTTGCTCTTAGATGGTGGAACCATCTATAATAAATATATCCATCAAGTTACATTGCTACATACACCAGTGTCAGAGAAAATGAGCTAAATGCAAAAATGTAATCAGTGGAGTGTGATCTATTTTGGCCTGAAAAAGTTATGATAAATAATAATAATAATGAGGACTTTGTATAGCGCATAATCTTTAGAAGTTCTAAGCGCTTCACAACATTGGACAACACCTATAAGATAAAAAACATATAATAATACGATTACAAAAACAAACACCATGAAATTAGAAAACATTTAAAAAAACATGCTGAGAATATTTAAGGTAGGAAACATTATTAGGTCTTTAAGTTTGTTCTTGCATTCGAAATAAGTGAGTTTTGAGAGCAGTCTTGAATATGATCATTGTGTCTTTGTGTCTAAGTTCAGTGGGCAATTCCTTGTACGTTGCTGGGCCCTAGTATGCAAAAGAACGCTGTCCATATGACTTTGTTTTCATAGTGGGAATAATGAGTATACGATTGTCAGAAGAGGAGCGTAAGTATCTTGCTGGTGTGTACACATGGGTGAGGTCGGATAGGTATGCTGGACTAGAATCCGGCAGTGAAATGTAGCACAGTGAAAAAAGATTGTTTGATTCTGGATCGAATGGATAGCCATTGTAGGGTATCTATTGTTTCATCACTCAAAGAAGCAGTTTATAGTTAAGTCACACGCTAATAAAAGCTAATGCAATACAAAACATATAATATGGTTATATAAATTTCATATATATGATAAATTACAGATGGGTTCGACTTGACTATATATTTGGGCGTAGCATAACTTTATTAACGTGCGACTTTGCGGGTGCGAGATAACTGATTTCGTCCCTTAACAGGTAATAGTTGGACCACGTTTTGACGCAATATATCGCGTGTATATTTCTTAATTTATGATAAGTAAATATTTTATTACAAAAACAATAAAAATATGATTACCTAAAACAAAAAAGTAATTGTTTCAAAATTATAGAATTTTTTTAAAAATGAACAATTATTATGAATTATATGAACCCTTCATTGGTTGTATCACGCACCCAGTTCACAGCGATAAGTGTCATGGCTGCCAGAGGAAGTGTATACGACTCATAAAAATTGATTTTCATTATTTGTTTACATTGTAAGGGTCTTGTTTGGCTCACAGTTACACTGATTTATAATGTAAGGTTCGCGATGAGTTTGGCATCCAAAATAACTTCTTTTTTTATCTAAGAGATTCAAAAGTCGTGTTTCATTTAGCAGGGTTGGCCCACTGCGGATGATGTAGGCTGGTCCTACAACGCAAGACTCATCGCCCGATATTTTTTTTTCGGGGGTTGATGACAGTGCATGGTGCCAAGCAATTCGACGTTGGCTCGAAAACTGCTGAAAGGGAATACACAAAAGTGACACCAAGTGTTATCTCTGACCATAATTTAGATTTTCAAAGAGAAAGTAAAAGTAATTTTGCATAACATTATAGTATTCATACACTTCTCGTTTGTTTGTACTCCCACACCCCAAAAATAAACAGTTCTTGAAATTGAAAAGCAATAAGGATATTAAAAATGCACAAGACATAGTTACTGTATTCATGAATTTATACTATCTAACCTGATTTTTCCCCGGTGGGTGGAGGGAACACTGTCAACCAATTAGCATTTCAAAAAAACATTATCTCTCGATGGAAACAAGTATACTGTCTGCTCATTGTTCATTTCTAGAATGATCCATTTCAGTAAAAGCTTTTCTGCATCCAGTATTTGCATTGTCTGGTTTTAAATATTTTTAAACAAAATTGAAGATGAAAAGGACTGTGTATACACGTGTTTAAAGAGTTGTCACTCCAGAATATACAGAATTATTGAGATTATCAAAGGCGGTGAATTTCATCACATCAGTTGCTTGAAAACATAGACACCCATGCAAATATGGCGACTGTTATTCAAGAAAATCCCATTTGATTCCAAACACCAACATGTTGACAGTGTTAGGGACTCTCTGGTGACAGTCTGGTTAAAAACTATAAATTGATGAATAAAATGACTTACATTTTAAGCATGTTTTATATCCTTGATGCTTTTTGTTTTAAAATCAGTAGCGGATACAAACAAACAGGATGGTGTCAGAGTTTCCTGTAATGTTATCCACCGAGTGTTAGATGTTTGGACAGTTAGGATTGGAGGTCTGGGCACATTCACAATTAAAATGTTAAATTGTCTGAAACTACATATTTGTGATATAGGACAGGAGTAGAAAAATCCATTGTCTGTGAGCCCAGGATAGCCAAAACTTTATACCAGGCAACAGTATTTCCCAGTGTGAAATGTCATTATGGTAACTAAACTAATATTAAAGAATGATAATGTTAAAATCATAATCAACAACAAACATTCGTTTGTTAAATTGTCCCTTTGCTTACCTTTAGCATTGTGCCTGAATTATCTCCATGTAATTCCCTACTTGATTGTTGGGTGGTTTGTATCAGTAAGAAACCACACTGATTCACATGTGTGAGATACTCATGAGGTTAAGTTATGTCAGTCCATCCTGCTAGTTCCTTGTTGTGAACCCTTAGGAAAAGAAAATACCTCCTTTTTTTGATTTGACACAAATGACATAATTAATATGATAATACAAAGCAGACTTACTGTTTATTAGTGTAGACATACAACAAATACATGTAATTCCACAAGTCAGAAATTAAAACTCAGTCGCTCGTTAATTACAGTAGTCCCCCTCTTGAACGGCCCCCTGACCAACGGCCACCCGCTCCTTACATCCAGAATCCGTTGGCACTGATGAATTTGTGTTTAAAAGTACCCCTCATGAAAGGCCACCCGGCTAACGTGACCAGCAGCCAGCATATTAGTGTAATAATATGATATGTACCCCTCACATGCAACCACATTTTATTTTAATATGTATCCACAACCAGTATTTTATTCATAACGTGTGTTGAGTAATCCGATTTCTGTTTCTTGATGTCCAGTTTTCGTTACTGAAAGAAGTGTTGACTAATGTACATGTACCACTAAGGTTAATATAATATCATTTACGCCTCATTCGAAGCCACGTTTATTCCATAAAACCAAGAAAGACTCAAATTTTAATCCATTCAAAAGGGTAAGTAAATGTAATCCAATTAGACATACTGCTGTGTTATCATAAGATGTCCGGTTTAGTCACGCTGATAATTATTAAGATTACAATTATTGAACAGTAGTAACAGCTGAGAAGTGGCAGTATCGATGTACATACATAAGTCAGCAGAAAAATGGTTTGATACCCATTATGGCTTCCCTTAGTAAGATGTTGAGCTTGTTCACTTTGATAATTAGTGGCTATTACTACTGACAATAATTGTCAAAATTACAAATCCTAAGGGCCGTGAGGTCAGATCTGTGTGATGTTAATGGTACACATCGAAGCCGTTTTGGCTTCTCTCACTTAGTGTAAAGAAATGTATAAAAACAATAGGGTACCAGACTGCGACTAACGAGTCACATGACAAAATCACTTACTTTAAAAACACGGCAGTTTGTTTAGATGCATAAAAAATTGTTTTATCAGTATTGTCGTTGGCAACATGAATAACTTACTGCAAAAATATCAACATGTCATCAAGGAAAAGAAAAATTCTCAGTTTATAAGAGAAAGTGAAAGTAATTCAACTGACCGAGGGTCGGGGGGGTGGTTGGGTTCGAGGATCTTTGCAGAAAACTAATGTAGGAAAGACTCGGATAAACAATATCATGAAAGATAAGGAAACAATTCTGCAGAAGTGGGAAGGTGAAATGGACGGAGAAAGGAACATAGTTTGAACCAGGAGATGTTTGTATCCTGATTTGAATGACAAGAAAAAGCAACAATTTTGTCAGTTGAATTGAGATATGACGACTTTACTGCAAGTAACGGATGGTTGCACAGATTTCAAGTGCGACACAATGCTAAGTGTTCTTTCCATAGTGGAGAATCAGCTGATGTTAATAATGAAGTTGTCGAAGATTGGAACAAAAGACTAAACGATATGTGCAGGGGATATGACTGCAAGGATATTTTTAATTGTGGCGAGACTGGTTTGTTTTTTAGACTTACCGACAAAGTGACAGATGATGTGATCTGTAACATAATTATAGCTTTAAAACAATATCAATGGCTATTCATATCATTCTTTTGAAAATTATGAAACAGTTTGTTTTACATTTATTTCACAACACGCATGTGATATTTTAATGAAAATACTAAATGTTTTAGAATTAAATGTACTTATGACTTTCTTCATATGTATTTACTATTCGTATTTGTCATTCCCCTCTAGAAATGCCACCCTCATTATATGGCCACTTCCCTGCTGCAATAGGGGTGGCCTTATAAGAGGGGGACTACTGTCTTGGTGTAAGGTTGATTGTGGTAGTTAATGGCTACCTAGTGTCCCTACTGCATTATTTGGGTGAATGCTGACTTTTAGATGGATAATATGCTCTGACCTCCAATACTCTATCTTCCCTAGTCAAGTTTTTGATATGTTAGCCTGTCAGTACCTTGATCGATTGATCTGATATTTCAGTTCTTCTGGTCTGAATTTCATATTACATGCAGTCATAATCACTCTTATATTTGTCATTGTCACTGTCAATAAAATGGCAATCTGTTGGTTTTGCATTGAGATTTTGCCAGCTAGCTGCTGTTACCAGCTATTCAGTTGGCTAGTTGGCATTAGATGCTAAGGGAGGCAACTCATATGTCATTGTGTACTTGATTATAATTTAAGACAAATATTCATGAATAAGATATTGGGAGTGGAATGGATGAAGGGGAAAAAAGAACTTACTTCCATATACAAGTTTATAGACTTCAGGGGTGATGCTGCCAGGTGAAGTGGGTGACTAAGTCACCTAAGCAATGTAAACTTCGCTGCCTTCTCTTAGGAAAAGGAAAATGACTTTACCTGGTGATTTTTTTAGATGTACATTGACTAACCATACCTTTTCAGATGCCCCTTAGCCAGGCTAGATCTAGTGTTGTATTGTAGTGCAAGTATTCATCAAGCTATCAGTAGCTAGGCCTAGTTTTGTTATCAGTTAAGCTGACAAACTCTTGCACATTAACATGCATGTGTTTTGATAGCTGATTGACCATTAACCCTTTCCCAAGTAAGTTAGCAACTATGGTACAAGTCATGTATGCGCATTTACTCATTTTAAATTAATTATAAATTGTTCTTTTAAAATTTAACACTAATTTTCTTTAACCAAAGTCTATTCAGTCCTGATTATTGAATGCTATGCACCTAAACTGTAACCAAGAAACTTCCAGATGAAAATTATCTATTGCTATGGACTTTACATTGGTGGCCATGTACTAAATTGGGGTCAAAATAAGAACACGTCAAGTGGAATCATCACATCGAGGGTAGTACCAATTTGTTTATAAATATGTACAGCTACATTGTGATATCACAGCACACAGCATTCAGTCCAGATAGTACTGGATCACACCTTTTGGTTAATTTTGTCCAAATATGTCGGTGTACTTTAACATTGATTTTGCTATATGTACTTTTTGGGGCATCTAAGTAATGACCTTCTGAAGAAATATGGCTATATATGAATCCAGATGAAGTGAATTCTTGCCAATTTAAGATATATAGACTGAATTAAATTCTAAAAAATGACACCCATTACTGAAATAGTCGGTGTTGAATGCCTACATGACCCATTCGACTTGTACTATAGGCCCCTATCACTGCCTATGTTTATCTTTGATGATAAAAGCATACACACTGGAATTTTGAAACTTTAGCAATAGCGTGTAAATAGCAATTTGTGTTTTAAGAATACAATTGGTGATCTGGATATTTTAACTGCCTCTTGTACACTATCTCGTCAGAAAATTTGTTTAAAACTAAGTGAACCAGTGATGGGGAAATAATGGCAGATATTGATATGTATGGGAAGTACCAATTTATTAGGTTGTCTGTTTTCATAAATCATCAGGCAGATATACTCACAAAAATATACAATTCGTAGAAAGCATAGCCTAGGTATTATGTTATTTAAGATTTAACTTTAAAATGCAATTATGTAGGTCAGAAACATATGAGGCAATGCTATGTCGTTGAATTCACGAGAATTGTTGTAAGGTCAGAGATGTTTACTGACTTTACTCATATTTGTGAAATTTTGGAAAAAAGCTGCAAAGCAGATACTATTTAACTAATACCTGAAATTACTACAAGTATGTAGCAGACCTGCCAGCCCTTATGATTTTGTCATAAGTCATACGAAAATTATTTTGTTGTTGTTGTTGTTGTTCTAGGGTTTAACGCTATTTTTCGGCACAAGATAGGCTATATATGGCAGCCAGTATAACTGGTGGAGGAAGAACCCTGGAAATACCCAGGGAAGAACCACCGATCCACAAGAAGCTACTAACAGGCTTTCCCACGTACCCACGCTAGCCGAGCCTTGGACTTGAACCCACGCAGACAGAGGTGAGATGGCAGTGATCCAGAATGGTGAGTGCTTTAGACCACTCAGGGCCCCCATACGAAAATTACCCTTAAAATACAGACTTACGGCATAAAGCAAAATCTTTGGAAAAATGATCATTTCCAAAAAATCTGGATAATTGGTTCATATGTGTTTCATTTGGATCTGGGTTTCACATTAGAATTAGTGAAATTAGTCAGAGAACCAGACTAACTTTACAGCAGCACCTCAGACACTTTAAACTGCACCTATTTGTTCATGCAAAGCATCTGTATGGTAAAACTGCTCTGATTATATAATTTTTTTAAAATGGCATCCTGAAAGCAATGCATGCTTAAGACAAAAGGGAAAATAAGCAAATAGAAGAGTGCTAAAAATCAACACAGAAGAATAAAAAGGAATATTCAGATTCTTGTGAATAAAAGATGGAAAGGACACAGTTATGTTTATTGTACATCATGTGCCAACATGAGTATGTCTCGTGGCAGATATGATTGTTGTCATGTGAAATGGCAAAAGAATTTCCAAGAATTGTGTCAAGTTGAGAGATAGCAACAAGCCATTGAGCTACATACGGTTTAGAACTAAAGTTTGTGCAACTGTACTAGTGATAAAGTCTACGCGTACTTTAAAAACATTTCAGTTGAACATGTTTATTGTTGCTGCATGTAATGTTTCAAATACTGAACTTTTAATTACAATACATTATGTTACACCTTACTGAAAACTGCTCAGACTTACGGAGAAGAAATCAACTGCCTTACTGAGACAGACTTGTCAGGGTTGGTAGGTCTGAAGTAGACAAATAAATAAACCATAAATTTGCAATCCTATTAATGGGCTGTTGTAATTAAGCTATTTGAAGTAAGTGATTACATTATGAAAATCCCTCTTTCTATAAAAATAGATGCACTCATGTCAATGTTGATTCAGTTGGAAAGAAGTGTTTGCATCATATACCGACTGTAAAAGAACCATGTCTGTGATTTTATGCATTTTGGTGTGTTATGTATGAATAATATTTTACTGCAACAAAGAAATGAGGACAAACAGTGTGATCTGAAGACACGTGATCATTTGCTCTCATGTACATTGTAACAAAGGTTGTTTCAGATGCGTTTAGAAATCTTTGAAAATACCATTATTGTGAACTTTTAGAAAGTATATAAAAAAATTTTTATAAAAATATTTAAATATTGATTAAGGGTTAGTTGATTAAACATTTTTACTAAATTGCAATTACAATAATATAATCTGGTTAAACTCGGTTACAGTTTGTTACAATGTAGTTTCTGTTATTATCTTTTAGAGTCATTTGGCTAAAATATCTAAGAAAATTTTCTATTTGAAAATAAAGTATTGCTTAAATCCAGTGTTAAATGCAAATATGAATACTGGGAAATAGTGGGCATAATTCAAATAAGAGAACAAAAATTATATATATATATATATATATATATATATATATATATATATATATATATATATATATATATATATATCGTGTTTCTTGCTGCCAATCTCCCTGTTGAGCTCTCACTTCTTCCTGTTCTGTCCAAAAGGAGAAGTCACATCTCCCTAAAATTCAAGTCAAGCTTGACCCCTGGACTTCAGAAATGATTCTTCATCTTTATGATATACTATTGCAATAAACCAATTTAACACTTTAACCATTAAACTTGGACTAGACCTGATTATGTGGTATGCAAGTCATACTGAGTATAGGTTATAATGTACTATAGTTTGTTGTTTGTTTTTGTTGTATGAAAGAATGCTGCAAAAATTCTATGCAGTAAAAGATATACTTGTGTTCTCACAAAATGTATGCCTATTCATTTATATTACTGAAAATGCCATATTCAAATTAGGAAGACTGCTCCGGTGGCCTAGTGGTTAGAGTGTCCACCCCAGATGCAGGAGGTCGTGGGTTCAAACCCCAGCAGAGTCATACCAAAGACTTACAAAAATGGTACTAACAGCTGCCTCACTAGGCGCTCAGCATTAAAAGGTTAGTGTTAGGACTGGTCAGCCCGGTGTCAGGATGATGTGACTGGATGGGACATTATGCTACATGTCCATGGCATGATGCCTCAGTGCTAGACATCACTTTGAACTGCCACACTGCAGACATCGTAGTGATAAGACTGGAAAAATGTTAAAGATCTGTTTTAAAAAATCTAATTCACACAATTCATACATTTTCCAATTAGGTGCAGTTTCACTAACAGTGATTAAGAAAAGCAGACAAATGTAAATTCGGTGAGGTAATCTTGAGATTCATAAAAGAAATATGTTTTTGATTGCATGCAGAGGGCAGTTGTGGTTCTCGATGATTCCGTAATCAATAAGTAATAAACAGATTACAGCATCCTTGAGAACCACAACATCCTTTTGCTTGGAATGAATTCTAAAATTGGACATTCCCAATATGGTGAGAAAATCATTTATTTTGGTTAAGGATTGAATGAAAAGTGAATGTAGTCTTGTAATTTGTTTCTTTTAATACGCAAGTATCTAGCTGCTAAACAACACATTTTGTTGATTAAAATAGAATAAAATTAATTGAAATCAATATACCAGTAGAATGAAGCTAATTGAAATCAATAAACTGGTAGAATGAAAACTTAAATGTTTTATTTGATTCCACTTACTAGACACAAAATTAGAGAGAGGCAATGTAAAGCCATTAAGAATCATTAAAGCTGTGACATCACAGCTTTCCATGGCTGTACATTTGGAGAACTGGGACTCAATCTGTTTTCACTGAAAGAGTCTTGAACACCAGATGTTAAAATTATAGTAACAGTATTAGCTATTTTAAAAAAATAGAGGAGCACCCCTGCCTGCACTGTGTACACCTCTGTCAGTTTCAGTGTGCCCCACTACCTGAATGAACTGCATGCGACAACACTGTTTTATCGAGCTGCAAGTTAGATATTTGCTCAGGGCCATGTGACAGATGGTAGTTATCCGAATTCCTGTGATCTTGTTGCTCAGTTGACTCGTGTTTAGTCACAGTCTTTAATAGATTTCACAAATTGTATGATCAAAGTCTCTACATGATCACCCGTGTCTGACAGTGAAACCATGGAAATGGAGTCAGACGATATTTATGATGAGTAGACCACAACAATATATTGACTAGATGACGACAGATGATTTCAGAACTTCATCAGTCAATTGTGCTTTGAAAGAATGCAGCAGTGTGACAATGGAATGCACAATACATTAAAATTGAAACAAGGATTGTTGGTAGTATTGCAAATGTTATTGTACTAACATGCATTGGACTTTTAATTTTGATCATCAGATGATAAGTTTAACATTGAAATTAAAAAAGAATTATTGAAACTCGTTACCCTGTAGCCTCAACTAAAGGTTAAAGGTCAGCATGACATGTGATTCCTACACCTGTTAGTGTCATGAACATCGATTTTGGGCAAACTCTAATGCAAACATTGTTTTACATTTTTATTATATGTTCTTATCTGTAACTTACGATGTTTTTTATAAAGCAAACATCACATCAATATAAAAACATTGGCCATGTAATGTTACTTGACATGATCTGTGGTACCATTTTAAGGTACAGGCATGCAGGCACTGTCCAGGGTCCACTACATTGATGAAGAGACATTTTTCAGATATGAAGCAGATAAAAAATGATTTATGCACTTGTATGCTACAGCTGATATTAAATTCTCTACCACTGATGAGCATTCATTCTGATGTGCTTCAGGAAATTAAATTTTCATCAATAATTTGCAATTTTGCTGCCCACAGAATAAGAAAATGGTGTTTGTAAATTGTTGTTGTTGTTGTTGTTTTAGGGTTTAACGCCATTTTTCAGCACACGATAGGCTATACATGGCAGCTAGTATTAATGGTGGAGGAAGAACCCGGGAAAACCCCGGAAAGAACCACCGACCCACGAGAAGCTACTGGCAAGCTTTCTCACATACCCACATTAGCCGAAACCGAGACTCGAACCCACGCAGACAGAGGTGAGATGGCAGTGATCCGTAACGGAGAGTGCTTTAGACCACTTGGCCACTCGGGGCCCCGCTGTTTGTAAATATGGAAAAAGAAGGTTATATACCTTATATAAGGTACTGTGCATTTTTTATTATTCCAATACAGTTTTTATTCAAGAACTATTAATTTTACCAGAAATCAACAAGCCAATGTAGATTTCTGACATTAAACTGAAATTTCATGGCTAAATACACCATGATATTAACTGAGAAAATTATCCAAACTCCATCCACCCAGATCTAATCACCCATTCTCAATCATGTAACATTTCAAATACACCATGATAATAACTGAGAACATTATCCTAACTATCCACCCAGATCTAATCACCCATACTCAGTCATGAAATATTTCAAATAACACCATGATAATAACTGAGAACATTATCCTAACTCCATCCACCCAGATCTAATCACCCATACTCAGTCCTGTAACGTTTCAAATACACCATGATATTAACTGAGAACATTATCCTAACTCCATCCACCCAGATCTAATCACCCATACTCAATCATGAAACATTTCAAATACACCATGATAATAACTGAGAACATTATCCTAACTATCCACCCAGATATAATCACCCATACTCAATCATGAAACATTTCAAATACACCATGATAATAACTGGGAACATTATCCTAACTCCATCCACCCAGATCTAATCACCCATACTCAATCATGTAACATTTCAAATACACCATGATAATAACTGAGAACATTATCCTAACTCTATCCACCCAGATCTAATCACCCATGCTCAGTCATTTCCAAGATATTCAGATCTAGCATCCTATTTATATCACTGTACAAGATCTGATTGAAGCAAGATCATATCAGTTATGCACTATATAGCTAAATGAACTTGAGCTGTAATGAAACTTAGTGGAAAATGATAATTGGCCTGGTAACTGTTAAAACAAGCAGGGATTTGCAAATCTCTATACATTTGACAGCACCTCTGGTGAGCTGCAATGGAGACAAATCTGTGCATGTTACTTCATGACGTCCATCAGATGCAACTTTATTGACCTAAAAATGTTGTATAGGAGGATTTTTACAGGGGATCTCCACAATTATACATTGATAACAGATGTCCACTATATAGAGGTGTCTGTGAAGGCAGGTTATACTGTAATTTCATATAAAGTGGAATCTGTAAGTAACAGTTGGGTAGCCAAATATTGAATCAAAATGAGATCTTAGGGCTGGAAAATCGCACAATTAATTTACTTACCTGGAATCATGAAACTGTCAAAAGTCTGGGTTGTTTTCTCATATTTGATTTAAATTTTGGGCAAGTGATCGAAAGGTAACTTGCCCAGAAAATTTGTCGACTTTTCCTGGGCTGATAAATGATTGACATTCAGCTACTAGTTCTTAATTAAAGTCAGGTATTTTGTGTTGTAATTTACATGTCATGTGGTATCCTGAAGCATTTTGTTCTTCAGGCAAGAACTTCATACAGAACAGATTTATTATTGTGAAGGATTATACCACAGTTAAAAGAAATAATTTTATCTAATATATGTTTGTAATTTACTTCACAGAGTTTTTACGCATTATAAGGGATTCTTGTGGACCAGAAAATGGATGTGTTCAACAAACTTAAGAGCAGAGTGACCAATGTCCTTCCCGGAAATCCTCTTTCAAGGGAGTTCGATATTGACAACCAGATTGCTAGTGCTGGTCCTGGGCTGATGTGGAAGATTTACTCAGCAGTGAAGAAGACAACTAAACAGGTTATTTTTCACTTGGAGGGAGTTAAAACCTCAAAGCCTATGCATGCAGTTTACTGTTACTAATAATAGTTTGCAAGCACATCACCCATTTTAATCCTGTGAGGAAATGATTAGTCAGAATGGTTACCTTCGTTGTTTTAGTTGATAGCTTCTGTGTAGTACTTTAGACACTGCATGCTCATTTCAATACAAAATACTCATGAAGCTAATTCCATTTTTTTCCTAAAATGTTTTATAATTTGTTTTAATCAATTCTCCTCAAGATATAAAGAAAAGAATAGACTTAAAAACATTCATGATTATGATTACATGTATTTACACAGATATTTGATATAAAAAAGAAACCTGATTACCATATATACTCGCTTATAAGATGAATCCAACTGCCGACTGCACAGACCAAGATCACATGATGCCCTGGTAGGTGTGGCTTTATGCAGTTTGTTAGGAGTATTCAGTAATGTTAGTAAAATTGGTAGCTTCAAGTTCACAATTAGTTCATGTGATAGTATTCTCAGTGTATCACAATTCAGAAACACTTTGTATCAGATATAATCAACAGCAAACAACTCTTTGAACTAAATAGGTTTAAATGTGATCTCAGTTCCTTAATTGTATTGGGGACTTCTTGAAGTCAATAATCCCCTAGTTTAGCTTAATTATTAAACACTGTTATTGGTACTGCTTGCTATATATATATCCAGCAATGTATTACCAGGCCAGCATGAGGAAAGGAAAGTTTATTGTTCATGCTGTATACAAGAGTGCTAATTATAGGTAACCAGTTAAATATGGAGAACATACATAGCACTGTTCTCTATTCATAATTCACTCTGCACACGCAAAGTTTATAGTTTTTGATACAGATTAAGCAGATTTCATTGGTGGGCTCAAGTTTTCAGGCAGCTTGTACATTTTGTTTTCAACAAACCCAGTGGCCAATTCACTTATGAGATGGGCTTGATCTAGATTTAGAGGGTGTTGGGTTATTGGACTTTTGGAGTTCTATTAATTGTGAAAGTGAGGTAGGAGTTTGTTTTAACGCGATGCAGATACAACTTCGTTTGGTGTATTCTTCCAGTCCATTTGACATGTACCACAAAAGTGTTTCTGAATATCAGGTGAATAACAGTTTTATTATGACTTAGCTAGAGTACCAAAAAGTTGCTACACTTTGACCCATTTTATTATCTGTTTACTTGCTAGAGTATCTTTAACTAATATTAAGAAAGTTATTAAATTTTAACCAGTTATTATCAGTTAGGTTGCTAGTGTAATAACAAGTTAAATTAACTTGAACCCATTTTATTATCTGTTAGGTTGCTAGTGTACCAACAAGTTGAATTAACTTGAACCCATTTTATTATCTGTTAGGTTGCTAGTGTACCAACAAGTTGAATTAACTTGAACCCACTTTTTTATCAGTTAGGTTGCTAGTGTACAACCAAGTTAAATTAACTTGAACCCATTTTATTATCTGTTAGGTTGCTAGTGTACCAACAAGTTGAATTAACTTGAACCCACTTTTTTATCAGTTAGGTTGCTAGTGTACAACCAAGTTAAATTAACTTGAACCCATTTTATTATCTGTTAGGTTGCTAGTGTACCAACAAGTTGAATTAACTTGAACCCACTTTTTTATCAGTTAGGTTGCTAGTGTACAACCAAGTTAAATTAACTTGAACCCATTTTATTATCTGTTAGGTTGCTAGTGTACCAACAAGTTGAATTAACTTGAACCCACTTTATTATCTGTTAGGTTGCTAGTGTACAACCAAGTTAAATTAACTTGAACCCATTTTATTATCTGTTAGGTTGCTAGTGTACCAACAAGTTGAATTAACTTGAACCCACTTTTTTATCAGTTAGGTTGCTAGTGTACAACCAAGTTAAATTAACTTGAACCCATTTTATTATCTGTTAGGTTGCTAGTGTACCAACAAGTTGAATTAACTTGAACCCACTTTATTATCTGTTAGGTTGCCAGTGTATCACTAAGTTCTTAAAAGCATGATGTAATAATCAAATGGGAGTTGAATATTAGGAAACAAAACCAAGTTTAAAGTCACTGAAATAGACCATTGACCCAACAAATCAGATTGTAAATGCCCAAAGGTATTCCATTTACAGGAAAAAATGGTGTCTTACTTAGGACCAGTTAGTCGTTACTTGACAGTTTGTAAAATATTTTCTTGAAGTTAATATTTGCAATTTTAAGCTTGAGGCTGAACTGAACATCAATTTCTTCATATATGTATGTTAACTTTGTAGAGTTGTGTATTTTTTCTACATTACACTC
The DNA here is from genome assembly GCA_028554795.2 of Sinohyriopsis cumingii. Classification (NCBI taxonomy): domain Eukaryota; kingdom Metazoa; phylum Mollusca; class Bivalvia; order Unionida; family Unionidae; genus Sinohyriopsis; species Sinohyriopsis cumingii. The sequence continues at coordinate 25,485,305 of CM068834.1, forward strand.
ATTTATCTGTACATATGCCCTTGCTTGGCTGTTGATAAAATACATGTGTTACAAACAGTGTTACTATAATTTATACAGACGCAGCTATCAAACTGACAACTGCCATGGATGTTTATAGCATTTTGCATGGCTTGCATCAGTTAACTTAGCATACTGACTATCACGGCAAGTGCAATAAATTTTGGAGATTGCCATACAACCCACTACAACAACATTAAAATCAGTGAAGGAGTCCTGCAATATTGGTGGATACCCACCAAATCTAGTGGACACAGACCAGATTTAGTGGACACCCAACTGTACTTAATCCTTGACCCTGTATTTATATGCACATGATTGAGTGATCAATCCAAAACCCATGATTTATGTATTGTATTTTTGGTATAATATTATTATATTCCTAAAGTTTGTAACCAGGTGTGCCATGGTATTTTGATCCTTCTGCAAAATGCAGTATTACTCTGTTCAAAGGCTAGATGCTTTGTTTTGAAGAACCATTGTTTATCTTGTTAAAAACATAGCACATAAGATTGAATATAATGGTCACAGTTTATCTGATCTAATATTTTTCCCCAGATGTGCATCACTTATTCAAACTCTTGAGTTAACATTGTAGAAATGTCTATTTTTTATGTGTTTTCATGGAAAATGTTTGTTGAGAGAGAAAGAGGTTGGTTTTACTCAAAAGTCTTCTTTTACAAAGCATTTCACATAGAGTTAAATGTATTGTGAATTTGAATGTTGATTTCTATAGTTTGTTGAATTTCAGGAGGCAGCTGTTTTTGTGTTTGACAAGAAAATTCTTGAGAAGTACTCAAGAAGAGATCGCGATATGATTCTGGAGGTACTGAAGAAGGGAGTGTCACAGTTAACAAGATTACGACACCCAAGAATTCTATCTGTTATGCAGCCTTTGGAGGAATCTAGGTTAATATCAGACACAGTTAATTGTGCTATAAATGTGTGATCACCTGTATGTAGCAGTCTTTTGTGTATAATATACTTCAACATTATCGGTACATATATACCTTTAAACAAAGACAACCTGTCCATAATGACTACTGTACCCAGTGTTGAAAACTCCTAGAAAAATTCTCTTCAGATCACAGAGCAGGGAATTTCAGAAAGTTACCTGTTCAACCAAATTACGATAATTTATATTGCTTAATTCTTACCAACCAGGCTTGGAACTAAACAAAAAACACAGGTTTTCAAACTTAACTGTCCAACATGAATGTTTCAGGGAATGTTTGTTTTTTGTTGCCAGATTTTGGACAAATGTTCAATGGTAAAAGAGAGTTCATGCAGTCATTTATGAATGTTGGTTTTGGTGTTACAGTTGACATTCCAGGGGTCAAGTTAGGTCTGGCTGTCTGGGAGAAGTTCAATCTTGTATATAGGCTTAGTTTGGGTGAAGAAGTAATTTCCTATATGCACATATTTCAGCTACCAGTATATGTGTGTGGTGTGATTATATCCATATCCAATCATTGCACTTGTTAGTGGGAGATATGCAGCATTGTTCACCCAAGGCAAGTCATGTTCCATGTTCCATGAGGGTGAAGAACATGAATTGGCACAGGTCACAAATCTTAATATCTCCCCAAAGGAAGGGAAATAAATATTTGATTGTACTGAATCAAACAAGATAGAGAAATGTGAATATATGATGGAGACACAATTGCTTGATACAGTCTGTGTGCCAGTCATTGACTCTGTTACTTTTATGAGGTATAATGATGTGTTCTATTTGTGTCACTTAGATTACTGAATAGAGGGGCCCCGAGTGGCTGAGTGGTCTAAAGCGCTCTTCGTTACAGATCACTGCCATCTCACCTCTGTCTGCGGCGGTTCGAGTCTCGGATTCAGCCAATGTGGGTATGTGAGAAAGCTTGCCAGTAGCTTCTCGTGGGTCGGTGGTTCTTTCCGGGGTTTTCCCAGGTTCTTCCTCCACCATTAATACTGGCCACCATGTATAGCCTATCGTGTGCTGAAAAATGATGTTAAACCCCACAACAACAACAACAACTGAATAGAATTTCAATGAACATGTATAATTATGGTTATTAAATAAAGAAAGAAAGGACAAATTAAAGAATGAAAGACATTGCTAAGTAAAGTCAGTAAATATAGTGCAGACAGCAGACAGATCAAGTAAATACAAGTAATACAGCAGTGTATAATATCTTATTAATTTATCCATCACATTTTTATTGATGATTATGATATTGATAGTTATTTCATATTTTCTGACTCGGTAAACATATACAACATACATATAAATTTAAAAAACTGATAAAAATAGGAGTAGATATAGATAACCTTGTCAAAAATATAACACTGAGACTGGTGACCATGATTAGTCTTTTTAGCAAGTGTCTCATTTCCAGTGTACATAGTTCTTATTTGTATCGGCCCTTTTCAACAATGATCAGTGCAAAAATCCCATCATCCTGACCAATCAAAATCATTCAGACTCAGCACATACTTGAATTTTTGTTTCACCTAATCAGTTTCTGAAGCCTCTAATTTTGTAGCATTGTTTGGACAAACCAAACATAAATATTTAACTACTTGTTAATGACAGCTTGACAGTTAAAGTAATTAATTTAAATATATTTAAAAACAATTTCCTACTTTTCTCATAATAATTAAAAATGCAGTAAGTTTTAGTTACCATTTAAATAATACCACAGGAGTTTGAAAATTCATGCACTTAAAATTATCTTGTTTTTAGACCAGAATATTGTAGGGGGTGATCTATTGTCCCTCATCTGATGTCCAACTTATATGCATCATGAGTTTGTTATCACTACTATTCCTAAACATCTTGGAGGATTATCATGAAACTTAAGACATACATTCATTTAGTTGGGACATTGACATGGAACATTATTTATTGAATTTTGTACCATTGTAGTACTAAATAACTATTTTAAAAAAAGAAAAAGTAAAACAGCTAAATATGTGATGTTTTTGTATTACTTTCAGGTGTTAGGTGTCATAAATTGACATAATGGGTACTCTTGAAATTGGTAAAAGGGTTTTGGAAAAGTTATTGAATTTCATTTGATAAAGGTTGCAGGAACCCTGGCCAGCCATATTAAAAATCTTGTTATTGCTATTCATCCTGAATGGATGGTCATATTAATGTTGGGTTTTACCAAAACACTTTGTTGGATGTCTAGTTGGTCCCATATGAAAGTGGTGCAGATCTAACATCAAATATGGTCACCACAGCAGCCATCTTGAAAATGTTGTTATCATTACACTTCCTACATGAATGGTAAAGTCAACATTGGATTTTCACAAAAATACGTATGATCTCCAAATAATACTAAAATCTTACTGATCTGAAATCCAATATTGGCTGCCATAGCAGCCTTCTTGAAATTCTTGTTCTTGCTACTCTGAATAGATGGTCATATCAACATGGGATTTCACTAAAAGACTTCTTATACTGTCTTTTTGGTCCTAAATAAAAATGGTGGTGATTCAATATCACCACCACAGCAGCAAGCTTGAAAATCTTTTTATCTCTACTCTTCTTTCAAAGTAGGTCATATCATCATGTGGATGTCTTGTTTGTCTTAAATAAAAATGGTGCCATTCTGATAGCCTCTATGGCAGCCATCTTGAAAATCCTGTTATCGCTACTACTGCTCAACGATGTTTCACTAACATATGTCTCATACAGTGTAGCTTTACCTAAATAAAAATGATGCTGATCTGGCATCTAATATGGCCACCATAACAGGCATCTTGAAAATCTTGTTATCACAACTGTACAAAAAGAAATATTGAAATGGTGTTTTCATCAGAAGACTTGTCAGGGCCCCGAGTGGCCGAGTGGTCTAAAGCACTCTTCGTTACGGATCACTGCCATCTCACCTCTATCTGTGGCGGTTCGAGTCTAAGATTCAGCCAATGTGGGTATGTGAGAAAGCTTGCCAGTAGCTTCTCGTGGGTTGGTGGTTCTTTCCGGGGTTTTCCCAGGTTCTTCCTCCATCATTAATACTGGCCGCCATGTATAGCCTATTGTGTGCTGAAAAATGGCGTTAAACCCAACAACAACAACATCAGAAGACTTGTCATAATGTCAAGTTAGTTTTAAAGGAAATTGGTGCTTATCTGACATCCAGTATGGCAATCACACAGCAACCATCTTGTCACTTCTCCCAAATGGATGGTTGTATGAACAGGAGATTTTCACTAAAATTCTTCTTATGATATCTAGTTGGTTCTCAATAAAAATGTTGACAGTTGTACATCCAATATTGCTGTCATAATGAATGTCTTAAAAATCGTCGTGTCACTACTCTTCTGAAAGGATGGTCATTAAGAAATGGGGTTTTCATCAAAACACATGTTAGGATGTATGATTTGTCATAAAGGAAAATTGTGGCAATATGGCATCCAGTATTTGCACCAAGCAGCAAATTTTAAAAAAATTTGTATTGCGGAAGAATATCTGAGATGATTTCAACACGTGACAGATATGGTCTTATCTTGAGTTCCTGGAAATTCTTTTTGCCCAGTAGAGCATCAGTCCCTTTGTTTTTGGCCTAGCAAGGAATGGGACATAGTGGAAAGGTGCCATGTCAGGAGAGCAAGGAGATGGGTTCTGCTTCTTCCTATTCATTACTACATGGGTGGGATAACTGACACATGTAAGGAAGTTAACAGCTTTGTGAGGGAGGGAAGCTGCTTGCTCTTGGTAGTGATTCCCACCTTGACATTAGGGAAGCATGGTCACCTTTTCACTCTAGTAGACCTGTGTTTAAATTGAGATCTTGTTTGTTGGAATAAAGTGTCACAAACAGAGACTTACCAATAAGGTCGATATCGTCAGACTGTTCAGTGCCTGGTGACTGGGTACCATGCACCAATTAGCAGGCTTTAGAGTGACAGTCACCAAGGATATGTCACTGGTCATTGAACACAGGATATCAGGCACTGATCAGTGGAAATGTGACAAGTGATAGTCAGAAATGTGTCAAGTGATAGTCATAGAAGCTCAGTCAATGGTCACAGCATTGAATCACCAGGTAATGCCAGTGTCTTCTGTCACGAGACACCAATCACCAGATATGGTGATTGGTACTGATCAACTGTTTATGTGTCTCTGATCACTGAATAACAAGAGCTGGGCATCAGGAAGATAAGGCACACCATAGAACATCACTGCCTCTACTGGCCTCATTGTCAAAGGAAGAGAAGAGGGACCATCACTTGCCACCTCTTATGTCAGATTTCTCCAGTAAGAAAGGATCAGTTAGACCCATCTCACTCTCTCTCTCCATAAGCAGAGATGAACCCTCATTCATAATGTCCGCTTCTTCAAGGAGGAGGATGAAATTGGATAGTACTGTCTTATCCTGAAAACAAAGACAGGATCATGAACTATCAGTTTTGGTTGACAGATAAGTTACCAGAATAATCAGTGGAGGAAGAGAAATGTGGACCTTTGACAAGGTAGTAAGATAGATTTACTACCTCCTTACCCCTATATATGTGTCCAAAATGTTTGAGATTGTCAGACACTAGGATCCTCTCCAGTTTGAAGAGGCTCTTCCAGGCAAAACCTAAATTGGACTTTGTGTTGCATCCATAGTCAGCAATGGTAAGGTAGCTAACTCAGTTGTTTTAAGGCCAAAAGTCTGTCAAACAGCAAAAGGATGTTCTGTTACCTCTATTGTCTTTTGGCCCCTGCCTTTAGCCTCTAGCTGTATGGTCCATTTGCTTGGCTGCATGAAGCCCAGTGTCTTTGACTTTGTTGCAGGTAGGGATTTTGGCTTTGGAACTGAAGGCTTGTACACTAGTTACTACAGGATCCCATGATGATCATTTTTTTCAATGTCCAGTGTACGTTTGGCATTTTCTTCACCTCCATAATGCTTCTTTTAAGACAGCAAAGGTTTTGCTGGAGCACAGCAAAAGCTGTATTCAGGCCACCACTCTTGATTTGGATGTATTATTTGGAAGGCTATACCTTACAGTGGTGTTGGAAGACTTGAGGGATCAGCAACACTGGTCACTAATTGCAGTACCAGATCTGACTAAACTGAATAATGATATGCCACATATCTGGGAAGTCATTAGTTCCTACTAAATGTTTTAAACAGAGGAACCAAAAGAATTGTCAGATCCAGTTTAAAACTCCATAGAGGGACACAACATTCTTCAGATTCTGCACCTTCATGCCTGACTCAAATGGTCAGGGCCAGATTTTGAGCAAGATTGCTAAATGCTTCACTTAGACTAGAAGGCAATTGACTTCCAGGGTATGTGATGTCAGGTGGAGAATTTCCTGTAATTGGTGTGTTGGAAATGCATTGGTCCTATAATTATGTCTCCCTTTAATTGCAGTTGCAGATTTTCTTCATTTTCTCTTCTAGGAAAAAGATTGCTCAGTATCCACCTTTAAAGGTTATAGAGCATCCCTCTCAAATATTCTTTGAGTTTACTATGGTTTCTACTATGGGGTCAAACCCACTTCTTTCAGAACTGTTCATCTACTTTGAGCTTCAGACACCAGTCTGTTGCTCAATAATGCCAAGTCTAATTCACACGTGTTCTTTGGTCATTATCTAATCCTCCTAGTGTTGGCATGTGAAAAGGATTGTTTACATTTCAATGGTAACTATGATGTAGTCTCTCTTCTCTGCCAGTCTGAATTTGTGGACAAGAATCAGCAACCATTGTTGCTCCTGTTTGTATTAAAATTCCCCATATTATATATCAGTCATATCAATGCTGGTGATGATCAAGACAAAATCCTTTGCACAGTTAGAGCATTACATTTCTATCAGTCTAAATCAAAAGGGAAAGGAAAGGGTACTAATTATCTCCATTACAAATGTTCCTCAGATATTTTGACAGCCACCATATTGAGGGGGATTTTTTGGACTGTATCACTGTCTCTGAAAGAGATCTTGCTTTTAGGAAACCCAGAGACCATGCAGTCAGGACTTTTGCTGCATCTTGGGACTTTTTGAACCATTCTTCTTTGGAAAGCTGCTTTCTGGCATTCTCACTCCACTTGTCATTTTTACCTTTAATCAGTGTTCCACCTGAGTGAGGGCATTTATGTTTTCTGCCCAGTTGAATCAGCCCAACAAGTGTAGAGCCATCCAGTCTGCATCAGGCACTCAGCTGATATCATTGTTAAGTTGTCTGCTATGATCTTAGATACTGAGTCTCGCTGGGCAGGCAAATTCAGCAATGCGATAAAAGCAGGTAATGTACTACTGTTATTAAAATGGACTTTTTGGGGTGGGAGGGGAGGGGTCACCACTTCTCTCTTTGTTCTGATGTCCTTTCTTTCTTGGTCCAAGTAGAGAAAGGATGCTATTTAAATTGTTGAAAGTTGACTAAAGAATCATACTGGGATCATGTTGGTGTTCTTTTTTTTGGGGGGAGTGGATGTTCTGGACATCAAGCTGTTCATTGGAGAAGTGAATACTCTGCTTGGGCTTGGGACTAGTGTCAGGAAAGATACAATGTAATGATAGCAAGTTATTATTACATAATTGCTGAGTTTTACCACTCCTTCCTATCCCTCCTGACAATAAAAAAACCCTTACATTTTCATTTTTTTAAAAATGTCTTTGTCTTTCCATCCATCCATCATTTATCTACATTTTCATTTCTGGGTAAAACTTCAAAAGCTATCTCTGTGAAATTTGTTACACATATTAGACTCATCATGTGGATGTACCTTTGCTGTTCATAATGTTTAAAAAGTAATGACAGCTATATCCACTGGATTATGTACCTAGAGATTAAAAACCTAATGAAGAGTAAGACATATATATACTAGATTAGTGGTCTAGTTTTATCTTTTGATGTTCACAATTTGTCACTGTAACTATATAATGTTTTTGGCAGGATGGTGGATGCATTTATCTTGTGTCCTCTTGACATTTATAATGCTCTAGTATGTACAACAGAGGATGTAGCTGCTATTATTTTCATTTACAGAGCATACCTTTCTAACCATTAAGATATTTTGACAAAATTCAGGCAGGTTGCATAGATGGTCCTTTTGATAGATTGAGTATATTTCATTAAGTATTTTTTTAACTTTCCAACTGTGGCATTAGTAGTATATGGATTGAGAGTGCTGTACCATAAAACTATAGCATTTGTAGTATGTAAATTGAGAGTGCTGTATCATAGGACACCAGTGTTTGTAGAATGTAAATTGAGAGTGCTGTTCCATAGGACACCAGCGTTTATAGAATGTAAATTGAGAGTGCTGTACCATAGGACACCAGCGTTTGTAGTATGTAAATTGAGAATGCTGTACCCTACGGTACTTGCAGTAGTTGTATATAAATTGAGAGTGCTGTACCCTAAGGTACTATCATTAATAGTTTGCAAATTGAGAGTGCTATACCATAAGGTATTTACAGTAGTAGTATATAAATTGAGAGTGCTGTATCATAATGTACTAGTAAAAGTTGTATATAAATTGAGAGTGCTGTACCATAGGACACTAGTATTAGTAGTGTGTAAATTGAGAGTGCTGTACCATAAGGTATTAACAGTAGTAGTATATAAATTGAGAGTGTTGTACCCTAGAATACTACCAAAAGTAGTATATAAATTGAGAGTGCTGTACCATAAGGTATTAACAGTAGTAGTATATAAATTGAGAGTGCTGTATCATAATGTACTAGTAAAAGTTGTATATAAATTGAGAGTGCTATACCATAAGGTATTTACAGTAGTAGTATATAAATTGAGAGTGCTGTATCATAATGTACTAGTAAAAGTTGTATATAAAATGAGAGTGCTGTACCATAGGACACTAGTATTAGTAGTGTGTAAATTGAGAGTGCTGTACCTTAAGGTATTAACAGTAGTAGTATATAAATTGAGAGTGTTGTACCCTAGAATACTACCAAAAGTAGTATATAAATTGAGAGTGCTGTACCATAAGGTACTAGCATTAGTAGTATAACAATTGTCATCACTACACCAGAGTACTTTCACTCGAGTAGTTAAATAAGTGGCCAACCTGGGGGAAATGTTATCTCTAGATGACTTTTGTTTGAGTATTCTCACTTTGGCTTCTTCAATGTCTCTCCATGGCCAGTTTGCAAGCTGTTGTTTTGCCACACAATGACAGTAATATATAGTATTACACTGCAAATGTGTCTATCACATTTTGGTTATGTTTTGTATTTAGGTCATTTTTCGGGAGCTATGATGATATATTAGCTCATTCGGCCCCAGAGGCTTTTGTCGTTTTTGCCTGAAATGTGCGTTGGAAAGACATTTGGGGGGCTATTTTTGAATACATCGTAATACATCGGCTTTCGACAGATTTTCCATGAGACTAATGCCTAGTTGTATTAGAAACATCATTTTCCATTGGTTATTTTGCTTGTGCATGAGCAGAAGGGTAAAAAAAATTTTTTTTTTTTTTTGCTTAATGGACCAATCATTTTTTTATGGAAACCGCAATTTACTCCAAATGCCCACCTTATTCTAGTTTTTGCAAAGAATCACCTGTCTGTGTGCGGTTAAGACCGGTATGCCTTAAATCTGAGGCCAAAGGGGTCCAAAAAATGAGGTGTTTCCCTCTGTACAGTATTTTGTAGTGCAACTAGAACTTGCAAATTATTTGGTATCATTTTAGAGCTATGTCTGTCTGCTTTTTTTAAATACCACCCACGTTGGTGTATCTTAAATGACCTTGATGCTGTAGAGCTCAGAAGTAGGGTACAGCCTCATCATGCCTTCAGACAGGATCGGGGCTGAATCGGTTAATATCTCCGGAACACGTTTCAGATTATCATATTCTTTCAGCCCCCTCCCCTTTCTGTCAATGACCCATGAGTCATCTGCTGCATGTATTATATGTCCTTCTGTTATGACCGCACATATAAGGTTTGGTAAAAGAAAAATATTAAATAATTTTACTGTAATTTCAATTTTGTATATTGGACCTTTGAGTTCATTCCAGAGACTTCAGAAGAAACGGTGTAAAATTACACCCCCTTTTGTATACTGCTGCCAGATGGGCAACATATATACCAAGTCTGGTGAATTCTATACATGGATTTAGGAGAAGATATAGTTACAGGCCAATGGACAGATGGGGGATATAAGACTATATCCCCATTGAAGTATGGTGCTCAAATTAGATCTTAGAGTAATTATTTACATAAATTGCATATTGCAGTGGATCATGTAACTGCCCCCCTTAGTTTCTTAAGGCATATAAGTGAAACCTTTCTTTGTGTGTCATTTTCAGAGAAAGTCTCGCCTTTGCTACAGAACCTGTGTTTGCCAGATTGGCCAATGTGCTAGGTAACCAGGAAAACATTCCAGTACAGGCAGTGCCTAAAGAACTTCAGGACTTTCAGCTGTATGAAGTAGAAATCAAGTATGGACTTCTTCAGGTAGGTCACTTATGGTATGACAGAACTATTTTCATTCTTATTATAGCTCTAGCATACTGTATATCTTTAATGCCAGCTTGAGAGAAAATGATTACTGGTTTTATGAGCTCAAAGTATCGAATTGGAAAAATATATGAATGAAAATATTATCTTTGGCTTTTTTTAGTTGCTTTTAATGCAGAAGAGTCTCCTACAAATCCAAAGTCTGCTGTACTGTAAAAACTGACCTTTATCATTTTGCAGAGCTGCAAATAAGCATGTTACATTGAGTACTCTATTACCTACTTCAGAATTCAGTGCATAAATAAGATGAAGCAATGTCACATTATTACACTGGAAGGGAGCTTTACTTGGAAAATATAATCAAGTATTTCTGTGACTTCATTTCCATGTGTTGACTCAATACCAGACATAAGGTATCTGATATTAGATTCCCTTCACTCATAGGTAACAGAAGGTTTACAGTTTCTACATCATGATGTCAAACTGCTTCACAACAATCTCTGTCCTGAGTCCATTATCATCAACCAAGATGGTGCATGGAAGATTGCAGGGTTTGAGTTTTGTAAACCAAACAAAAATCCACAGGACCAAATGGTAAAAATGTGTACTTTACAAAAAGTTTCTTTTAATAATAAGTAAGCCAGATTAAATGCTCGTATAGTTACGTTGTAGTTAATAATAAGTCACAGTTTTTAGATTACAAACTGGATCTCTCACACCGTGTTTGAGACTTTTGTATGACTTTCCCATCCTGGTGCTTTAGACATGTACATGTGTATAGAGGTATCTGCAGCCTTGATTGCTTGTCATGAGGAAAACACTGGTGATCAGGAGCATGACTCATCGATGTCAACCCCCTCCGCCTCGAATAACTTTCAGTATTAACATTTTTTTTTTGGAGCATTTTCAGTGAAGTTCTCATGCGTAACCATTTTACAATGAGTTTAATAAATTCTAAAATGAAGTAAAACATATCTTTATATTTACTTGTATTATTTGTAGTAAACTTATAAACATTCAATCCTACAGAGATAAAATTTCCGAAAATAATAACTCAAGTGATCATCCTTTTAAACCATAACAGTTTAGTTACTGTGGTTCAGTTTAAAAAGCGAAAAGTCATTCTAGAGTTACCAAAGTTAATGCAAATACAAATAAACAAAGAAATGAAGGTACAGTATCTTGATTCTAGGAAGGCACTGTCCAAAAATCAGTGAAAAATTGAGTGCACCATATAAAATCTATACATTGAAAGGGTAAGAGATTAAAATAGTATTCATAATCATTAACATTGCCTGTAAGTTTCTTGTTTTTCAGCAATGTTTCTAACAAATTTAACAGTGCCCAGCACCTTCATGGTTTTATACAAATAAATACAAATTGTATTTGGGCTATCGAAGGAACTTGTTTATTTTTAGCCATCCTTTTTTCCTTGTTTTTTAAAGCAAAGTTTCACTAGGGAATGTGAGTATATAAACAATAATAATTAAGTCAAAGGACTATCACAGATTAAAATGAGTAACCAGAAAATTTATGTGTATATAAAGTATCTGTGTAAAATTAATTTAATGCACAACTCAGAATTTGTAATAATTTCCATAAGAAGTAAAGTTGTTTTTGATTTGTAGTATTTCTCAAATGAATCTTTATTCCTCAAATAGGGCCTTACTCATTATAAATCATAAATAAACACAGAATAGCATATGATGTTCAGGAGACAGTTGATCTAATATGCCAAATGATTTGCAATTACATTGCCCATCCTCCCCACAAAAAAGACCCACAAACAAATTGATTAACCCAGTACATAAAAATCATCCTTTATAGTCAGCAAAACTAGCTTAATGATTTACTCAGTTATAACATTTCCCTATTCCGCATGCATAAACTCAGTCCCATATATACTTACCAAGAACAACTAACTTAATGATTTACTCAGTTATAACATTTCCCAATACCACATGCAAAAACTCAGTCCCATATATACTTACCAAGAACAACTAACTTAATGATTTACTTAATTATAACATTTCCCAATACCACATGCATAAACTCAGTCCCATATATACTTACCAAGAACAACTAGCTTAATGATTTACTCAATTATAACATTTCCCAATACCGCATGCATAAACTCAGTCCCATATATACTTACCAAGAACAACTAACTTAATGATTTACTCAATTATAACATTTCCCAATACCACATGCATAAACTCAGTCCCATATATACTTACCAAGAACAACTAACTTAATGATTTACTCAATTATAACATTTCCCAATACCGCATGCATAAACTCAGTCCCATATATACTTACCAAGAACAACTAACTTAATGATTTACTCAATTATAACATTTCCCAATACCGCATGCAAAAACTCAGTCCCATATATACTTACCAAGAACAACTAACTTAATGATTTACTCAATTATAACATTTCCCAATACCGCATGCATAAACTCAGTCCCATATATACTTACCAAGAACAACTAGCTTAATGATTTACTCAATTATAACATTTCCCAATTCTGCATGCATAAACTCAGTCCCATATATACTTTCCAAGAACAACTAGCTTAATGATTTACTTAATTATAACATTTCCCAATGCCGCGTGCAAAATCTCAGTCCCATATATACTTACCAAGAACAACTAGCTTAATGATTTACTCAGTTATAACATTTCCCAAAGCCGCATGCAAAAACTCAGACCCATATATACTTACCAAGAACAACTGCAAGCAACATAATGTGCTGGCAGATTAGAGTCTTTATTGTTTGTTCTACTGATTAACAAACTGCAGAGACCCAGCTCTGGCAGCACATTATGCAGTGGCATATCTGGTTACATTCAACTGGCAGTTATATATACTAAGTATTAACCAAATACACACCCTGGCAGCTTGTACAAACTTTAAAAATGTAAAGCATCAGGGATATAAAAATTTCAAAACTTATCTTGGATTTACTAATTTATAATTTCTAACCAATTTTCACTAGTGGGTGTAAAACACTGCCGCCTTTATTGCACTTTAATCCATACAGGAGTTTGCTAATACAGCATCCATATATGTACCAGCAAGTTTATTTGTTACAAATAAACAAAATGATGTAGTTCATTGTCTTCAATAAGGTATGAATAATACTGTAAATTTCAGTAACTTGGAGAGTTTCTCATCCATTTGAATCCACTTAGTTAAACCACACAACTTTTTTATTTTTTTTAATTTCCTTTTAGAAATATTAAAATTTGACATTGCATATATTGGATGCAGATGACATGGTGTTTACCTATGTGAATTCCTTGGAGCCTTACCCTTTCACTGAGAAAGGTCATTGAACAGGGACATTGTTTACAGTGAAAACTCACATTAGATTTGAGATGCAAACAAGATGGCAGTGTTAGTCCCCCCCCTCCCCCTGGCAACAGTGAGGTTAGAAATTATAAATTAATAATGATATGGCCTAGCTTTGTGCATTTTTTTTATCCATGGTGCTTTTTGTTTTTTAAAATGATATGGGGTGACTGTCATGTTGGGGGATATGAGTAAAAACAATAGGTTGCATTTAATTCCTGTTTTCATTGATACTATTTTTTATGTCCCTTTGACTTTATTACTGGTTTGTTTTTGGCTACTGCCTTTTTCCTTGCAATTTTATAGCTTATTATTTTTGGTCAGTTTTAGTCATTTGCAGTTCATTCTTTGCTTCTTTCCTTTCATTTTAGTGGTTAAAAATGTTCTACTTTAGCCATTCCTTTTGAGGGTTCTCTGCTATGATCTGATTATCCTGGCTTGAAAAATGAAAGTAGACTGGGTTTATTATTTCTTTGATGCACATTTTTTGTTCAATTTCTGTTCATTCATCTTTGCTCATACTTATTTTCAGTAATTACTAAATATACTCACTTTTAAGTCGGGTCCAGCTTAAGACAACATAGACAATAATGTGTCATCGCATAGGGTCTATTTCTTGTTTAACTAATTGCTCTTAACAAACTCCTTAGACCAAAATCTGCAAGTACATTATGCAAGAGCAGATTTGGGTCCAATGTTTTTTGGTTTTTTACCCAGCCTTTAAGCAAGTATATACAGTAGGCATAACTTAATTTGGCCATATGCTTGAGTAGCCCCCCAGTATGACCTTTTTACCTTTGCTAAAAAATCAAGATAACATTAATAGAGCAGAAGATTTGAATGCAAGTGACCTCATTTTTTGTCAAATATAGTAATTGGTCTACCTTTTTTAAGATGTCACAAACAATACAAAATCATTCATTCTGTTCCTGAGTAACTCTGCCATCAGTTTCACAGTAGTTATTGGCAAAGCCACATCTTTGTGGGTCCATCCAGTTTAACGTATTTTTCTTTGAAAGAAATTCCAAATAACACCAAGAAAGCCAAAGACTTTCTGCCAGATGATCCAATTTTTTAAATACAGTTATCTGTGTGCATTATTTTAAGTTTTCTAAAATAATATTAAAAATAATATTAATAAATACTGTTTGTTAGATGGTTATGTTTATTTTTGCGAATTTTAACCATGTGGCATTGCATCATGATTCAGTTAACTGAAATGAGTTCTGGCAATTCTAGAAAAGAGATGCCTGAGTGCAGAATCAAAGGAAGTCTTTAGCTTGATCTTATCAGTTGATTGTTACTGAATACTTTTGCATAGGTCACTTCCCACCATGGTTTACTTTGGGGACAAATGTTTCAAGATAATTGGTGGTGTTGATGATTGGGTCCCAGCTTCCATTTCATTTTTTGAAGTATTATTGTTTGGGAATAGATTGTGGTGAGTTTTATTTCTAGTCCTATTTTAAAGATACAAGTAGGAATTGTGTGCTTGTGATGAACCATTATCAATTAAAGCAGTGTGATTTATGATATTTCTGAAAAAGAGACAATGGTGTTGAATAAAAGTGCAAGCATGCATTGAGAAATGTGACCTTCCCAATTCATACAGACTAATGTTGCTATAGAAAAGGGTCGTGTCAACAAATTAGAGAATTTGTCACATACAAAATAGCAATTATATATACTTGTATGAGTTTCCTTAAGACCAATACTGAGGCCAGCTGTCAGTTTTGTTAGGACAGATAATGGAGATGAGGCAGAAATGGAAGATTGGAAATTGGGAAACTACTGGTAGATATTTGTAAGGGCAAACCGGTCTGTTTTTGTCCTATGATCCTGTATAGCTGCCAACCCTCACGAATTTGGTGTGAATTTCACAACTTTTTCAGCGATTCACGGATTCACGCCGTAAGTAAAAAATTCACGAATTTTCCAATCCTCAATTATTTTAAATCTTTAATAAAATAACTGATTTCCCATTAAGCACTAGTCGTGATATTCGCAGTTGCCGAAACGGTCCGGTACTGCTGGTCACGATATTAGTAAATCTACAGCCGATTAGTACAGTTCGCCCGGTAGCAAGCATTTTAGCCTATTTTAATATATATGTATAAGAGTAGTTTTACAAATGCCTTTGAAAGAAACTGGGGCCTAACAGGAAATTTGCTCCGCGCATGCGTCAAAACACTGATTTGAGTTACCGTTCAGCATCACATGTAAGATTTGAAAATGTCTCCACCACCAAGGAAAAAGAAATGTATTACTCAAAAGTGATGTTTAATTTGGAATATATCAAAAATTGGCTGTGCATTCTGCCATTAAACATTGATATTCATTCATGCTTTTTGCACTCAGTGTGCCATCGCAGAGACGAATTGAGGAAGAATGTCGGTTGCAAAAAAACACTTAGAAGTTGGGAAAATTAAGAATTCACAGATTTCAGCTCTGGAATATTTTAAACCATTGGCGGAAGACCTGCAGGGTACCAACGCTGAAGCATTATTTGTGAGTTTTCTTGTCGAACACAATCTACCTTTTAACCTTTATCAGCTGGAGACCATGCTAAACATTTGTTCTGACAAATGTTCCCGGACTCGAAAATCGCTTCCAAATTTTCCTGTGGAAGAACCAAAAATGCTGCACCTCCTGTGCATTCCTCACAGCAACAGTGACAGCGAAAGAGTATTTTCTTTAGTGAGGAAAAATAAGACAGACTTTAGGGCCTCCTTAGCTGCAGAAAATTTTTCAGCAACTTTAGTCCCCAAAATCAAGCAGCAGGCAAGAAATCGGAACTGTTAGAAAACAAATTTACGATCAAGCAGTTGATGAAGTTCAAGTCTGCCACAGTATCATGTCTTGATAAATAAATATTTCTGCATACATGTAGTGGTTTATTTTTATTTTTCGAACTTGATATAGTGTAGTATTGACGGTTGGTGTGGATGGAGTGGTCAGAGTGGATGGAGTTATTTTCATGGTATTTTTCACGAATTCATGTCCAAATTCACAACTTTTTATCCCTATTTTCACTAATTGTGAGCCTGGAAGGTTGGCAGCTATGATCCTTTTATGAAAAGTCACCATTGACCACTATTGTAACATATTTTTGAGGTTGTACTAATGATGAGAGTAACTCATGTCCTTGAAAAAGAAGAAAAAGAGAGTTTTAGAAATCCATAATATAGCAAAAGATTAAGTATTAATTAAAGATTATTCCTTTTAAATATACATGGTACCCAGGGAAGGCAGTGTTTGAAAATATATGCAAGGCTACTGTAATTTCTCTAGTCACATGAAAATGATACCAAATTCTAAATTGCATCAGTTGGGTGACTGCAATAAAATGATGCCAAATTCTAAATTGCATCAGTTGGGTGTCTGCAATAAAATGATGCCAAATTCTAAATTGCATCAGTTGGGTGACTGCAATAAAATGATGCCAAATTCTAAATTGCATCAGTTGGGTGACTGCAATAAAATGATAACAAATTCTAAATTGCATTAATTGGGTGACTGCAATAAAATGATGCCAAATTCTAAATTGCATCAGTTGGGTGACTGCAATAAAATAACAAATTCTAAATTGCATCAGTTGGGTGACTGTAATAAAATGATACCAAATTCTAAATTGCATCAATTGGGTGACTGTAATAAAATGATACCAAATTCTAAATTGCGTCATTTGGGTGACTGCAATAAAATGATACCAAATTCTAAATTGCATCGTTTGGGTGACTGCAATAAAATGATACCAAATTCTGAATTGCATCAGTTGGGTAACTGCAATAAAATGATACCAAATTCTAAGTTGCATCATTTGGGTGACTGCAATAAAATGATACCAAATTCTAAATTGCATCATTTGGGTGACTGCAATAAAATGGTACCAAATTCTAAATTGCATCAGTTGGGTAACTGCAATAAAATGATACCAAATTCTAAGTCGCATCATTTGGGTGACTGCAATAAAATGATGCCAAATTCTAACTTGCATCAGTTGGGTGACTGCAATAAAATGATACCAAATTCTAAATTGCATCATTTGGGTGACTGCAATAAAATGATACCAAATTCTAAATTGCATCATTTGGGTGACTGCATTCAAATGATGCCAAATTCTAAATTGCATCAGTTGGGTGACTGAAATAAAATGATACCAAATTCTAAATTGCACCAGTTGGGTGACTGCAATAAAATGATACCAAATTCTGAATTGCATCAGTTGGGTGACTGCATTCAAATGATACCAATTACTAACTTGCATCATTTGGGTGACTGCAGTAAAATGATACCAAATACTAACTTGCATCAGTTGGGTGACTGCAATAAAATGATACCAAATTCTGACTTGCATCTGCAGGTGACTACTTCACATTGAAAAAAACTTTCCTTTGGTCCCAAGTGTATTATGCTGGAACAGCCCTAATTGTCAAAGAAAATGTTTGAGTTGAATTTTTTTAATTATAAACACATGTATATATAATTGTGTAAAGACAAAAGCTAAATGAGAACAAGCTTTTATGGAAACTCTGTATCGGAAATATTTTCTGGTAATAATGTTCTTAGGTTATATGTTGCAATTACTGTGGGAATTCTAGCAACAACCTTGCTAGATAGCATAGTTTTCTTGCAAATATATTTTACATACTTGCACAAAATTGCTGATGATGAATTACAATATAATTATTATTCTAAACTATGTGAATATCTCACTTGTATGGTTTTTCTTTTGCATTTCTGAAAGGGAAAGGTAAGAAAAAAATTACTTGATCTTCTTTACTGCCTCTTTTTTTTGTTGTAAATGTGCTGCTTGTGTCATGGGATATAAAAAAGATATACATAAGCAAATTATAAAAGGAAATTTTGGGTATTTTAAAAGAAAAATATATTCAATGTTTTTTAAAAGTTTTTATTAATAAGGTCAGTAAATTGTGTTTTTTCAATAACTGTACAGTTAATACATTTTTGATGCAGTGAAATAACCTTCACTCAAAAGAATGATAATGCTTTCAACTGTACACATTGTACAGCCTGAAATCATTTTACATTATTTACCTTTATCATAATGTTAGTAATTTCACACAGTAAAATTTACTGTAAATATGAAGGTATTCTGAAAGAAATGAAAATTTTGATATTTTAAATTTGAATTATAAATTAATAGATAATCACCAAAATTTCTTAAATATTCAGTTTGTTTTTACAAATGTACATGTACTTGCTTAATTGAAAGTAAGATTTTCCAATAAAGTGCACCATATTTGGCTTTAATCTATGATTTATTGCATCTTGGTTTGAGGGCTGCCATCCCCTTATGTTGAGCTCCTGATTGTTTAGCCACATTTTTAACAGGATCATTGGCAGTGGTGGTGGCATCAATGTTGTCATCAGTTTGTCAATGTTTTGGTTAAAGATTTTAATTTGCATATCTAATAGATTCTCATACTTGAGATGATTTGATTTTTGGGGTTAAATGCCATTTTTAAGTCATGATGGTCTATACATAGTGGCCAGTATATTTACTGCAGGAAGAGATTGGGAGGATACCAGGAATCACCACTGACACACAAGAATCTACTGGCAAGCTTTCTAACATACCAACATTGGTAAGGCCAGGACTCAAACCCTCACTAAGAGGTAAGATGTGTCTGTGAAAGCAAGTGTCTCAGACCACTTGGCCACTTGGGTCCATACTTGAGATGAATCATTATGAAGCTAAAGCAATTCATTTTATAACGTTCTTGCCCTTTTTGCCTTGAGGTCTAGATCCTAGAAAATTAGTATTGAGGCTTTTGTTACATTTGTTTCATTTGTTGAAATTTCCTAAACCCTTCTTATACTTGACATTACTAATGATGACATGAAAGACAGTCATAGAAAATTTGCATCAAGATTTTGGTCATAGTTTTTTCATTTGCTTATGTTTTCCAAGCCCCATGATGGCTTTTCTTAATACTTGTGATGCATCCTTATGAGCTAAGTCAATTCTTTCTGTGACATGCTCACTCAACCTTGTTTTAGATTGGGATCAAGATCACACATTTTACAGCAATGTCTTGATTATGATCTTTGACATGGCCCTCTTATTTTATATCTCTTTCATATCAAAGGAGCCATCATATAGTGTTACCATGTTCATACAGCCTATCACATCATGTTCCCTCATTGTTTTTCATGTTCTGTTACATTCAAATCCATTGTTTTTATTCAATTTTCATCCATAGTGTTGAAAGTAGAGCAACACAATGGAGCATTTGGCACAATTATTTGTTTTCTTCATTTTGCACACAGCATCAAAGTATACACAGATAAGTGACTTTACAACATATGCTTGGCTACAATAGGATGGAAATAAACTTTTAAACCTGATATTAATTCATGAAGCTGTAAAATATTTGGAATAAGTTTTTTTGGGTAAGTTTTGCACTGGTATTTGTGGCTGAAAATCCATCATAGAGCCCCTATTTTGGGATAGAATATCTACTTTTCACCACATACAAGTTTAGACATATTCACTAATTATTTATGCATGATCTAGCTTTCATAGGTGTGCAATTACTGATTATAACAATAGATTTGAAAGTCATTGTTAGTGCAAGGAACTAATTTAATTTAAAATACTAAACATTATACTGCAGAAGTAATCTCTTTTGATCATTTTTCCTCAGCCTTGTTTTGAGTACAAAGCATGGGATCCTGACTTGAGTCCAGTTGCCCAACCCAATTTGGACTATTTGGCACCTGAGTATGCCCTCACAGAGAGCTGTGACTTGCCCAGTGACTTATTTACCCTTGGAGTTGTCATGTACACATTATTCAACAAGGGAAAGCCACTGTATGAATGTAATGACCAGTTGTCTACATTCAGGAAAAATGCAGAAGAGGTAAGAAAAATGTAAATAAAATGGATAATACATATCTCAGTATAGCAGGTTAAAGCGTTTTATAATCTTGTATTCCCAATTCTAGTAAGCATTACTAAGTGCATGTGGTTAGTTCATTCATAAGCAAAATAAAGACGAACCTTAAATTGATGTGTTTTGGTTCACAATTAGTGGTAGTTCTTTTTATAAACATAACTTTGGCCAGTGTTGATGGAACTTACTACAATGACAAAGAAATAGGATCTACATATGCTGCAATTTTACCAATGAAGCAAAAACAGAATGCAAAATGAACACGAATAAAATGCAGAAGGAAGACAAACACAATGATTATTACATTTTGAGGAAAATGGGGAGCACAAATGCATAACATAAATAAATGATAAATGAAATGGGACAAAATTAAAATGTATTTAATAAATGGATTTGAAAATCGATTATTTTCAAGCTGCAGTTAAAGTTCCAATGTTGAAAGCACTTTCATATCATAAATCAAATTTCTTTTTTTGTTTTGACAGTGTTTCACCCATTTCAAGCTGTGACAAAGTTCCTATCATGGCAGAAATATAAAAAAAAAACTGCCATTGATGTGATAGTATAATCATTGGCAGTTGAACAAAATGAATAAGAAAAACATTGAATATTCAGCAATGTATTTGTATACATAATGCAGTTGCAGTTATGTTTATTGTAAATTCAGTGCATTTTATACATTTGCTATTTCATTACAACACAGTTTTAATAAGGACAGGATATGAAAGCTCTAGTTCTCTTCCTTTAACACATTTAGAAATGCAAAACTGAACAATGGTAAATGTATTTCTGTTTTGTTCCAAACAAGTGAAAATATAAAGAAACAAAGGATGAAACCAATCAATTCTAATCTGAAAGCAGTTGTGACCGAAACATTATCATGTGAGAGATAAATGCAGAACTGAATGGAATCCAAATGGAATATAAACAGAACATGAATGAAAATGAATTTCAAAATTACAGCGTTAGTAATTTTACGCATGGCATGGTCAGTAGTTAATATATAAGATGGTTTTCTCTATTTCTAGGAAGGCATGGATATGTCTTTTTCATTTCTTTGATTTAACTTGCTAACAAGCTTCAAGCTAATTTTCTTTTTAAGAACAATTTCTGTTGTGCCTAATTATGCTGTGGTCCCTTCTGTCTCTAACTTTAAGGGTCAGAATTTCTCAATAGTTGCCATATTTTAACTTTTTGTTGTCAAATTCTTGAAATACACATATTTTTAGGTGAAAAGTCTTCAGCAGTTTCTTAATCGATATTTTAAATCAGCTATTGAACATCAATTTAGCACACTTAGAACTTTTGGTTGCTTAAATAACATTTGTTCCATTAACATGTTTGCATTACAGCTTAGCAAGTGGAGGGGTAAACTGTTGGAAAAACTCCCAGAGGACTTAAGAGAGATTGTCAAGCTTCTCCTTAACACAGAACCAGCCGTCAGACCTGACCCAGATCAGCTGAGTAAGGTAAGCTTATCTGCAACAGAGATTAGTGGAATGTGACATGAATTGTGAAGGACAGCTCCCGGTGGAGATCAATGGAATGTGATATGAATTGTAAATGGCAGCTTCCAGTAGAGATAATAGAATCTGATGTGAGCTGTGAACAGCAGCTGCTAGCAGAGATTAGTGGAATGTGACATGAATTGTTAAGGACAGATCCCAGTAGAGATCAGTGGAATGTGATTTGAATTGTGAATGGCAGCTCCCAGTAGGGATTAGTAGAATGTGATATGAGCTGTAAACAGCAGCTGCTAGTAGAGATTAGTGGAATGTGATATGAACTTTGAAGGACTGCTTCCAGCAGAGATGAGTGGAATTTGATATTGACTGTGAAGGGCAGCTTAAGTTGGAACTCAGTTTCTCATTTGTTTGACTCGTGTTACAATTGAAGAAGCAGGTTTTTAACTGAAGTGTTCATCCTTTCTAATCCATGGTGATGGCAAAGTGAAACTTGGGCAACTTAAAGTTTCAGATTGAAACCAGTGGCCAATCACTGGCAGTATGACTTATTGTTTGTTTTCTAAATTTGCAGGCAGAAAGATAACTTGAATGGAACGGCTGCCATAGTAAAACCAGAGGTGGAGTGTGTGTGTGTGTGTGTGTGTGTGATTTGGATTTTTAATGTAGCTTTAAAAACATTTCAGTCATATCAATACAATGTCTGCAGTGTGGGAGTTTATAGTGATGTCTAACACTGGGACATCATGCCACAGACATGTAGCATCATGTCCCACCCAGTCACAATATCCTGACACCAGGCTGACCAGTCCTAACACTAACCTCTCAATGCTGAGCACCAAGTGAGGCAGCTGTTGGTACCATACAGCTTCATAATGGGTACATTTTTCCTATGATGGGCCTAGAGAGCCTGCCATGTAACAGGTGCTATATATTATTCCCTTGGTAACCCTTGGGGGTCTTCCTTGTAACAGGTCTAGTATTTCTTCCATGTTAAGGCCAAGAGTCTGCCTTGTAACAGGTGCTGTGTTTCTTGTATGTTAAGACCAGGAGGCCTGTTTTGTAACAGGTGTAGTATTCTTCAAATACACTCTGCGATCACATTACATTAGAAATATTAGCCTGCTACCTCGCAAATCCATTCCAACTAAATGATGAAAATGTCTTTTTCTGTCTATTTCAATAGACAAAGGGCAGTAACTCTTGTCCATTACCCCCGCTTGGCATTGCTAGGTATTGCTTGTTTTTAGCTTTGCTGTTGTAATGGATGCCATCATGCAGTTTACCCTCTGACAATCCAAGTCATTTGGTGTTCTAATTGACTCATCCAATGTTCTTTTTGGATTTGTTGTGTGGATTAATCATTCTGTTGTAGGTTGTATATATTTGTTTTTACAATTTCTGCTGACTGCTCCAGTGGCCTAGTGGTTAGAGCATCTGGGTCGGATGTAGGCAGTCACAGGTTCAAACCCTGGCCAAGTCTTACCAAAGACTTGTAAAAATTATACTAACAGCTGCCTCGCTAGTTGGTCAGCATTAAGAGGTCAGTGTTAGGACTGGTCAGACTAGGATCAGGATAATGTGACTGGGTGAGACATGATGCTACATGTCTGCGGCATATGCCCCAGTGCTAGACATCACTACAATCTGCCACACTGCCAACATCATAGCGATATGACTGAAAAAAATGCTAAAGGTACATTAAAATCCAAATCACACACACACACACACAAACAATTTCTGCCAAATTTGAGTGATTTTGTCACCTTTAGGGACTTTGTCCTTTTTACAACCACACTATCTTGGACCTCTGCTAGGTCATTACAGGTTAGTGCAACTTTGGCTTATTCCATTTGTAACAGAGTTGCTTTTAGACAGTTATTGCATTGCTAATTTATGCTTTGTTTTTTCTCTTTTTGTGTAGTTTCAGTAGAATGATCAACTGAATACTTAAAATGCATAAGTCAAAAGCGTGATCTGTAAGTTTTAAATGTATCACTGACTTTTTTGGTTCCTTCATTAGTAACAGTGAATATAATTATATTAGCGAGTGAGTAGCTTGATGAATTACTTGTTTATGCTTTGCTTTCTCTTCTTGTGTCATTTCAGCAAAGTGTCATCTAAATGCTATGTATGCAACTTCAGCATGGAAGTTTACCACGACTCTTGTTTTGTTTATGCTAGGTATACACTGACTATGATAAGCAGCATCTGTAATATGTGGTCAGAAGTCGGGGCTAGCATTTTAGCTAATTAGTTACATTCTGATTTGCTAATCTATGCCGTGTTTTCTCTTCTTGAATGTGTCATTTCAGGAGAAATATTTACTAAACACATGAAATGCATATTCAAAGCAATAGTCCAATGGCCTTGACAGGAAGGAAAGACAGAATAAGTCAAAGAAGACAACATATGGTTCATTGTTGGTGATACCAGCTCATTGGGGATTATTCCCCAGTTTTGGGTAGACCAGTGGGCTTAATCCCTCCACATGTTCAATCATGGCCTTTTGGCCTATAAGTCAGCCGTTAAGCCATTACTGATCGTATAGCACACACCAGCTATCCAGCATGGGAGACCTTTTGAGAGGACGGCCAATTCTCCAGTTTTTGGAACAGATCCCTGCCCCACATGTCTGAGCATGATCTTTGGGTCTATAAGTCCAGATGCGTGGGTTTTGTACCTGATCCATTGGATATAATGTATTACAAAACCAATCCATAGCTGGCCATCCAGCCAACACTGCTATCTAGCCATTCCAACATGGAGACCTCTTTTTTGAATCGGTCTAGCCTATGATTTATGGGGATCTTAGTGATAGATATATCTGTCTAACCATATTGTTGGGGACATGCCCTTTCTATGACAGAGATTTCATTGAAAGTGGCCAGTACTGGTGAAAGCCAGACTGTCTTCTATACTGCCAGCTTCCAGGCTGACCATTCGCTGAGTAAACCAGCCGCACACAAGGGAGATCTTGTGATTATTTCATAGGGATGGAATTGAGTCTTCATACCACCTGGCACCTCTCAGATTTGACAGAGACACATGGCAATAGCCAAGATTACTTGGATCATTGACCAGGGCTCCTCACCATACTGCACCCCCATTTTGATGGGTTTGGCCAATTTATTCCTGATATGATATGTCACCTGTCTGCGATCTATGTCTCTCAAACTTTTTTACACCACCCCTTTCCGGATTACCCTGTTTTGGTCACCGTAGCATTGGATAAAGAATAGAGGAAGTTGGGAGTCAGGCAGCTCAGGAACTGCCCCTCCACCTTTCCACTCAACCCACACATGCATTTGGAACCACTAAGCTCCCACCAGTGTGAAGGGTAAAATTGTCAACATATACTTGGGTAGTTGCCTGTTCATACTTATCCAGGTAACAAAATTAGCAATAGTGTACCTGTTTAGTCCATGTAAAAAAAAAACAACCCCAAAACATGTTTCCAAATTCAGATCAAAGATTATATCTGGCAGTGTCAGAAGTGAGCAAGGCTCATGTTGTGTGACATTGATCCCTCGTAGACCTCTATCTACTGATCTTGTATTTTTTAAACGTGCAACAATTTGGCTATGCACTTAGAACACTTTCCTTATTTTCAATTTATAGTAACTCTGCATGACACATTTCCAGGAAAAAGATGACTTTCTTGAATTTGAAACCATGTGCTACAGATTCATTATAGATTGATAAACACTTAAGTAGCAGACCAGTCTATATCAAAAAGACATGGTGCCAAATATTAAGTGAAATGGGATTTATAGATCTGACTCATGGAGGTTATATGACTAAAATATGTTAGAGCAGAATGATTTTGTTAAAATGAAGAACTTGTTGCATCAGGATAAGGACAAATCAAAAGCACTTTAAAAATTTTGAAAGGAATTCATCAGTGAATTTATACATCATTCATTTGTGGACTAGACTTTATGATCTTTCACTGTGAAAATGAAACAAAAGATGTAGACTAGTGAAGTAAATGTTATCTATAAATGATTTATCATTTTTTTGTGTCTGTATTCTCATACTAATCCATACTATTCCATATTCACTGGATCTGCCTATTCCCTCATGTTGGTCATAAAAAACAAAACAATAAAGGTGGTGGAGCTTGTGCAAAGACCACAATCCCCAGAGGTTTATTCAAGGCTGTTTCTTTTTCAGAAAGTAAACAGTGAGTTGAGATCCATCATTGACTGGAAGTTCCTCAACCAATTCAAGATGGAGACGGCAAGTTCAGTCTGCCTGTTTGATGGGACAAGTATGTGGTCTGTCTCAATCGGACAGATGCATACTTCCCTATCCACCCATGTCACAAACTTTTTCTCCAGTTTTGCTTGCATTGACACAGTTTATCAGTTCAGAGTTGACCTCAGCATCAATCCTTGGGCTTTTACTGAGATTGTGTAGTACGTCATCACCCTGTTCTGATCGACGTCATCTGCAGCGACAGCATTGTACCTGGATGATATCCTCCATATGGTATGTTCTGTTCTTCCCTGAGGCAGGAATGACCTTTCTTTTAGATTATCCAGGCTTTCTAAAAAACTAGGAAGTGTTAACCCTCTGTCCATCTCAGAACTTGTCCATCTGGACATGGAAGTTTTAACCAGCTGGACTCGTCAAGCTCGTCAAGTCCATTTTCAGCAGGACTTGGATTTGAATGATAGAGTTTTTGTAACTTTTGCAAGTTTTTCAATGTGGAAGTGGACATGATCCTACTCAGCTGTCTTTTTTTGTGGACATTATAAGTGCAGTGGAGCCTCTTTTCAAGCCCCCTTGATGAAACAGTCATGGTCACACCCAAGATTCAATCCTTTTAGCATCATTGGTGAAACCCAGGTTACCTGACCATGGGAATACCACTGGAGAAGCCCCAAATGGAAATAATGGTATGTACTGACAACAGTGTGCAAGATTAGGGTGCCCACCTGTTGCCAGCCTTCATTACCATCAGTAACCGTGGGAGCCAGGGTGAATGGCCTCTTCATATCAACATCTTAAAAATGAAGGCTGTCATCAATGCCTTTTACTTCTGAAAAGATCAACTCTGAACCAGAAATGGTCCCTGTTAGGTCCAATAACTCTGTGGTTGTTACTTGTCTCAAACAGTGAGGCACAAATCACTTGACCTGTGTGTTCTGATTTCAAGCAGTTTCTATGCTGGTGTGACGATCTCCATGTCAGTGTACAAATTAGACACATTCCAGGCAGACTCAATGTCTTGGCTGACACTCTATCCAGAAGAGGTCATGTCCTTCACATGGAATGGTCTCTCCATCAATTAGTCATCACATGGATTCATGCACTTTTGGGGCGTCTGATGATTAACCTCATTGTAACAAAGTGGAATCACAGCTACCCACCATTGTCTCTCCAGTTACAGACCCAAAAACCTGAGCAGTGATGCACTGTCATTCATTTGAGAGGGGTTGAGGACATTTGCCTACCCTCCCATGGTGCTGAGACTGAAAATAATCCAGAACATTCTGGGTCAGAATGGCAAGATGATTTGGATAGACTCTCCATATGGGACGAGTCCTGGGTTGTTCTAGTGATAAATATGTCCAGGAAGATTATTTCCAACCAGTATCATCTCTAACAACCACAGTCAAGAGTGGTCCTTCCCAGCCTGGACCATCATTGTCTTCCACACACTCAGCTCTTATCAGGACAGCCTTGTGAGACAAACAATTCAGACCTTCAGTTGTGGAGAGTATCTTGTGAGCAAGAAGGCCTTCCACTTTGAAGCTTACAATGGAAAGTGGCAAGTTTTCATGGACTGGTGCCATACCAACAACATTGTCCCTCTGCATACCTCAATCCCTTAACTGGCAGGCTTTTTCTCTCTGGATCTTTAAGGAGAAATAGTTGACCCCATCTCTATCAAAGGCTACCGTCCCATGATATTGGACACATTTGGGCATCCTGGCAGACATGATTTTGGGCAGGATATAGACCTGTTGGATCTTTTAGACCTTTTTGGTCTCAATTGACAATAATCGCTAACTTTTTCCAAATGTTACCAATCCTGGGTTTTAACATTGCTCAATTCGAAGCCATTTGAACCTCTAACCCACACTTTGCTAAAGTCACTATCATACAAGTCATGTTTTCTGATAGCTTTCACTTCTACATGCAGGGTGAGGGAGCTACATGCCCTTTATGTCGACCCTAACTCTCTTCAGTTGAGATTGGAGGGTTTGGTGATTCTCATCACACAACCTGGCTTTATAGCCCAAAATTGGTTACCACCTGTCAGTAACCAAAGATTTGTCATTCACTCGCTCTCCACCATAGATAATTTGAGAACAGCAGCCATGCACCATTCTGCTCACACTCTCCAGTTCTAGTTGAAACATGGAGACAAGTTATGGTACACATAAACACCTCCTCCTTCCAGTGTGACCTGGAACATAGAATATCATCACTCAAGCCCCTTGTGGCTGAATTTGGTTGTATACTTGGTATACTCTGCCATCTGAGCAGACCAGAATCAACTCATAAAGATTACCTAAAAGCTTTGGACCATCTCTGTGAGCCTTTTATTTAAAAACAACTTTTCGAGTCAAGATATCATAGAAGCTCCTTGTTGGCATGCAGAGTCAACATTCCCAACCCTTCATCTCAGAGACATAGGCAAACCTTGAATCTGGTAGGTCCAGTGGTGGCAGAACAGATGGCAATTATACCCAACCACATTACTTTAAAAACTTCCCAATCACTCCATCATCTATGCATCCTTTTCAGTATCTCACTCAGATAAAAACTAGCAATGCCTGACAGTGCCAAAGTAAGGTAATGGGCAAAAGTTATTGCCCTTTGTCTATTGATAAAGACAGAAAAAGTAGCTTTTCATCTTTGAGTAGGGCTGGATTCATAAGATAGCAGGCTAATATTCCCCAGATTTAATTATTTTAGTAACAATGTTTCTCCAGATTATTTACTGTGCCTGTTAAGTAATAGATTTAAATTAATTCTTTTTCACTGTATGAAAATTGTACATGAATAACTGTTAAAATATACCCCATTATTAAAATTCCAAGACACAAATTTAATATACTTGTCTGTTAATTACCTGTGTCTGACCTTCTTTCTTTGAACTTGCTTCCTTGAATGAATGAATAAAGTAAAGGAACAGACAAATCAATGAATGAATTATTAATACACACCGATATTGAAAACTTATTAAACAAACAATTGAATAAGTTTAGCAAATACACTAAGTTGATCAATGAAATGGTACTGAATGGAGAGAGAGAGAGAGAGAGATGAAGAAAACATAAATTAGCAAGTTAACTACAAAACAGAATGAGACTAGACTAACCATTTAAAATGTTGGAATTATCACATCATCCAGGCAGTATGAATATTTGAAGGGTTTTAAATGAATTACATACATACATACAAAAATTACCAGTTATTTGTTCATACAGGTAAACAAGAGTGCACTGGAAAGTCACTACCTGGTGTGTCATTGTTCAGTAGGGAGTTCACTCCTGATGCACTTTGAATCATGCACAGGGAGTGCACTGTGTCAAGTTTAGTCTAAAGTGTAATTTGCATTTGTGCAAACTTGAAAACATGTGATTGGTGTATGGTGTAAAATTCAGATGGCAGCAGATGATAAATTGAAGTTATGCACTATATTTTTGGGGATAAAATGCACAAATTTAATAAGTACTCATTTCTTTTTCTTTCAGATACCATTTTTTGAAGATGTGGGCTCATCTACTCTCCATTATATGGATACACTGTTTCAGAGAGACAACAAACAGAAATCACAGTTCTTTAAGGGATTACCTAAAATCATCACAAAATTGCCAAAGGTTGGAAAGTCAGAAAACACCTTTTTATAACTGAAATCAGTTCATTGTATACCATACACACCAATCAGATAAAGTCAATTCCACTTCATAATTGCATCAATCTTTTGACAAAGAATTATATGCATTTATCTGGATAATGCAAGTAAAGAGTCAGAATTAAGGGGAGATAATAGGCAGTATACTTTGTGTAAATTATAGATAGATAAACAGATACATAGATTAGTCATACCATTGACAGTTATCTATATTAAGGAGAGAAAAAGTAAGTTAAACATGAATTTGAGAAAATAAAATGTAGAGCTTATTCTGCTCATTAGTACTAACCACATGGCAGGGTCCCCAAGTTGCCAAGTGGTCTAAAGCGCTCACCATTACGATCACTGCCATCTCACCTCTGTCTGCATGGGTTCGAGTCATATATCATTAGTTTTATTAGTCAGGACACTAGTTCTAGCTATATCAGTAGTTTGATTAGTCAGGACACTTGGTCTAGCTATATCAGTAGTTTGTTTAGTCAGGATGCTAGGTCTAGCTATATCAGTAGTTTGTTTAGTCAGGATGCTAGGTCTAGCTATACCATTAGTTTGATTAGTCAGGACACTTGGTCTAGCTATATCAGTAGTTTGATTAGTCAGGACACTAGTTCTAGCTATATCAGTAGTTTGATTAGTCAGGACACTTGGTCTAGCTATATCAGTAGTTTGATTAGTCAGGACACTTGGTCTAACTATATCAGTAGTTTGATTAGTCAGGACACTAGTTCTAGCTATATCAGTAGTTTGATTAGTCAGGACACTTGGTCTAGCTATATCAGAAGTTTGAATAGTCAGGACACTTGGTCTAGCTATATCATTAGTTTTATTAGTCAGGACACTTGGTTTGACTATATCAGTAGTTTGATTAGTCAGGACACTTGGTCTAGCTATATCAGTAGTTTGATTAGTCAGGACACTTGGTCTAGCTATATCAGTAGTTTGATTAGTCAGGACACTTGGTCTAGCTATATCAGTAGTTTGATTAGTCAGGACACTAGTTCTAGCTATATCAGTAGTTTGATTAGTCAGGACACTTGGTCTAGCTATATCAGTAGTTTGATTAATCAGGACACTAGTTCTAGCTATATCAGTAGTTTGATTAGTCAGGACACTAGTTCTAGCTATATCAGTAGTTTGATTAGTCAGGACACTTGGTCTAGCTATACCATTAGTTTGATTAGTCAGGACACTTGGTCTAGCTATATCAGTAGTTTGATTAGTCAGGACACTTGGTCTAGCTATATCATTAGTTTGATTAGTCAGGACACTTGGTCTAGCTATATCAGTAGTTTGATTAATACTTGTTCTTTTATCTCATTATTATGCTGTATCATGAGTAGAATATCTAATTTCGTAAGGGAAATAAAGTGTGGCAACTCTTTTGTATTTGTTAGACAACTCTTTATGTATAAACATTGATTTGCATACCAAATCTTAATTACTAATAAGTTTTCTAAAAATAAATATTTCATGTAGTATTAGTGATATTTGTTTCGTATGTATACAGTATCAGTGAAAATGTGAGATTAAAGACATAGTTCTTGATTTGATTAATTGTTTGTCCTATATTTAGCACTTTTAATTGCCCAATACGCTAGTTATTGTTTTCTTTTTTCTGTATTCAATCACAGAGAGTGAATCTGCAGAGAATCCTGCCATCTCTATATAAGGAATGTGTCAACCCTGACATGGTGCCCTTTACATTGCCCAGCATACTGCTGATAGCAGAACAGTCCACTGATAGGGAGTACAACTCTGTTGTATTGCCTGGCCTTGTCCCATTGTTTCAGATGAAGGAACCCATTCAGGTATGTTAAGTGCACTAATTTTAAAGCAAAACAAAACAAAATTGAAATCTTTTATTTAATAAATTTTGCTTTTTAAATTATTTATATTTTTATTCATCCTTTAATAAATTTTAAAAGTAATTATTTATAAATTAATTTTGAACATTTGATGCATCTAAATTATTGCAGATCTCTTGCTTGCAAATCTGCATTTTTTTTCTTCTTCAGATCCTGCTGATCTTCATGCAGAACATGAGCCTTTTGTTGAAGAAAACACCACAAGCAGACATCAAGACCCATGTGCTGCCCATGATCTTCAGAAGTTTGGAGGCTGATACACCACAGCTACAGGTACACAAACAAAACAGCTACAGGTACACAAACATCACAGCTACAGGTACACAAACATCACAGTTACAGGTACACAAACACCAAAGCTACAGGTACACAAACACCACAGCTACAGGTACACAAACACCACAGTGACGGATACACATACACCACAGCTACAGGTACACATACACCACAGGTACACATACACATACACTATAGCTACAGACACATACACTATAGCTACAGGTATACATACACTTCAGCTACTGGTACACATAAACAAACACCACATCTACAGGTACACAAATACTAAAGCTACATGTACACAAACACTGCAGCTACTTGTACACATACACCACAGCTACAGATACACAAACACAGACACAAGAAACTGAAAATCAATCATTTTTAAATTGCTGTGTTACACCATGAATGTGGAAATGCAAACAAGGATAATTATTCTTGTCTATCTATCTGGTTAAGTTTTGCATTTAGGTTACTTTTTAGGCACTGTGGTCAGGGCATTCGCATTTATATTTGTGAACACTGTAAAGACTTTTGTTTTCTTCCTATCTTTGATTTTCTTTAGCTTAACTTCTGAAACTAATTTATACTTTAATTGTTTCATCTAAATGCCATCATCAAAGTATGCTAAGATGGGGATATTTGCCTATCCTCCCATAATAAATAAATTGTAGTGTCTGTACAGTTTTACCAATATGGCAACACTGCATATTTTTTGGACATAAACTTCTGTGAAGCTAACCATGATGCTGTTATGAGAGATCAGTCAGATTTAAGAATTTCTATCAACTTAGTGTTCTCCCAATTTCTTGGCATGCTCAGGTATTTTGAATGTACCAGTAGATTTGCTCTTGAATGTCCCATTTGCCACCACTGCTATCCACCATCTGTCAAGCCTATTCAATCTACACAAGACATATAAATAATAATCACAGACCTCTGCCATGTTTGTCATTGAAATTAGTTATATCATTTATTGACCACCTCCAATAAACATGCATTAACTTTCTCCATTTTAAATCAGAATTCAGCTTTTCTCCTGACAAGAAAATTCAGAATTCTCCATATATTCGATTTTTTTAACATAATCTTGGATCACTTTTTAAAAATGGTCCATCCAGTCCCATTCCGCAACAATCCTTGTAAAACATTTGTTCCATATATTACTTAATACACGATCATTGTAAAGAGTATTCTGATTGGTCAAAGGTTTCTACTCATCCAGTAAATCTTCCAGTAGCAGAAACTGATAGAAATGGAAGGAAAGAAGCAAGCTTACAAAACATGGTGTCTTAAGTTTTTGAGAGAGACCAGAACACAAAAATTTTGGATAAAGGTTTGAAAAATGTGTGGAAATGGGAATGGCTCAAGCAGACAGTCTATGGATATGTTGTTGGTCAGTTCATAAGAAAACCAAATGACAGAGAACTAGTATTTTGTGATCTTTGCAAGAAAGATTTGAATTAGTCTAGTCACGGTTGGAAGAGTTCACCTCCATAAGCAGCTGCACACAGAGAAATTGAATAACCAAAGTACAAATTACAGCCAATACAAGGAGGTACTTGAAAGGAAAAACCTGTTGAGAAGGAAAAGAAAAGATTGAACAGTAAAGTCAATGGTAATAAAACGGAAAGCATAAGTTATCTTTGCCAAGGCTGCAAAAAGAGCAAGACTGGCATATCAACAGGTTGTGTCTAGTGAGAAAAAGACAAGTGAATTTATGTGATTATTTCTATATATAGTTGATAATTTTGTTGTTTTATTTTACACATTTTTACTGAAAAGATAAAACTGTAATATGTGTGTGCGATATGAATTTTTTACATAGGTTTAAAAAAATTTAGTCATATGTTTATGATATCTGCAGTGTGGCAGTTTATAATGATGTCAAGCACTGGGGCATAGTACTGCAGACACGTAGCATTATGTGCCACCCAGTCACATTATCCTGACACTAGGCTGACCAGTCCTAACACTAACCTGAAACTAATATTATATTTTGCTGCAAAAGTTGACATGCAACAAATCATTGTGCCTAAGTTATTGTGTGAACACTGACATGCACATATAATAACTTCATCATTAATATTATTGGAGAACAAGTTCATATCACGATGAATATTGTGAAATTGTTCAAGTATGTTTTAAAGGTTTGGTAAGTTTGTTATTTTTTAAAATGATTTTGTGTTTTGGAATGATGTAGGGGTGAAACGATTCACCCATGCTATGTATTGATATGATTCATGATACACAGCCTGCGATACAATACATATGAATACACATATGAACTTGATGGTTATTCCATCTTTGGATGGTAGGTGGTGCCCTATTATGTATGTTGACATATTGGATGTATTTCCAGTATGCAGACTACAGACAGAGATATAGTTGTCATATATTTATATGCAATTCTCATCAATGGCAGAAAACAAAATTACTTTCAAAACAGACTACCTGTTGGTTGTCAGTGGGTTTTACTCAGCGTTTTAGGCCATTTAGTGGTGGCTCCATTCAACTCACTTTAGCCACCAGGTCCTTTGTTTTATATGGAATGGATACTTTGAAAACATCTGATTACAGATTTCATGTCTAACTTAAACTTGGAAGACATAATGATGTTATCTTCAAAACAGAAGAAACAAAGCAATTTCCTCTTGTAAAGAAAATCTCATCTGAAACAAATCAGGATACGGGAATGAGGATAAATACCAACAAAATCTATCACATTGTACTTCCTGCCGATGCAAAAGACTGCTGTGGCCACAGGTACTTGTATTTGTTAGTGACAAAAGAAAATGCCACCCAGTCCTATTCTGTAATTATTTTTTTTTTTACACAAGGTAATAAACTTGAGAGCTTTGAAATCTGCCCCTTGCTGATTCTGTGCTAATTTTATTTATTCCTTTGGCACCTTCATTCACTGGTTAAATATCTGTGCATAAAAATAGAAATTCCATATTTGTTCCCCATTTACAGCTTAAGGAGTGATGTTGCAAGGATTTTATCTTAAGTGGGACTTCACCCTTTGTCACCGAAATAAGGGGAGAGTAGAAAAGGAGGGGGAGGAGGAAACAGTCTTAGTTCAGTATTTACCTAACACTTCAATATTTGTCTCTTTCTTCTTGCTCCATTTTCTTTGAGCTCTGCTGAAATCAAAATCTTTAATAGATGTCACTTCTAGTTGTATAAGTATTAATCTGTTAATTATTTCTGAACATTCTGAATATTGTTCAATGCTTCCTTCAGAACTTGCATATGCATGGATAGCTTTGTCAGCTTGAAGATGTTGGATCTTTATGACTGTTATCTGCAATTTTCCAGTTCACAGATATTAACTTTTGGATACATCTGCTCCAAAATAGGATTTTTCACTAACATAAACTTACTTTCTTGAATCAGTCGTTTATTGACTACCATGCCAGATTTCTTATCTGTTCCATAATGCTGTAATTTAGTCCATTAATGCCATAGTATGCTTTTGCAAACAGAGGTATTCAAATATTTTTTCAGCATATGATCTGCAAGGCTAAATTGATCGATAAAAAAAATGAAAATTGCATTCTTTTATGTTATCGGTATTTTAATTAGGCTCAGTATTCTCCGCTTTCTACAATTAAATTTTGAAATACCGCACAGAGAGAGAGTGAGCATCATGTCATCTGTCTATCCAAAGTGGTTAATAAATGATGAGTCAAGTTTTTCATTATAGCTGTGGAATACATTTGGAATGTATCCTATATGCTGAACACGTTGCTGAGTTAAGATAATTAACATAGAATGGGTGGTGGCAGATTACAAATTATGTCACTTTGTGTTGCAAATGGTGAATGAGTATTCTCAATAGGTTTTTTCATTCTTACTAATAAAAATGAAGGCCTGGGGTTGCAAATGCTGTTTCAGATTAATTCTATATTTAAAGAATAATGAGGCAAACTAATAATAATTATTCATGACTGCTGAAGACTCAAATACCTTAACATATGGTGAATATTTTTTTGTATCGATTTTCTGTCTCTTGTATCAATATGTGTATTGTTACAGCAAAATTTTTGATGCATTGATGACTTGTTTCACTCATAGAATGAAGTAACATCTTTGCAATATATTAAGATTGTAAGGTCCACCAGGAGCAGTTTTGTATGAGTGTACAAAGCATTTTTGGCTGGGGGCCTTTGGCCACCTGTCATTGAGACCCATTGGGTGAGGCTCCCCCGCAACATTTTTTCAGGTTTTTTTTAATGGGGGACCAAAATCATGTATGTCAGTAAAGGTGATTAGTATTATTAGAACTTGACTTCTAATAGAGAAACTAATAGTGCATGGAACAACCACTTACCACCAGTCACTGTCTTGGCTGACACCAGGCGCTGTTTTGGCTGACACAGTTACTGTCATGGCTGACATAATCACTGTCTTGGCTGACACAGTTACTGTCATGGCTGACATAATCACTGTCTTGGCTGACACAGTTACTGTCATGGCTGACGCAATCACTGTCATGGCTGACACAGTTACACTCATGGCTAACATGGTCACAGTCATGGCTGACACAGCCACTGTCTTGGCTGACTGCCCTTAAGATCATTCACAATAATAGGTTGTGTAAGTTAATGCTAGCGACAAAAATCACTGCAAATGTAATTAGAATAATTAAAAGAAAGCTGATGTAAGCAAATGTAATATCATTGCCTGATAATTTTCTCCCAATATGTGAGACACTTAGTGTTTTTATAAGTTCATGATACTAATCTTTGCATCAATTTTTAATAAGCCACTGGTTGAATCCATCCACCCACCCACTCTAGTTCATCTGTCTAATCTTGACCATCCATAACTGTTGATCACCTGTTATTTTCATATTTGGATGAAATTGGGTGGATAATCTATCATTACGGATTCTTTTTAGTGCTACCAACTTTTCTGATCAAAATGTTAAGCAGTTTTTATAAGGCTAGGTTAAGCTACTAGAAGCGTTAGTTTGGCTGATGTCAATCCACTCATTTTATAACCATCTTGGCTGACACAGTCACCTTCTTGGCTGACACAGTCACCATATTGGCTGACAGAGTCAGTCTTGGCTGACACAGCCACAGTCTTGGCTGACACATCACATCCTTCCCAATTTTTGACTCTCACTAATTTTCACACTAGTTGACCTTGTTGACATACTAAACACATGAAATGCATAGGAAATGAGAGGATAGAGAGAAATTGGAACAAAGGCATTTCAGATATTTTTATATAATGGAATAAAATGTTTCTGCTAAATTGGCAATATTTGCACATAATATTTGAAAAAGGCGGAAATAAATGTAACAGAAAATAATTATATCAATATATGATTGTCCTTTTAAAAATGGTCCCCCACTGCAGTTTTCACCATTTATTGTTGGTTCAACAGTAAAGGTCAGAGTAAGAAAATATCAGACATGCTTTGAATTGCCTATTAAACACTCTATGCACACTAATTAGACAAGTGATTCTAATTCTATACACACTAATTAGACAAGTGATTATTAAATACTCTATACACACTAATTACACGAGTGATTATTAAACACTCTATACACACTAATTACACAAGTGCTTATTAAACACTCTATACACACTAATTAGACAAGTGATTATTAAACACTCTATACACACTAATTAGACAAGTGATTATTAAACACTCTATACACACTAATTAGACAAGTGATTATTAAACACTCTATACACACTAATTAGACAAGTGATTATTAAATACTCTATACACACTAATTACACAAGTGATTATTAAACACTCTATACACACTAATTACACAAGTGCTTATTAAACACTCTATACACACTAATTAGACAAGTGATTATTAAACACTCTATACACATCAATTACAGCACATTTAGCTGATATTTGGACCTTTGAACAAACATGGTATTAATCAAATCTCATGGTACACATTTGTCATGTAGCCAATCCAGAAATAGAAAAATTACACAGTGGTCTCAATGCCATGGATAAGAGGGACTTTTATCTCAAGCATTTTATCATGAGCCACTTTCTTCTACAACATATCAAAGTTTGTCCCAACCAGCAGATTGCATTGAACAATGAGCAGATGGTCATGTGTGTTTGTATCGCATTTGGAAAGTTGGCAGTATGTGTATAACATGATCATCAAAATGTACTGATTGTTCAACATCATGGACAGCAGTTTCTTTAAAAGATCATATATGTTTCAGTTACCACTTGGCTGTTTCAGTTGATTATTGTTGGGCACTCAAACAAACACACAGTATTAAGGATTGATCTTGGCAAGTGTTAGTTTGGACTCAGTCTGGTTGTAGAGTTACTTTAAACATTCATGTTTTTGTTCTCTTTTTATATTTTTTTTTAACGGTTAATCCATGAAATACAATAGCTATATATATGTAGATTTTGATGTGTCAATCTATGAATTTTAGTACCCTTGAAAATGTCTTAATTTTTTCACAAAATCTATAAAAGAAATTGGTACCCATTAAAATCAAACAAAATGCAAATTAGAATTAAAGTTACATTGGTTGTAATAATTGTTAGAACATTTAACAGACCCATCCATCTTGGTTCTAAATTTTACAGTGACTGAGAGCCTGACAATCAGGCTTTGTAATCTCTCCTAAAATCCAACACTGCCTGCATCCTTCACCTTGCTGATACCAGTCATGACTCTAAGGATCACTTACTTTCAGTCAAGAAGCCTTGATGCTGTGTTATGAATACCTTATAATGTAGGTGGGGTGTTTTATGAAGGAAAAAAACCCCATAAACTATGAATGATATACTAGTAAATTCTGTTTTCTTACTATATTTGCTAATATTTCAAGTTAATTTAAATTTTCTTGTACTTTATTTTATCCAGATATTTATTACTTCTTTTAGACCACTCCAGTGACGGGCAGTCGCAGTTTCGAACCCTGGCCAAGTCATACCAAAAACTTATAAAAATGGTACAAGCAGCTGCCTTTCTTGGTGCTCAGCATTAAGAGTTAGTGTTAGGAACAGTCAGCCTGGTATCAGAATAATGTGACTGGATTGGATGCTACATGTCTGTGCCATGATGCCCCAGTGCTAGACACCATAAACTGCCACACTGCAGACATTGTAGTGATATGACTAAAAAAAAATTAAAGCTACATTAAAAATCCAAATCACACACACACACACACATTGCTTCTTTGCTGGGTTCATTAAGTTTGTAGTGCATTTTATAGCAGATATAAGTTATTTTGAAATTGTTTAAAATCATGAGTGAAATGTTTAATAATGGAAGCACATACCTTACATTTAAGAAGTAGCCTGTGAACAAAACTTTACATTACATGGGTGCTTTTACAGGGCCAGTCTGCAGCTAGGCTTGGATTTCATCAAAAGACCGTGAGTGTAGATATAAACTTCACAATTTGATTGGTCAAAATTTCAGTCTGACATAAGTCTGACCAGTCAAATGTCCCAGGTCAAGACTTAAAAGTTAAGACCTGACCAACAGAAGCTAAATCTAGACTGAAATTTAAGTTTAGAATTATATGATCTGAGTTATTGAAATTTAATTTTGATTTATAATTGATTCAGTCATATGTATTACATCTAGATTTAACTTAAGACTTGTGTTGGTGAAATTGAGGCCTGTACTTAAACATAGGAATGGAATCCAGCAATCTAATTGGCTGAAACATACGTCTGACAAATGTCCTAAGTTTGGATGTAAATTTAAGACTTCTTTGGATGAAATTTAAGACTTATCCAAATAATGCCCTGAATTGTAACTTTAGTTTTTACAGCGGTATTTCTGGTAACAGAGTCCATGCTGTACACAAATGTTTGGGCAATGTGACTTCTCTCACCCACCTGAATCGGGCAGAGTGGGTGGCAAATAGGTAAAATTAATTGTAGAGTAGTGAAAAATTTTAAACACATAAAACATCTTTTTTTACTGAAGCTTCCCAAGTAGTGTAGAAAAAGAAAGAAATACTCATTAAGCTGTATGAAAATGAAAAAAATTCTTAGTTTGATTCAGTAAAAAGGTGGATTATAAATGGCTTTAGTTTTACAAATGATGATAACCTTGAAAATAGGTGACTGTCAAAAATGGGCTATAGATATTGAGGTAGAAGTTTTCTATTCCACATTTATAGGCTGAGGATGATTTATTTAATAAAACAAATTTAACTTTACCACAAGTCACATAAGAAGTATTCTACAGAGAAAAAGTTTTCTCTATAATGAAACTAACCACTACACTGATTATTTTGCATGCCCATTTCTTCTTCAAAGAGAGTTTTTTTTTTTAAAATCATTATTTTATCTGTATTCCATAAAATAAATTATCCTCTTTGATTGTGAATATTGGGGTTGTGTAGAAAATTATGATGTCATCAAAAAATTTCCTACCAGATTATGACATCTGAAACCAACTCCAGGCAGTCTGCTCAAGACAACCAGATTATGACATCATGAAACCAACTCCATGCAGTCTGCTCAAGACAACCAGATTATGACATCATGAAACCAACACCAGGCAGTCTGCTCAAGACAACCAGATTATGACATCTTGAAACCAACTCCATGCAGCCTGCTCAAGACAACCAGATTATGACATCTTGAAACCAACTCCATGCAGTCTGCTCAAGACAACCAGATTATGACATCTTGAAACCAACTCCAGGCAGTCTGCTCAAGACAACCAGATTATGACATCATGAAACCAACTCCAGGCAGTCTGCTCAAGACAACCAGATTATGACATCACGAAACCAACTCCAGGCAGTTTGCTCAAGACAACCAGATTATGACATCATGAAACCAACACCAGGCAGTTTGCTCAAGACAACCAGATTATGACATCATGAAACCAACACCATGCAGTCTGCTCAAGACAACCAGATTATGACATGAAACCAACACCAGGCAGTTTGCTCAAGACAACCAGATTATGACATCATGAAACCAACACCAGGCAATTTGCTCAAGACAACCAGGTTATGACATCTTGAAACCAATTCCAGGCAGTTTGCTCAAGACAATCAGATTCTGAAATCATGAAGCCAACACCAGGCAGTCTGCTCAAGACAACCAGATTATGACATCTTGAAACCAACACCAGGCAGTTTGCTCAAGACAACCAGATTATGACATCATGAAACCAACACCAGGCAGTTTGCTCAAG
Source organism: Sinohyriopsis cumingii (assembly GCA_028554795.2). NCBI lineage: Eukaryota > Metazoa > Mollusca > Bivalvia > Unionida > Unionidae > Sinohyriopsis > Sinohyriopsis cumingii. The sequence goes on from CM068834.1 coordinate 25,526,670, forward strand.
ACAACCAGGTTATGACATCTTGAAACCAACTCCAGGCAGCCTGCTCAAGACAATCAGATTATGACATCTTGAAACCAACTCCAGGCAGTCTGCTCAAGACAACCAGATTATGACATCTTGAAACCAACTCCAGGCAGTCTGCTCAAGACAACCAGATTATGACATCTTGAAATCAACTCCATGCAGCCTGCTCAAGACAACCAGATTATGACATCTTGAAACCAACTCCAGGCAGTCTGCTCAAGACAACCAGATTATGACATCTTGAAACCAACTCCAGGCAGTCTGCTCAAGACAACCAGATTATGACATCATGAAACCAACACCAGGCAGTCTGCTCAAGACAACCAGATTATGACATCTTGAAACCAACTCCATGCAGCCTACTCAAGACAACCAGATTATGACATCTTGAAACCAACGCCAGGCAGTCTGCTCAAGACAACCAGATTATGACATCATGAAACCAACACCAGGCAGTTTGCTCAAGACAACCAGATTATGACACCATGAAACCAACACCAGGCAGTTTGCTCAAGACAACCAGATTATGACATCATGAAACCAACTCCAGGCAGTTTGCTCAAGACAACCAGATTCTGAAATCATGAAACCAACACCATGCAGTCTGTTCAAGACAACCAGATTATGACATCATGAAACCAACTCCATGCAGTCTGCTCAAGACAATCAGATTATAACATCATGAAACCAACACCAGGCAGTCTGCTCAAGACAACCAGATTATGACATCTTGAAACCAACTCCCGGCAGTTTGCTCAAGACAACCAGATACTCAAATCAAGACATAATAATGTAAGAGAAGGAGAATGGCAAGATTAACACATTTTTGTGAGGGACATTGTGATACCCCACAGCTGTGTACCTGTTAGCTTGCATTTAACCACATTAAAAATCATAGGGTGAAAATTCATCAAGATTCATATGTCAGTTTTCTATATGGTGACCATATTGCAGAGGGGTGTAAGTTTTGGGAAACAGTGCCGTGTTTCATGGGATTGGGTCAGAGGTCAAATATACAAAAATTGCATTTGCATCAGATTTGAATTTTTAAAATACTTCTTTACCAAACTTTGTACATGCATGCATTTGTTGAAGGAGATCTCAGCTATTAAATTTACAGATTTTGGTTTACCATCACAGGGTATGCTCAGGAAGAAATTTAGTGGCTTTATAACAAAAACCCTTGGTGTTTGCCATGGTGAGCTATTTAATAGCTCTGGTTGTGTTAGATCTCACGGCTGAAAAGCTTGAATTCTTCATTTTTGTTATTGGTTTTTAAATGTCTCTATGTTATTGCATGTTGTATTTAGTCATGGTGCTTTGCTTTCTTTCTAGGAAATGTGTCTGAATATCATACCCACCTTTGCTGACCTGATCGACTACACAGCACTGAAGAATTCCATTGTGCCACGAATCAAGAAGCTTTGCCTATCCACACCAGTTCTAGGTGTCAGTAATATCTGTAACACTGATATACCTGTCCTTTATTAGACAATGTTTAGCTTTAGTAAATAGTCAGATGAGAAGAAAGAATCTATGAGATTTTTCAACATTTTATGACAATTAGATGTCAGAATTTTGAGTAGAGTAAGAGGATTCAAAGTTATAACTATTTGATTGATATATGAGAAGTAAAAAATGAGATTCACTTTTGTTACATATCTGGTTTCAAGCATTAGCTATGATTGCAGCTACTAAATTATATAATGAGTTTTTAAAGTTCTTCACATTTTCTCTCAGTGGGCATTGAATTTCATAATTCATATTTGTGATTTATTTATTGTTGTTTTCATTTCTCAAATTAGAAGAAACAGTCGCTGGGTCAGATGGACAAAGTTGCCAGGTCATTTAATCTTAATTTGATAACCCCCAACAAGGAAATATTTACTCATCAAAGACCAAAAGAGATTATGCAATGGCCTTTTGTCTATCATCTGTCCATCCATTGTTTAGCACAGGTTTGTTATCACTACTCCAGAACTGCTGGGAGAATTGCCATGAAAATTTACATGGTGGCCATCATGAAGATCTTGTATTGACTAATTCTGCAAAATGGATAGTCATATTTAAATGGGTGTTGTTATCTTTAAAAGACTTCATGTGATATCTAGTTGGGACTAAATGAAAAAAGTGCTTAACTGACATCCATTATGGCTGTCATGGCAGCCCTTTTGATAATCTGGTTATTGCAAGTCCTTTTTAATAGTTCGGGATATCACCATTGAGTTTTCACTGAAAGATATCTTATGATATCAAGTTGGTACTAAATGTAAATGGTGCTGATCTGACATCCAGCACTGCAGTCATGGTGGTCAGCTTGAAAATATTGTTATCATTCAACAATTAGTTGTAGAGACAGGGTTTTCAATAAAAGACATCATATGGTTTATAGTTGGTCAAACATCTAGCACTTGGTCATATTTACCCGGGGTTTCCAGTTGAAGACTTGTTGCAATGTCTTATTGTCTTTAATTAAAATGGTGCCAATTAGACCTCCAATATCAGGCCGTGATGGCCATCTTGAGAATTTTGTTATCGCTACTCTTACACGGATGCTTATATTAACACGAGGATTTGACTAAAAATATTTATCACTATACATAGATGGTCTTAAATGAAAATGGCACAGAAGAGATGGACTAAAATCTAAAAATGATTTGCAGATACTTCTCCTTAAATGGATGGCCATACTGACATGGGAAAAATTCTTTCATCCAGTATATAGTTGTTTATATACCAAAACAATGCTGATCCCGATTACAAAATGGCTGCCTTAAATGGCGTTCTGAAAATATATGGCTGTTTATTGCAGATGGATCTGATGGTCATATTGAAATGGTCTTTTCACTAAGCCACTGTAGCAATACATAGCTAGATCTTAATAAAATGGTGCTTACCTGACAAAAAAAACACCATATTGGCCATCTTGAAAATCTTGGTATCATTGCTTCTCTTGCATGTTTGGTGGCCTCGACATGGGAGTTTTCACTAAAGACTTCTTGCAGTGTCAATAAACACTTCTTGCAGTGTTTTATTGGTTTGACTGAAAATGGTGCAGATCTTACCACCAATATGCCCATGCCTTTATAAGGAAGTTTAAAAACCACCAGCAGCATGATACCCAACTGATTCAGAAACGGCTAAGAACCTATGCAAAACCACATCAGATATATGCTATTGTAATCTAACTCTTGCATTACCGTGATTGCATTGACTGCTAAGAGGATATGTAAATCTCACACTGATGAGACATGATCAGTTGAACTAATGTGTCTACTAGAACTTTACAAGGGTAACGAAACTGGTCAGGGATTGTGGGTAACCAGACCATCTTAGTAGATGGGAGGTGATGCTTCCAATTTCGTTCAGATAATGGCTTGTAAACAAGATAACGCAGACAAATATGAATTGTTTTTTTTTTTATCAAACCCAGTTGGTCGATATATCTGAAGAATACACTGAATCATATTTTCCCCCAGATATATTAATTATAGATTTAACCAAACTTTGTGTGTGAGTATATCTTGATATTGTTTGAGAAAAGTTCATTGATCTTCTGTCCATGATATAAGGTCCAGGGCAGAAGGTGATTATGACAACTTTTTTGTACTTTCAGGAATCTTGTGAACATGTTAACTCAGAAATGTCAGAAAATATTTTTGATACTAATTTGGTGTGTTGATGTTTTTCAAGAATGTCAGTGATGGTTTCAACATTTAAATGAATACAAGGACAGAAGAAATGGACTTATCTTGGATTCTTGGAAATTTTGGCCAGTAGAGTATCATTCCCATTGAGTGACTCTTGTCAGATTCATCTTGGTCTTAGTGATGAATGAAAGGATGGGGAGTCATCTTTGTCCAGGCAATTTTAACTTAACATCTCAATCTTAAGTGTTTTTGAAGATTGTTCTGAACACTGTTGCAAGGATTTAAAACATGGAATGACTGGTACAGTTTGAATATTGGTATGATTATGAAAATATGATCGTATCAGCTGCCTTTGTACATTAGAAAAAATGATAAAATGTTATATTACAATTTGACTTGACTGTTTCAGGTTCGGGTGAACAGCTTGCTGTGTCTGGGTAAGCTCTTGGAACACATGGACAAGTGGTTTGTATTGGATGAGGTTATTCCACTGCTGTTCCAGATACCATCACGTGAACCTGCTGTTCTCATGAGCATTCTAGGTAAGGAGCTGTTTTGATTTGCTTCATTCTTGCTTTTGGTCCTTCGTTTCCAAATATTCCTACCTTATTTAACTTTTAGTCAGCACATAATAGCCATTATTATGCTGACATGCCAACAAACACTTGTACTTCTACCTCCATTTTCCATGCATTTAAAGGATGGGTCATTTAATCATCTCTTGTCATGTCTGAAAGTAGCACATAAGGCTTCATTGAGGTATTACGATTGCTGGTGGTCTGCTGTCCTAAGGATGATTGGTGTTTTTTATTAGGCTATATTCCCTTGTTGCTTTCTCTGCATTCCTCTTCTCTTCAAGATGACTGCACTTTGTATTCTGTACAGGGTTGAGCAGAGAGCTTTCCTGGGCAGTGTGTCTGGTGACTTCCTGCTTCAGTGTTGTCAACCTTTTTGATCTCTGCACATTACATTTCAGTTCTGAAAATAAATTTTCTTCTAGCCTGTTCTCATCATACCTATTCAGTTTGTCAAGATCACAATTTGCATAATATGCACTGACTAAAATAAATTTTCCACACAAAATTGCCTATATTCATCAAAATAAACATCCACATAACTGCCATCACATCCTTCAGCGTTGCCTGTACTGTGTTGATCTCTGCATGTAATAACTTCTGTTTTAAATCAGATATTCAGATAAGAAGTTACCATCAAGACTGGTTATTTTGATTAACAATCCCAACAGCCAAAAATTTCAGTTTTCCACGCAAAACTTTACTTTCAACTAATTCCATAAGCACTGCTATCACTTGCCTCTTCAGTACCGACTGAAATTTTTCTCTCTTTAAAACTTTTTTAAAAGAAATGAAATCATGCTGTCACTAATATCATGCCTTTATTTCCTTCTTTTCAAAAGAGAACACATGAAAAATGACTTGCTACACAGTTAAATGCACTCTTCTGTGCAGTGGTAGACCAGATGTAGTGAACATACAAGCAGAATCCTATCCTGCCTGATAATGTTTGTGTTTTGTTCATTCATAGATGACTGTAAATGACAGACAATAACACTTTTTAGATTTTATCTTCAAATAAAAATGATAAAGAAAACATTTGAAATAAATTTATAATGCATTTTTAATGTATAAATATTTGAGAGTTTGTAGTTTTGTCACTTTGAGTTTGAAAACTTGTATGGTATAGACGTATCAACAGCATCACTTAAGATACAGTTCATATAGCAAAATTATGAATGTCCTTTTAAACTGCCTGTAAGGTGATTCTAACAGAATTCACTCTGCTCAGCGACTGTTATGGTCATATATTAGTGTTATGTGCATTCTTGGACACATTTTTCCAAAATGAACTTTCACATCACAGCTGTCATCCTCTTGGAGGTCACATTTTGGTATTTTTCACTGTTGGATATTCATATACTATACTCTAAAGGCCATGCCTGTTTGATACATTTCTCATACAGTTTTAAATAGGAGAAATACAGAATACTTTTTTGGGCTGAGATCAGTCTAGCACTATTTCACTAATTGCACTCTTAGGTGTGGATCAACCAAGCCTAGATTTTCTTAGATTGGGATCAGCCTGGCACACATTCTGCTTAAGTTGGGATTTTAGAAGGCTGGGATCAGTCTAGTACAATCTACTTAAGCTAGCATCAGCCAGAATAGACTTAAATACTGGGATCAGCCTAGTTCAGTTTATGTGGGATCAGCCCAGAATACATTGTATTGCTGGAATCAGCTTATCACAGATTGGGAATCATCATTAGTCTTGTACATTCTTGTACATAGTTTCATTCAGATTATGACCCGCGAGTAGTCCCCATGGTGAGAGAGTCAAATATTTTAAGTATTGATTTTATTATATATATACATTGTGACTTGGTTGAATATTGGTAATAATGAATGAACATTGATATGTGTTGAATTGATGTAAACTTTATTTCCTTATAAGTCTTGTAATTAAACCTTCATACACTTCTGTAGTTTTTTGTGCATAAAGAAAATTTATGAATATCCTTTTTAACTACCTTCTATGTCATTACAGTTCTTTTCTTGAAGTGAATGAATGATTCATTGTGTTGGGATGATTCCCTTACTGTTGTAAAATCCCTCCTTCAAATTCATCAGTCCATGCAAGATTCTTTTAGATGATGCAGCTTGACTAAAATATGCATGAATTTTATCAAATTATGTGAGAGTTTACATCTTGACAATGTTTGAGGTTTTCTTGATGGTCATCTCTCCATACCTTGATGATCATCTCTCCATAGCTTGATGTGTTATGTGTATGTAGTTTAATTATTTGTTTGTTAGATTTTTTAAAAAAATTATTCCATTACATGCTATTGTAATGTAACTTGGTTTACTGGATTTTATATCATCCAGAACTGAGTTTAGTTCTGTTTGACCCAACTGAATTTTTGCATTGATAAACACCTAATAGTAGAAACACTGTATCAAGTTTCTGATCTTGGTTCAGAACCAGTGACAGTTTTGGTCAACAACTTTTTTAAATTTTTATTTTTATATCTTTCTCAGAGTAAGAAATATTAAGTTAAGTCAAGGCCATATCTGGTCGATGTAAAAATTATCATGTAACAAACTTCCATTCCTTCTGGAAAGATGAACTCTTGACCCCCATCCAGAATCTGTTTTGCATCTTAAACTTGTGTATAATTGTTGTCTTTATAAAGATTGTTCATTCGGGCTTAAAACACTTGAGATGTCAGGTTACATTATGTTGTGACCAGTTTGAGTTGGAATTTTATTTTATTGAATTTCAAGTGATTGTTTTCCCTGGAAATACATAAGTGCTGTGCTCCTACAAAATGTTTGGATATAAACATTTATTGGAAGTTAAACTGAATTCAAAACTGGAATAATATTTTCTGTGATTCAACAAAAGACTGTTGACACCACAGCACTTCTCTGACTATTAATGACATCATCACCTTCCATTTTGGATTTCATTGTGACTCCAACTTAGTTTCATTCATGACTTTTTATTACTAGGACTTCTATTTTTTAATTCTTGGATTACTTTTGGATTTGACTCATAAACCATAATTTCTTTTTTCTCATTTTTTACTTGATATTCTAGGGAAATAAATTATTTGTTAAATTTTACAAGCATGTTGTCTTCACTCTTTTCTGTTACTTTTTGTAAGAGCCTAGATTCGTAATAGATGATCATCTCTCCATTCCTTGATGATCATCTCTCCATACTTTGAAGATCATCTCTCTATATCTGGATGATCATCACTCCATACCTTGATGATCATCTCTCTGTATCTGTATGACAATCTCTCCATAGCTTGATGATCATCTTTCTATATCTGGATGATCATCTCTCCATACCTTGATGATCATCTTTCCATACCTTGTGATTTTATGGAGATAGCTTATTGTTTTGGTGTTTATGGTACAGCTACTCCTGTCAGTTACTTAGTCCTGAAGCAATGGGAGTAAAGTGGACTTGTCCATGGGCACCCATGGTAACCATCCTAAGCTGATGTGATGGCAGGATTCAAAACCACACTCATTTTGGCAATGAGTCCTGCACACTAACCACTGAGCCACTGCAGCTTCTGCTTCCATTAGTTGCCTGTTACAGCATGAAGGATGGTGCATAAGGCTTATTCAGCATCCTCAAACCTGAAGGGGGATACTTTATTTATGGAAAATTTAAACATTTAATACTGATACTATTGACTTTTTGCCAAATATAGTTAAATATTGTTTGTCCAGGCACCAATTATCTGTTTTGTTTGCTAATATGGAAAAGACTGTATCCCACTAAATATGATGTTCAATGATGTACTTGTATCTATAATTAAAACAAATTTGCCAGTCATGATGTCACTATAGAACAGAAGTAAAGAAATTAGAAACTGACATTAAAATATGCAGTTATAACTACAATGGCATTGTGAATTACTAAAGAGAGGGAGAGAGTAAGTGCAAATAGAGATACACATTGTGGTTAAGTGAGTTCTACTATGTCATTATATCATAGTCTATTTAATTAAATCTATTTAATTAACTGTCGATCAATAATCAATAGTGATTTAACGTGTGATATAAGACTCATTTAATCTAGATGATTCATCCACTGTTCTGCTTTTTTTGATCAGCTGATTTCTGGATTAGTGTCCTCCAATGGTTCTGGAATAATCAACATTTTACTTTTGCTGAGTGCAGACAATTTTGTATCATAAACATGCTGAACATATTTGTACTGAAAATATCCACACCATTTTCATTATTGAAATTTAATACAGAATTCTTACAAATGAATAAGTTTGTCTTATTATAAGAAGTTACCATTTTGAGAATTCGTCATCATTTCAGGCATCTTGAAGGTGACCATGTCCCATGCTAAGCTTGGCATTACCAAGGAAATCATGGCCACTAAAGTCCTGCCCTTCATTATTCCAGTTGCCATTGATCATAACCTCAACTTGTCGCAGGTTGGTGAGTTTCTCATTATGACACTTGACAATCTCCCATTGATCATAACCTCATCTTGTCGCAGGTTGGTGAGTTTCTCATTATGACACTTGACAATCTCCCATTGATCATAACCTCATCTTGTCGCAGGTTGGTGAGTTTCTCATTATGACACTTGACAATCTCCCATTGATCATAACCTCATCTTGTCGCAGGTTTGTGAGTTTCTCATTATGACACTTGACAATCTTCCATTGATCATAACATCATCTTGTCTCAGGTTGTATTTGTCATTATGACACTTGACAGTGTCTATTTCTCCTCACTGAATGCTAGCAATTAAATTTGACTGTATATCTTAATTAATGCTTTACATGACTCTTGGAAATAAAAGAAACCAATAATACTGTTTGTTTGCACTTATTATAGATTTAAACAAGATATGGAAAACAACATATGAAACTTACTTTTTTCTTTTTAGACTTCAATTTGGTACAGAACAGGCATTTATAGAAAATGATTGCATTTTATTTCAGTTTAATGCATACATGAATGTAATCAAGGAGATGATAGAGAGAGTGGAAAGAGATCATAGGAGCAAGCTGGAACAGTTGGATCAAATGAAACAGGAACAAACGTAGGTTTTGATTTTTTAAATGAGTGTCTGTCTATGCTACTTTCCTAGCAACTGATATATATGATCGACCCATATATTGTCTCCTTGATCAGCACATTGCAGCATATAGATGTCATTTTCCTTAAAGGAAACATAATTGTTGTAGATAAATTGAAATTTGTGGTCAATAATGTTATGCCACAACTTGCGCTTCTGTTATTTCAATAAATAAAATCATTTAATCAGAATTACTATTACGTTTAATACTATAACAGACATTATTTAACATCATTATTATGCTCTTTGTAAGTCTTGATGAAAGGGAAATAGCTATAGCAAATTAACAAAACACTACTCAGCAAAATACCCTTTCATTGCTATTCAGGCATGCAAATGTCAGTTGACATGTAAACAGAATCACATGGGGGGGGGAGGGCATTTGTCTCTCTTTTAGAAAAGTATGCATTGGTATCTTTCTTTCTTGCTTTTAGAAATTATGGTTGTCTAAATAGCTAAATATAATTTATTTAGTTTTAGGATCGATAGTTATATCCAGATGTGGTCAATAATGCTTTGCCACAACTTGCACTTCTGGTATTTCAATAAATAAACTCATTTAACCACAAATACTGATACTATTATTGCTATAACAAACATGTTTTACCATCATCATCATTAGTCCAAATTATTATGATTTATATTTCTTATTAAGGCCCCATATCAAGATGTCAGAGACACATGTTAATCACCATTGCTATCTGTGCATCTCTCCATCTGTCCATTTACACTTCTTGTATCTACCAAAGTACTGCATTCCTTTCACCTGATTGAATGCTGTTTTCTTTATGGTGTTGCTTATTACACACAGATGTACCTTTTTATGGCTGCATCATTCAGGTCTAATTTTAACAATTAAATTGCTTCAGTTGTCATTATTATCATAAACCATTTAATCCTTCTTTTTATATTGGTGATCAGGAGTCTGGAGATAACAAAGGTTGTGGGGCAGCAGGATGATAGTGTGCTGATTAAGGACATTGTACCAGATCAGCCACAGACCATGGTATTTAAAATCTAAACATTTTTTGAAGATTGTGCACTAGAACCTTTCTTGAAAGACCTCCCTTCTGTCAAGAAAGTATGGTCTCTTAAGGCAGGTGGTCTCATAACAGGTCACACCACAATATATAATCAATATATATGTGCATTGAGAATATGGTCTTTCAGGACAGGTGATATCACATAGCAGTGTTCTTTCAAGACAGGTTTTACTGTACCCAAAATTTATTTAAAACCTTATTTTAGTGACTCAGATGCTGTTGTGTTGTTTGAATTTATGTTGTGGTGGAACACTGAAAACTCTGTAAAATTCGATCTCATTTATCACAGCTAAGAAAGGGGAAACATATATATCCTTTTTCTGGCACAGGTATAGGTGGTGACAAGAATAACAATAATGCATTACATTCTGTGTTGAAAGTTATGAAAATATTTTATATCTCTCTCACGTTTGTAAAAAATTTCCTTGACGTGCTAGGCAATCTTGTCTTTTCTGTGAACAAAAAGGTTTTTTCATGAAACTGTCCAAAACAAAAAGACCTTATTCTATGGAGTCCTTGGCTTTTTTGTATGAAACTAAAGGACAATGTTGATGCATCTGTATTTGTTCTGTATTTATGGATCTTAAAACATCCATCTGTCCAAAGAAAGAAATCTATTACATAATGAAGAATTAGCCTTACAAGAAATTATGGCAATTGTTATATGTTTACAGATACCAGATTTTTTTTAGAATATCGTTAGTAAGATTCCAAGCTTTTTGTCACATGTCACAAGATATGTACTTACACTTCATCCTAATTTTATTTTCAACTTTGCATTAAATGTGGTCTATAAGCGATGAATTTCTTCAAATTGTTCCTTTTATGTTTCTCTTTTTTAGTAAGTATATTTTAATGAAAATATTACAAAGTTACTGTTTTCACTACATTTTGCATGGTAAGGGCCAGTTCAGATTCTTTAATATTGTTTATTGCTATAAAGTTGGCATTCCTATTATTTTTGAAGAGGATAATCCCTCACATGAAGAAACACACTGCCAATAGATACTTTTCTTGCAGATGGACCAGTTCCTGTCTGGGTTTGGCATTAGTAATGTCTTGAAAAGGGTTGGAGATGGATCCGATTCAAGATCGACAGCTTTAAGTGGGAGAGTTCCCAATGGCACAACACCCCAAGAGGTAAGGAAGTTTATTTCTGTCTCGACATTATTTTGACAGACAGTGGACAACAGTAGCATGTAAAGACAACCATGTCATGAAACATGACATCCCATAGTATATATCAGCATTGTAAAGTCTTGTTAATTAGAGCAGGAATTTGGGTAAATTTAATAATCTTATTAAAATGGTCAATCAGGATGACTCTAAATGCAGATGGAAAAGTGTAACTTTATGGCAGTTGTATGTCTTGTTTATCATGCAACAACGCTGTGTTGGGCAGATGGGTAGATTGATGGAGGAGACAGAAAGAAAGAAACAGACATATAAATGGAAAGGAAATCAGAGGGGACAAAATGAGACAGCATTGAGACAGAAAGGAAAGGACAAATGGACATATCAGTCATACACATTGATCAATATTTTAATTATAGTACAAAACAACAGTTTAAACTCGGAGAGCTATTTCTAATGACCTTCTAGCGTTAAGTGAAAACAAAATTAGTTATGCAGTCTGTACTGGTAATCAAGGTTTCATTTTTTTTAAAATTATATTTGCGTTACACACATACTGGGAATCAGGGACATACTTTCATATACAGATTGTTATATTTGGTTGACATGGATACTGTGGATCAAGGACAAAGTTTCATGTACAAATTGTTCTGTTTGGTTGACACACATTATGACTTTAAAATTACATACATTACATAAGCCTGACACAAAAATATTCATTTGGGATGCTGCACAATCCTGACTAAACAATGCCAAGCTGGCTCATATAACTGGTATAGGTAGAAACATGGTCAAATCTGATGAAGTGTTTGTGCTCCTTGAGACAAAAGATAAAAGGTAAAGATGTTGCAAAAAGCTTCCAAACTGCCGTACTGCACAAAGCCAGAAATGTATAAATCTCTTTTAAAATGTAAAAAAATGTTAGATCAAATGCATCCCAGTAGGCATCCAGTGGCAAAGACCTCCGGTCAAATGCATCCCAGTAGGCATCCAGTGGCAAAGACCTCCAGTCAAATGCATCACAGCATGCATCCTATGGCAAACAGGTTGCCTCCAGTAATCACCTTATGAATTGAACTATTAAAGACAATTATATAAGGAATCTATGCTAAAACAATGTAATCTGACACTATCATAATAGCAGTAAGTGATAATAATTGATGCATATAAAATTAGGCATATTAACATTTAAGGTTACAGATGTCCACTTTCATAAAATCGATGCGTATTCTGCAGTTCATAATGATGTGATTATTGCATTGTGATACCACTTGTAACCTGAATGTATGATAGCACCATGTGATAGATACCGCTTGTTATGACATGTATCATAGCAATGTGTCATAGATACTGCTTGTTACTGGCATGTATCATAGTACTATGTCATAGATACCATTTGTTATTGGCATGTATCATAGCACTATCACAGATACTACTTGTCACCTGAAGGTATCATAGCACTTTGTCACAGATATCACTTGTTACCTGAATGTATCATGACACTATTTCACAGATACAACTTGTAACATAAATGCATCATAGCAGTGTCATAGATACCACTTGGTACCTGAATGTATCAAACAAATGCTATTTCACAGAGACCATTTGAAACATGAATGTATCATAGTACTGTCACAGATACAACTTGTTACCTGAATGTATCATAGCACTTTGCCAGATACCACTTTTGACCTGAATGTTTGACAGCACTATGTCATTTATACTACTTGTTATCAGAATGTATCATAGCACTCTTATAGATATTAGTGTTACCTCATTGTATCGTAGCATTATGGTATCATAGATATCACTTGTTACCTCATGGCATCAAAGCACTATAACATCATGAATATTATTTGTTACTTCATTGTGTCATAGCACTATAACATCATGAATATTATTTGTTACCTCATTGTGTCATAGCACTATAACATCATGAATATTATTTGTTACCTCATTGTGTCATAGCACTATAACATGGTAGATATAACTTGTTACCTCAACATATCATTTTACTATGATGTCTTGGATATGACTGTTTACTTCTGTGTATGATAGCATTGCCATAGAGATCACTTGTTACTTCTATGCATTGTGGCACTATAATGTCATAGATGCCACTAATTCAGTGTATGATAGCATTGTCATAGAGATCATATTCTGCAGTGAAAAACACTTACCATACACATATAGGAATGTGAGAAAAAGCTATCACTTCCCTGACAATGCCAGTACAAATTGTGGCAGAATTATGGTTCAGATGTGCACAAAGATTTTGTTTTAAACAGCAAGTCATATTTAAGAAGGGGATATTGTGCAGTACACATGCACATCAAATTTGGGTAGGGGATATTATTGTGCAGTTCACATGCACATCAAATTCAGGTAGGGGATATTATTGTGCAGTTCACATGCACATCAAATTTAGGTAGGGGATATTGTGCAGTTCACATGCACATCAAATTTAGGTAGGGGATATTATTGTGCAGTTCACAGGCATGTCATATTTAGGTAGGAGATATTGTGCAGTTCACAAGCATATTTAGGTAGGGGATGTCATTTTCAAGTGCATAGGCAAATAATATTTTGGGAAGGGATATTATTGTGCAACTTGTTTCATAAATTCTGTGTTTCAATTTTTAAAGGTTCCACTGACCCTGGAGGATAAACAACGAATGGCTAAACAAAAAGAACAGGAACAATTGGTGAAAACTAAGAAACCACTTCAACCAAAATCAACTTCTTCCAGTTCAACGACTCCTGCTGCTTCTTCCAATAAGTCCAGCTCTAGCACTCAGATTAAGGACCTCACTACTTCACTGATGAATTCAAATGTTATGGGTCTGCAACCATCAAATACAGCCAGTAGGACTAATTCAACAGGAATGACCCCAGGTTTTACTTCTGGGTCAGTGAGCATATCTTCCACAGGATCTACAATAGGTCAAAGTTCATTCATTATGTCAGGTGGAGGATTGGGTTCCCAGAGTTCAGTGAGTTCATTTGGAAGCCAGAGTTTGATGAGTGTGCAAAATTCTCAGGCCAATAAGCCTATAGATATATCAGCTTTTGATACTTTGTTGCCAAACAATTCCTCCCAGCCAAAATTACCAATAAATCAGTTGAGGCAACAACAGCATGTAATGGGGATGTCTATGCAAGGGGGAATGATGGGAAATCCATCAATGACAGTCAATCAGAGCCTGATGGGAACTCAAGGAATGAATGTTAATCAAGGCATGATGGGATTGCAGTCTGGAGGAATGAATTTTGGAGCATTTGGTGGTCAGGGTATGAACACAGGATTTAGTGCATCAGGAAATACCAACATGTTGAACTCATTTGGATCACAGCCAATGAGAGGGCAGAATAATCTGTTTCAGCCCCAGCCCTCTCATCCAGTGGGAAGTCAGAACACAACATCCACTTTGTCATCACAAGATCTGGCAGATTTATTAGGATAGGACATTGTTGAAATTTCTCAATGTTTGTGAAAAATATATATTTGTGTGTGTGTGTGTATGTGTGTGTATCATGTAAAAATAGCAGGGTTGCATCTAGGACATGTGATCATGCAAATTCTCCCCCCCCCCAAATTTAAGATTTCCCGCAAGAATGCAGGCAAAATCGCACAAAAAATAAGAAATGTGTGCATTTTTTTGTTAAGAATTTAATTTTTTAATTATTTTGCTATAAAATTCCCAGTTGTCACTCGACAGATATGTTGTTCTTGTATAGTTGTAAATACATCACATATTTATGTGTGTCATGTGTTCAGTTCTGATTGGTTAATAACCGGGTTCCCATGCTACCGGGAAATCTGGAAAAAGTCGGGAGAAATGATAATTTTTTTAACAACCGTGAAAAATTATTGAATTTTGCAAATATTAATGAAAGTTGGGAAAACTCAGGAATTTTCCGCCACCACTTGACACCCGAAACAATAACGTAATTGAGTCGTAACTAAACTGATCGTGAGTTAAATTTATCGAGTTCTAACCAGAATATTTGGAGGGTGCAGTATGGATCATTTGGATGCTTGCAATAAACATATATACTGAGTTAATCCAAATGCTCAGTGGATTAGATTCATCTAGTGGACTTTTATTTTCAAACTCTGCTCGATATCCATATCTTTCGTTACATAGAAGGTATGATAACCAGTCTAGCATCATAAGAGGCCACCGTGGTAGTGGCAAAGTGTAGCCGCTTACTGGATGGCCAAGCAAACTGACACGTTGTTAGATTGAGTGATACGTGCATAAAATCTACCAGAAAATTATTTTCTCAGAAATTGTGAGTATTTAAATCATTATGTCTTTAATTTGCTGAAAGAAAAGATAAAACTATGACGTTGATGAAATGTTACCTGGTACTCGAGTTTTGCATTGCTAGTCGCATGAGTACACATATCTAACAACCCACATTTTCAAATGTTGTAGAGAAAAAATTAAAAAATATTAAATGAAAGTCATATGCTGGTTGTAATAAAAATACACAAACAAAAGAACACAGTATTCTCCATATTTATATGTTCTGAGAACAACTTCTGGAGTTTTCTTGTATCACATGACTACCACATTGACATGTGCTCCCTGCTTGATAAATCAGACTGCATAGCTGCCAAGTGTCCCGTTTTTTCTGTATTTGTCCCATATTTTGGACCTGAATATTGATGTACATTTTTTTGGCAAAAAATACGTTTTTTATTTTTAAAGAAATTTTGAAAAATTCCTTGCAATTTTCAGTTTAGAACGGGCTCTCAGTTCCATTCTGATAGAAATGTATTGCATGTATATAGGAATACAGTTCTACAATATGATTGGTTCATTCGAAATCGAGGCTACAATGCCTGTCTTTATCCGCCATGTTGGATTTCGCAAACAGTTACTGCTGGCACTGTATCTCATTTTCGTAATATTCAGCTTCTAATCATGTTGAATAGGCAAGCAGAATATTCAGAATTTTCTCCAGGAAAGACAAAAAAACAGAACTAGAAGGACAATTGTGCCGTTTTGTTTAGATTTGTGAAACCATCTAGTAAAGGAGAAAACTCTACGTTTTGCAAATTGTGCAACGTGATTCCGCTATTGGGCACCTATAAAATAAAGAGCACGAAAAGGCTAATAAACATCAGCTTGCTGCTTCATCATACACAACTCAGCCTGAACTTACGATGTATATAAATACCAGAGAGAACCTTGATGTAATTTTATCGAAATTTGGTTTATTAAATTTCTTTTGGAAATTAACCTTCCTCTTTCAGTTACTAGTGTTGCTGGCGATTTATTTCGCACACGTATTCCAGATAGTAAAATTGCAATGGATTACTCATATGCTAGAACAAAAACAGTTCAATAAGAAAATCACACAGAATTAAGATCATCAATGAAAGTTGATACATTCAAATTGATAATGATTGGAAAAAAATAAGGTGTGGAAAAGGCTACTATAAAAAGTCTGTGTCTGAGTGTGTTGCACTCTTGCACCTTCTGAATGGGCATCCGAATGGAATATGGTACAACACATGCATCTTTGACATTAAATAATTATGTAAAGCACTGTCCTACTTTACTGATGGTTGTATACGTTGTAAATAGTTACATATGCATTAAAATTTTAAAAATAAGTATTTTTTCCTCAAAATCAGTATTTTTGTCACAAGAAGTCAGTATTTTTTTGTTCGGGGGTTGGCAGCTATGAGACTGGCCAGATTGCTGGGTTTTTTTAAAAAGTATCTGACTTTCATTTAGTATAATTGAACTTCTGTACAACAACATTAAAAAGGAGTTTATTGCTGATATCACGTGACTATTGGACTTCCGATGTTGTCATTTGAGATTTGTGAAGTCATGTGACTAGTAATGCAAATGGTGAGTGCAGGGTCAGGTTTCATCTATGCCATAACATTTATAATACTTGCCATTTCTGAGAAAATAAATCATTTTCTAACAGTTTGATGTAGGTATTAGTCAATATAATATAAGTTTAAATTTGCTTGGCCCACTGGTAAGTGACTACCATATATCGCTATGCACAGTGGCGGCAAATTGCAAATCTTCGATATGCAATTGCAATGACCCCACACCCCAACCTAAACGTCCAAATATAAAGAATGGGGTGGGAATATTTGGAGGAAACCTGGATTAGTAAATGGACTGCTATTTGTTTTAAGCCAAATTTGTAGTCCAAATTGTTGAATCTCAGAGCTGAAATGAGAATCTGTCATCCCTTGTATTATATATTAAAAAACTACAGGAGTCCCTTTATCAGTACAGGCTTGGGGACTGGTTTAATGAATTACAAGAAGACAAGTTGATTCTACAGAATATTCAGTCCTTGTTTATACAACAGTATATAATTTTGAAGGTCTTTTGTCAAAATTTAAATCAACGCATTTGAAAATGTTTTTTAAATGATGGATTTTTAACCAGATCGTCTTAAGGAGATTATGTTGTTTGATAAATCTAGTTTGGGATTTTATTGGCACAGATAAATTTAGGGCTGAACTCTTTTCGTTACAAGACAAGATTTTAATTATTTGCGTTCATTGGGTTTTTTTTAATATTTTAATAGGAACTGTTTACTTTCTACAAGATATATTTATATAGAATTCTTTAGAATTAAAAGTTTTAAAAGAAACAAAACTAATTTATGTTCATTATGTTGTTCCCACTTAGCAACATAATGCAGGTCAGCAAAATAATGTTAGAATTTTTATTCTGTACATTGAAATGACTTTACATGCCAATTTATAGGGAATATAATCAAACTTGTTTCATGTGATACATTTTTTGGTTTTGTGCATGATCAACTTTTCTGACTTCGATGTTTTGGAGAGTCTTGCTAGAGAAACATCTTTAGAAAATGCATGTTTTACAATCTAAAATATTCATTAATAATATTCAGTAATGGTCATATGTGAACTTTGAAAATATTAATTTATTCCTGGAAATTTATCTTTAGAAAAGCATGAGAACCATGTAATAACAAAGGTCAGAAGAGCACATTTGATACAGAGGCTGGCTTGGTGGGACAACATGTTAAATGGCTAAATCAGTTAAAAATCTGACACTCACTTTTTCATTATTTTAGCAGTAACACTTCTAATAACAGTCAGGGTGCAGAAGTTTCTGTCAATAGGCACAATGACAGTGAACAAACACTTACTCAGGCTAATCCCATATTGGACGATGCTAGTAATGATGTTCTTAAAGATGGCAATGATGAAACTAAGGGTCCATCTAACTCCAAGAAAAAAAGTACTCTTTCAATTCAGACTGGAAACTAAATCAACCATGGCTGGAAATCTGCAAGAAATCTGAATCAATTATTCATGCTATGTCAGTTGCCTATTACTTAGTGAAGGAGAATATTGCTTCTCTAAAATATGGCTCACTGTTGGATTTTGTTGACTTTCTGGGTGTTAGTGTTGGCAACCTGAGAGTTGGAGGAAACACAACATATTCATCAAGGGCTTCTTTAGAGGAAATTCAGGTAAGTTCTTTTATTTTATTTACATTTTTCCTGTTGAAATTTTGATGGAAAAATGGTGTTTACTAACAAGCAACCAAAACATGATCAGTTAAGTTCCAGTCGGTGCCTATCTTGAGGAATCCCCGTGTTAATAAAAATAGCACCTAGCATCGTGATTGGCCAATGAAATTGTGTCCTTTAGCTAGTCATGATAACTTCCTGTCAACGTTTAATGTTGGGTAATGTTTTTCTTTTTTAATTATTCTGGATTATTGGTAGCTGTTTCTTTTGTCATGAAATTCTTTCCTGTCTAGACAGGTCACATTTCATTATCACTGTAATGAGTTTTTGTGTGTTTGAAATGATGATACAGTCGCTGTTGTTTGAATAATTTCCTGAGCATGTAAGGAGTAGCTGTCGACATCATGATACCATACAGTAGTCAGACAAATCCCACTGCTTGAAACTTATATAATGCTTTAGTAAATAAGTTATTATTATTATTTGCTCTGAAGATCATTGCAACAAATAATATTGATCCTGATCTGCTTATATCACAACCGTGCATATGTAGGGACTCATCAATGATGTATATAATACCAACATTTTTTGTTTTTAAAATCATCGTATACAGACAGGCATAATCAAATTCTTCATTCCTATAATTGAATGACTTTAATTAACAGAGAGAGAGAGACTGTAGTGCCATATTATTTTAGTATTTAAACACCTTGATAGGATTTCTTAAAATGACCGAATTTATCACAAGACAACATCCTTAGACACTCCATGGTCTTAGGTTAAGGTTCTTGCACAATTTGCATCTGATTTTGGCCATTTTACTTTGGTTTTTTTTATATACTTTATTTGTTTTACATTTCTCAAATACTTTAACAATAATTAAAGAATAATGATAATAAAATACTTTTATACTTTGATGTATCATCGAGCTTTATTTTTTCCAGGATTGATTAGCAACAGTGATAGAATGAGTTAATGCAGAAAGTACGATGTAGTCCATTCATTAGCATCTTAACTGATGAGAGTATAGATATTTCAAATACCAAGAAGCTGGTCATTTATGTATGACCCAAAACATGTTTTGACAGTGATCTCTTGCTAAGACTATCATTAAAAGAGAAATGTACCCTAGAGACAGAATGTGCGGACACTGGAAGATAGTACAGGTCTTCTTCAGTTACCATCAGTGGCCATGGTTATGTCATACCAAACTGCTGAGAGAGGATTCAGCAATAAAACTTGAACCAAAACTGCAGGAAGAAGTCATCTAGAAGAAGGGGTTCTCAACATACTCATGATGATTTCAATTGAAGAATGTCTTTCGAGCGACTTCAACTTTAACAAGACATTGGTAGAGTGGAGGATGAGGAAGGACATGAGGCTATTTAGGAAATAGTGATCATATTTGAAGAATAATGCAGTCACAGTTACAGTCTCTCTGGATGCAGATGTATATATGTTTCAGTAAAAGGTTAACTGTTATAGAAACTGTATATGTACTTTCCCTAACTCATTTTGAGCTTTGGACTTTTTCTTAAAAATTACTTTTTGTCATCCATGAAAGGAAAATAAGTGCACTTCTGATTTTCTTAGTATGGGTTTGTAACCAATCAGAATTGAGTATGTGACACGCAAGTAGTACAGGACACTTTTTAAGATTGGCCATAGTAACACTATTTGCAGTCTATGGTTTAATTCTTTAATGGTTAGTGTGTAGATAGAATGTTATTAGAAAACATAAGACTTTGATTTCAGTTTTAAGTGTTATTCTATAATATACAGAAGACATGCATTTAATGTACTTATTATACTTGCCATTGCTCTTTTTGAATACATTGATTTTTTTTTTTACACTGTACTGGAAGGCCACCCCCTTATGGCTACATTGGCCCCCCTTTTTCAGATTCATTTGGGTACAAGTACCCACATTTATCAAATCCTAGATGCAACCCTGTAATAGTATTGTGGAAATTATATAATATGGCCAGGAAGTTGATTAAAAATGAAGGACCAAGTTGGCCAGGGATCACCAAGCCCACATCAGTCTCCTTGAAGTTGATTAAAAATGTAGGACCAAGTTAGCCTGGGATCACCCAGCCAACACTAATTTCCATGGCTGTACAATAGAAAGCTAAACCCGAAAATAGGGAAAATGCAACAAGAAACAAAAAAACAAGGTGCCTACAATTTTAGGATACTTGATGGGGCTGTGAGCATTATCCCAGGTCAGTTAAATTTGTAAAGAAAACTTAGAATGCCTAAATTTGACAAAAGTAAAATTATACTAGGAAATATGTTATAAGATAAGTTTGATTGTATATTATCCTGATGTAATTTTTTACATTAAGCACCATGTGATATCAGTAACTTGGTTATTTTAAACTTTTGTTAAAGGGATTAAGTCAAAAGATGTATAAAAAATTACTACATTTTGTGGTCACAATGAAAAGGCATCAAGTCAATAAAGTGCTACATTTTGTGGCCACAGTGAACAGGCGTTTTGAATAAAGTGCTACATTTTGTGGCCACAGTGAAGCATTTTGAATAAAGTGCTACATTTTGTGGCCACAATGAACAGGCATTTTGAATCTTCAAGAGCTTAACTATGCAAGTTTCATGCTATTCTGGAAGCCCTTTTCTAGCTTATAAATTTATCTGTAGTTATTCTGCTTTAAAAAAAAACAAATTTAATGAAACTAGGAACAAGTGGATGAATTTACTTGTGTCTTTTTATGGCCCTTAGATTGAGGACATCAGGCAATTAGGTTGTTCATGTTTCTATTGCCCTTAGACTGAGGACATCTAGCAATTATATTGTCCATGTTTCTATGGCCCTAAGATTGAGGACATCCGGCAGTTAGGTTGTCCATATTTATATGGCCCTAAGATTGAGGACATCCAGCAATTATGTTGTCAGTGTTTCTGTGGCCCTAAGATTTGAGGACATATAGCAATTACGTTGTCCATGTTTCTGTGGCCCTAAGATTGAGGACATCTAGCAATTAGGTTGTCAGTGTTTCTGTGGCCCTAAGATTTGAGGACATATAGCAATTACGTTGTCCATGTTTCTATAGCCCAAAGATTGAGGACATCTAACAATTAGGTTGTCACTGTTTCTATGGCCCTAAGATTGAGAACATCTAGCAATTAGGATGTCATTGTTTCTATGGACCTAAGATTGAGATTGAGGACATCTAGTAATTAGGTTGTCATTGTTTCTATGGACCTAAGATTGAGATTGAGGACATCTAGCAATTAGGTTGTCATTGTTTCTATGGACCTAAGATTGAGGACATCTTGCAATTAGGTTGTCATTGTTTCTATGGACCTAAGATTGAGGACATCTTGCAATTAGGTTGTCATTGTTTATATGGACCCAAGATTGGAGGCATCTAGCATTTGGGTTGTCATTGTGTATGGTTGTGTCTTTTGATTGTGTTAAAGTTTATTTTCACAGCACTTGTAAATTGATAAACCGATTACCTGAATCAACTCCTATCTGGAATATAATATCATCACATACTCCCCTTCTGTCAGTACCACTTCTGCCCAAGGGTTAAGAATTGCAATCGAGACACATATTGGATAAACTATTGGCTTTAAGTTTATATTCCAGATTTTCATTTTTGGAATATAATCATAGTGTCATTTAGGGTTTTCATCAGTTTTTGGTCCCATGTCCCTCAGATCCTGACTCAAGGAGGCATGTTTTTTACCATTATTTCTAATGGAAACAATTATTTGTCCCTTTGAAATTGTGTCGTCTAGATTTGGGGGACATGGGGACATTACTCCTGGCTTACTGGATCCTAGATTTGATACTCAACATCATCTCATACAACCCCTTCTGTCACTACCACTCCTGCCCCTGGGTGGTGTTACATGGTTTAAAACTATATTTTGGACACATTTTGGTTAAAGTTAGTTTTACCAGCACTTGTAGCTTATTAACTCCTTACCAGATCCACTTCCTATTTTGGAATATAATATCAGCACACACTCCTCTTATATTAGTTAAGTACTGCTCCTGCCACTGGATTCTCGGGCTACATCTTAATTTTCTTCAAGTTTCTTTTTCATTAGATATATTTCCTTAACCCCTTTATCAACTCACTTAAAGTTTGGAATATCAATATTATCATTACCCGCTTCTCTCAGTACCACTCAACCCTTGTGGCTTGTTTACATGGTGCGATCATGTGGTCAACAATCATAATGGAAACACATTTTGGTTGAACTTTATTTTTCATCACTTATTTTGTTTTATAACCCTTTTCCAATAAACTTTGAGATTGGAATATAGTATCATCACCCCTATAACAGTACCATTCCTGTCCCTGGTGGGGTCAGAAATTATATTGGGGATTCATTTTTAGTCTTGTTTTTCTTCAGGTTTTATTGTCATGTACATTTCTATAACTCCTTACCAGATTAACTTCATAATTTGGAATATAATATAATCTCATGCCTCCCTTTGTTCAGTGCCACTACTGCCATGTGTGGGGATATGTTTTGGTTAAAGTGGGATTTTTGTAATTCTCTTGCATTTCCATGACTACTTCATGTTTGGATTATAACATTATCATATACTGGCCTTATGGATTTTGCAACTCCAACCCTTCGATCAAGTCCTTGGGTGGGACCAGAGGGTTATAATGTAGAATGAATTTTGGTTAAACTTTTGATTTCAGTTCTTATATTGTGTCCTTATTCACAACAAATTAGGAATATTATATAATCCCAGATTCTGCATTCACCCTAGTATACAGCGTTGTGCACTGGGTTACATCCCTAGATTGAACAAGAAGTGGGACACCTTTTAGGTAGATTTCCTCTACAAAGTAAAGGGGATCTACTGTACTACCCCCTGCATTGGCATCTACATACAAAAACATACAAATCTATATAGCCACACTGCATTACAACAGTTTGGATTTTGTTCATAGCACATTCACCATGGGGAGGGGCTAATTGGGCTAACTCTATTCATGTACACCATTTGAATATTCTTGGTAAAGTTTTTGTGTTTAGTTCAGGGTTTTTGCATGCTATAGATGCAATGTTCTACATGAAATGATGAAACTTGATGAGGGAATGCCTGTTGAGGAGTATTACATGTACACCCACCTAACAAAAGTTGGTCACTATGACCCCTTATTTCATTTACATGGGTTCATTTAATGTTTCAAGTTTATTTATTATGCTCTGTTCAAGCCAGAATCTTCAAACTAGATAACTGCATGCATCTGTGTTATTACCACCGTCTTGCAACAAAGACTGATACTGTGACCTAAATTTCACATCTTATGAGCTTAAAGTTATGTTTTTGCATCAGGACCACATATATGCATCTCTTTTAGTACCACACCTTTTCAAAAAAATTAGATGCAACATACTTTTGACATTTTACTGGCATGGGTTTCATTCCTCCTTTAAGCTCATGACCACATAGGTCTTTTGCACCCTGCACATATAACTTATAGCTAGACTCATGAATTTGGGTGACAAAATTCATTTTATTGCATACTACACCATTTCACAAAAGCTAATCTATGTGACCAATAAGTCATGCTTCACTGATATAGGTTCAGTTTGTATTTTAAGTTTTTTCTCAAGCATGCTTCATTATATATCATCCAACTGTGTAATTGTGTACAGTTGTGTTATTACAACACCCTTAAAAGAAAGAAGGTCACTGAGTTAGATTTTACTATGTTAAGATTTTGAATTAGCTCATCACCAGGTAAGTTTTGAGCATCCTGTATCATATTGCGCAACCTGAAATCATAAAACTTGATAAGTGAATGCATCTTGTTGAGAGACCGCTCAGGTGGCCTAGTGGTTAGAGCATCCGCCTCGGATGAGGGAGATCATCGGTTCAATCCCCAGCCAAGTCATACCAAAGACTTACAAAAAATGGTACTAACAGCTGCCTCGCTTGGTGCTCAGCATTAAGAGGTTAGTGTTAGGACTGGTCGGCCTGGTGTCAGGATAATGTGACTAGATGGGACATCATGCCACATGTCTGTGGCATGATGTCCTAGTACTAGACATCACTATAAACTGCCACACTGCAGACATCGTAGCAATACAACTGAAATTTTTTTAAAGCTATGTCAACATCTTGTTGAGTACTCATATCACAAATGTAGGTCACCATAACCAATATTTCATGTATCACTAAGGGGTTATATGCATCGGGGTATTTGCTTGCCTGTTTAAAAATTACCCTGGGCAGTTGTCTGTTGTAAATTTGAAGGCCTGAATGTCATATTTGGTGCAAGTCTAGTTGTTTTGAAACAAGGCAGCACCAAGGGCTTGCTTTAAGGCAGTACCAAGGGCTTGTTTTAAGACAGCGCCAAGGGCATGTTATTACTATTGCTAACCAAGGACCTTTAAAGGAATGTGAATACCCAGTTCATGAGGCACAAGGCAGCACCAAATACTAATACAACCTGACATGGGTAACTGTGATCCAGGATATGTAATGGAGCCATGAAAACATACATTTTATGAGGCCTAAGGCAACACGAGGCCTTTAGAAACAATATGGTCAATATCACTGACCAAGGACCTATTATGGGTCAGTGTGAAAAGAAAACCATTTCATAATATTTTTACTAGTTAATTTTGTACACTCTGCTATATCAGTACCATTGACTTGATATGCCATGTTGATGTCATCATCATTATTTCATGTAAAACTGTTAAATTCAAGTTTTAATGACCAGTTAGGAAAATGATTGGAGAAAGATAATAGTTGTACATATATGTTTTTGAGTGTTTACCAATGTGGACATCAATATTTCTACACATTCATTCAAATTTCTGAGCTAGTATACATTTGTAAATCAACTGGATTGGTTTGGTTTGGTGTTTTATGGCACAGCAATGCAAACAGATTATTTAGTGTAGAGGCAATTGGAGTAAAGTGCCTTGCCCAAGAACACTGCAGAGTAGCCTGTCAGGCTGATTTAATCATGCATATTGAACCTGCATCTGTTTGATTGTGAGTGCAGCTGGCTAATGGCTGTGCTGCTGCAAAATCCTGCCTCCTGTAGTAACTGCTTGTGGCATAGCAGGGGTCCCAGTTTGCTGAGTGTTTAAGTCTTTACTTTTCATTGCCATTTCACCTCTGTCCACATGGTCTTGGCTTGTGGGTATGTGAGAAAACTTGCCAATAGCTTCCTGTGGGTCAGTGTTTCTTACCAGGGTTTTCTGGGGTTCTTCCTTCACTTATACTGGCCACCATGTATAGTCAGTCCATCATGCACTTAAAAATGGTATTAAACCCAAAACAATGATTACATGATAGAAGACCACTTCAGTTCAATTCTACATTCTTGAGATCATAAAGGGCTGGGGTGCGGTGGGGTGGAGTTAAACAAGACGTGATACAAGGAACAAGAAAAATCTAAAAACATCCATTTTACTATTTTTTTCTTCTTCAGAAATTTGTGCAGTGTTTCAAACTACAAATTCTTTTTTTGTTTTGCCTATGCATTGACTGACTTGTGTAATAAATTGAAAAACAGCTACACATAGCAAAGTACTGACTTGTGTAATAAACTGAAAAACAGCTACACATAGCAAAGCACTGACTTGTGTAATAAATTGAAAAACAGCTATGCATAGCAAAGCACTGACTTGTGTAATACATTGAAACACAGCCATGTATAGCAAAGCACTGACTTGTGTAATAAATTGAAAAACAGCTATGCATAGCAAAGCACTGACTTGTGTAATAAATTGAAAAACAGCTACGCATAGCAAGCAGGTCTTATACAGGGTCTCTACAGCTCTATTTAGTGTCTGCTTTAGAAAGAGTTATGTAGGCCCCATATATAACCTGATATAAAGCTCTATATTGAGTCCATGTTATTTATAGTATGATATGTTTTCAATGTATTCTACTTAATTGGTTACTAATAGGGTATAGGGACTAGTCAGAGGACCATCTGGATATGGACTTTATGAGCAGAGGGTCTTTATATTTAGGTTTGTTTGTACCTATGAACTTGGTTGTTTTTTTACTGAAGGGTTTGTATATGCATATGATTGTGGTAACAGGTTTTACTAAATTAATGGTGATTAATCGTTATACCATTTCATCTCTTTGTCTTGAAACCTACCTTAAAATACACTTGTCAATACAGGACACTAATGAATCTCCAATATAAATTTTTATAGATGAATCAAGCTATGGCTGAAAGTTATGTACATTAGTGCGTATCAAACTTTATACACATGACACCTGTATATAAAGGATAAAGTTTTCCGTTGACCATCCATTATAGAAAGGTGTGTTTGTTTGTGTGTCGTGTATGTATGTATATATGTATGTGTGTGTGTATATATATATATATATATATATATATATATATATATATATATATATATATATATATATATATATGTGTGTGTGTGTGTGTGTGTGTGTTTATTTACAAACATGTAGAAATGATGTATTCACCTGGAGAGCATCAGTAAAGATGATGCAAAAAGCACTAGAAGGAATAAAATAAATCATGGATATTTTTCTGATCTTCTGTTAACTAATATATTTTCTGCTTTAGTGAATACTTATATTTAGGGACAAGCTGTGATTAAATAATTGAATATAAGTTCTGCTGGTCCAGTTGATATATATTTTTATATCAACCATAAAGTCCATGTTTTTTATTGGTACTTTGTGTAGTTATTATACATGCTTCCTGTATATCACTAGCCACAGTTTTGAAATATATATATTTTCAGTCGTATGTACAATTAATATTGCTCTGATAGTTTTGGGTTGAAATTTGTAGTTTATGAATCTAATGAAGAGACATCTCTAAGCTTCAACTCTTAATTTTAAGGGATCAGGGAAGTTTTACATGTGTTTAATGCTTCTATATTTTAAAATTTGAATGAATAGAAAATTGTTTTGTTAAGTACAGTCATATGTATTGAATACCTGTAACCATACTAATTTTTTGTTTTGTTATAATCTAAAATGTACTAACTTTGCTGCCATGATGCTTTATTAGCCATCTCAAAGATTGAAACATAAAAATGTTGAATAAAATGTAGATAGTGTTTATTTGATGCTGCTGGGTCTGATGTAACTTGTCTTTACTTGAGTTACAGTTGATGCCGCTAGGCCTAGTTGAGTTTCAGTGTTTCTGAATTACTTTTGAAGCTGCTAGTCCTAATTTATGTTGTAATTACCTGAGTTATATTTGATGCTGCTAGGCCTAGTTTTGCTTGACTTTACCTGAATTACGTTTTAAGCTGCTAGGCCAAGTTACATCTGGTATAGAGGGAGGCTATTTTTAAATGTTTCTTATCTATTCAGATTACATCTGGCACCTCTGATGTATTGTTATGTAAGAGCTTGTAATATTGAAATGTAGAGAGTATGTTTTCAACGAGGGTTGAATGGAAAATTGTTGATCACCATTATTGTTAATTGACTCTGTACTGGCGTATTTTTGTAAATAAAATTGTTCTTGATTTCACTATTAAAGTTTTTTGTTACGTTTTGGATCACTGGAGCAATTGTACATTTTAAACATATCACTTCAAAAAAATGATACTCGTAATCAAGTGCATTTTGCTACTAAGTTAAATTATAAAGAAATATTACGGGAGATAAACCATGCGGTGCCTGGAAAACATTGTCTTCCGTACGTGGTTACCTTCCCTTGAATATATGGTGAAAGGCCGTCAAGTCGGCTATCAAACTAGCGGCTTCACACGCAAAAAGGATCAATTGGAGGAGGAGAAATAAAAACTTAAAGTTGATGTTCTTTGCGGGTACAGACCAGAGTTTTCAAGTACATATAACACAAATGGAACTCTTTAACGTGTCCAGCTTCAGAGATGAAGCAATTAAGTTACGTACACGGCGGAAGTCTCGTGTGTGTGTGTGTGTTTGTGAGAGAGAGAGAGAGAGAGAGAGAGAGAGAGAGCTAATGGTTCAGAGCCATCTGTTTTATACCCATATATCAAACTTAAATTTTAATGTCGGGTGTTGAAGGTTTTTGATGAAGTAAGTATTGTCACTATTTTAAGAGTTCAAGGGAATATTTTGTATTGTTTTAAAAATTATAATGTCTTGGCCTCTTGGATCTTAAATTAAGCGTCTAAAATTTTAGTTTTGAACAGTTTAAGCTTCTTCGTCTGATTCTGATTCTGATGAAAAAACTATAATCTGTGTGGCCTGTTAGGACGTCCACTAGTCAGCCATACTGGTATAAAGCTATCTGGATAAACGTGTTTTACCAAACCTCACGCTGGTAGATATGTTTCCTCTGTATGGCCTTCCTGGACGTCAGCTAATCAGCCATTGAAATTCCATGATGTACACTGTACACAGACATATGTTTATTTTATCTTTCTTTCCTTAGTTGTTTTGATAAATAAAACAGTACATACAACTAATTGTACTACTTCAAATAGAGTTATAATATTGGAAAGTACATTTCAATCGCAGCACGGCATTGGAGTCTGGCATCATAATTCGCTATCTTTTTAATGATGCGTGCTTCAAAAAGGTGGAAATCCAGACTTTCTTCACTAATGTCATTTTATATTGACTGAATTTTGCTAATATATGACAACGAATATATGTCCTGATAAGCACGAATCTAGACGAGGTCACCTTAAAACGATGGAACCTCTACTTCCTTTTTAGAGTGATGCCATATTATTCCAGTATTGTATGTGCACAGAATGAAGAAGACGTATTTTACCAACAATCATGTTAGTACAGTACATTTCAAATAAATCAAATTTGTGTTGATTTATCGCGTTATCTCCATTATTCACCAAAGCCGACATCAGTGCTTAGAAAGGCAAACTCATTAGCTTTCTAAATAAATTATGTGGACAGCACTTGTGAAAACGTATCCCGAAGCACAATGGCTAATGAGATTTACCACATTTAATCTAACTATTTTTCCTTTATACGTTTATCAGAAACCGCTTGGTTGTTCCTGTTAAGTAGCCTGTTCTCGTAACGTATTTATCACGTATGGTTCTGTCATATGAACTCGCCATTCATTTGAATTAGACCTTGGGCTAAGTATTCATAGAAAAGAAAATCGATTTTCATATTGGTTTCCTCCATTTATTTTCCAGTTGTTTTCAATTGTACATGAAGCTTTCAAGCAGAGAGACACCCCCAAATGTGTGTGTGTGTGTGTGTGTGTAGAGAGAGAGAGAGAGAGGAAACGGGGGAACCTCGATAATAATTTGGCAAGCGTACGTACGCAGGTGGGGAAGGATAAAAAAAAGTACGCATGTGTACAGGGAGGGGGAGGGGTGAAGCTTTGCCAGATTTTTGCGTACGTACTAAATGGATGGCCCCTAAATGTTGGTTTTATTTATGTAAGATTTTTTTTTCTCCTGACGAAGAGCTTGTTTAGCTCGAAACGGTGGGAAACAATTTTGAGTGTGTGCTGTTATCAATTTTTGTGTCAATTTATTTACACACAGTTTGGTAACGACGCATTTACAAAACCTATTCCCGACGTTCCCTGCTAATCGAATTCATCGTAGGGCGTAGAAACAATTTATAAGAACATAACAAGCATATAACAAAATAGTCGATAGAAAACCAGTTATTTACATGTTTGAAAGACTAGGGGAAATCAACCAACAAAAGAAAACAAACAAAACGTTAAGAAAGAAAACAAAAATCGGACGAAAAATAATATCAAAATTTGTGTATTAAACATTTTTGTGTTGGTGTCAGGTTAACAAAAGTTTGTAAAGTATGAATAAATAATAATAACAAGGTGGGTAAATTGCAGAAATACGTGTTAATTCACACATAATTAAATTCATATAACTTCATTCCACTCCAAAGACCTTGGTGGGAAACAACGCGTAGTGAAAATGTATGCGAGTGCAAATATGCCTTTGTATGTCGGCACAACGTACAGAAGAAGAAAAAAACTCATACATCTTGTTCGCCGGAAATTTCTCCACAAGGAAAGTAATCGCAACTTATTTTATCCAGACAACCTCAGTTGGACCGATCTTGGGAATGGCCGAGAAGGTGCGAATGAAAACATAATTCGGTGTATTCATAATTTCTTTTTGTCTGGTTCCCTGGCCGCTCTCGTATCGAAGTTGCTAGAGGTTGGGGAACCAGTCTAAACTTGTCGCTGAATTCTAGTTTGGTTAATGGATGAGATGGTCTGAATGGCAGTTATCGTCATGCACAGAGTCAGCTCAGAATTATTACTTCCGGGTCAATACCCCACGAATGTAGTTCCAGTCTACTTCTAAAGCATTTTCTCCCTCTCGTTTTCGTAGTGATACCTGAGTTAGATCTATGAATTGTTTGTATTGATTTAAAGAAAATTGCATATTCATAAGCGGTATGGGTACGTGTGTAAATATATGGAAATGGAAAGTTCATTGCTGTAGGTGATCCAAGTCCTAAATAGAGGTATGTATACGTTGGATTGACAGTGAAGTTGCGAACTAAGATTTTTAACAAACACTTGGCTCCTTTTTGTTGTATAGATTTACTAAAATCAATCTGTCTTGATTGTACTTTGAACTATGTATGATTCTTCATTAAAGTACCGTAACATATGTTTTTGTAAAACGTAAATTTGCACATGCATATTGGATCACTTCCGTTGTAATATCTTCAGTTTCAAAAAGCAAACTGTACACGTTCTGGTGTTCTTCAAAACCGATCACATCGATTTAGGCGTTATGGCAATGCGGATTAAATGCAAGATTTACTTACTAATTTACACAGGCTCAGTGTGTTTATTCCTGTTTAAAACCATTCTTATAAACTATTGTCATTTTTCATTTGTTTTTGCTCATAAACAGGTTATACTAACTTTTTTCGTTCTACAAAATGTTTGACACATATTTTTTTATTATAAAGTTGTTTCATTTATTCATCATTTGTTGTTTATAAAATGTAATTTCCAGACTATTTTCTTTCTCCTCGCTACTCGATCCAGCCGTAACAGCTAAGCTAATGGCAATTACTTCAAATGCTTCTCTGCAAAATCTTGTTGAAGCAGTACAATTATCATACATTAAATTGAAACATTTCTGTTTAGCTTTGTTAATGTTCCTCTCCATTGTGTACATTTGTCACTAGAGTTAGTCTCAGGATCCGTGACAGGTGGGGTAATGTGGTCTTTACCCGTCGAGGGTATTCATTTATTAATGGGCAGTGACCTATCTGGAGATAACGGTGTGGTAAATCCACTTGTAACTCACAAGCATTGTTTGGATCAGAAAGTCGATCCTATTGAAAAAGAAATCGCTGATGTATACCCAGCTTGTCCAGATACTAGAGCTATGGTAGCAAAAACTCTTTAGAATGATGTTGATCAGGAAATTATTATTTTAGGTGATACATGTATAGGTCAGGATTTTGACAAGATCACATTTGCTTCTCATTCGAATCCCCATTTAACTTATTCTCTGTATTCAAATCAGGGTCCCAAGCGACAATCACTGGAAAAGATCCGAAGATATCCTGTTATTTGAGGGTTTTAGCCAAATTGAAGCCACAGAAGTACCTGTTTGTTATTTTGTTAAACATTTAGGGTCCTTATGAGGTCAGGTAGAAGACCATATAATCTTGTTACTGGAAAAAAATTCTTCAGTCGTGCTTTAATATCTTGCCAGAATCATTTGTATTATGTTGCGTCCAGTAATTCATTTCGGCTGGAGTTTATTTCTTCAAATTGCTTAATTCAAATGATTCTTCACTGAAACTACAACTTGCTCTTCAAAGATAACATTATTGGAACATGCGTTTATACTGAAGTTTCAAATAAAGATTTAATTATTCTATTGTATTAATACGATCCAACAAATGACAGTCGAAATATTATTTTACGGACTTCCACAGGCACATCATCTTCTGCTTTGGATTTAATTTGGATTGCCACTAAAGTTTTATCCAGAACATTACTTATTAGGGCTTGTTTCTGTAATTCTATGATTATTTTGGATTTAATTCGCAAATACCGGAAGTTCCTCTTCTTTTTACGTTTTCGCGTTGTATTATAGGTAAATATAATTTTGTTGTTGAATTTGCGAAGCTTATTGTTCTCTCTTTTCTATTACTTATTTTGAGACCATTGAGTCGTAATACCTGCAAAACATCATAGACGGATCAGCAGACATCGCACAACCATCGCTGAATCGGACGAGTTCGATAATCGTAGTGGTGATGTCAACGTTATTTAAAATTGCTTCGATGTCTTTCCCATCGACAAATGAGCGTTCGCTGTCAAACGACATTATGAAGACATTATTGACAAATCCAACCTTGACGTTTAAAGTTAACCTCACTTTCTAAAATGGCCTCACATGGAAGTAAAAAGCGATCCGTCTTGCACTTGTAATTATATTTTTAATGTATTGACGTCGCTAGCCGGGTACGAATAATCATGAAAGTCTTTGTTTCTACCATCAAAAGAGCAGTTTATGTCCCACTCATGATCTGGTGCATCTTTAATTTAGACCAATAATTTAACTTATGCATTTTTGCTTTCATCTAATACCTAGACTGTTTTGCCGTCCGCGCTCAGTAAGCAACTACGTAGTTAATCATGCGACCCAGATTTGGTACATTACATGACCTTTCGTAAAGAATCATCATCGAGGGAACACTGGAATAGTCAGCTACTCGAGGGGCACAGACAGCGCTTCCGATACCAGCAGATAATCATTGTGGCTGCTTTGAATATCGTCCAGGGACTCCAAGTCAGCTCCTAGGAAGACCCGTTGTCGCTGTTTTTATCGTATTTACCACGTCTATCTTCCAGGGATAGCAAGTATGGACTGCATCATTGCCCATCCATGAAGATAGTTTGTATTTAAATATATGATGTACCTTCTGGGTGGTCGCGGTATCGTTTCCGTTCACGCCTGAGTTGTTGGCATACGCGCAATATCTGTCACAACTCCAGCTCAATATTTGTTTTAAAAACAATCACCAGCAGACGTTCAGATTATGATATTCCCAAAGGTATTTTACACTCAAACGAATTCCATCAGGTTTTTGCACATGTTCTCGTTGGCGGAATTTTCCTTGTGGGACAGAGACAGAGACGAGTAAAAGGCGCTTATTGGCGGCAACCGTGCTTCACCAAACTTGTCCCATTCGCTCGTTTGCTGTTAGGATGGCCGAGTGGTCTAAAGCGCTCTCCGTTACGGATCACTGCCATCTCACCTCTGTCTGCGTGAGTTCGAGTCTCGGATTCAGCCAATGTGGGTATGTGAGAAAGCTTGCCAGTAGCTTCTCGTGGGTCGGTGGTTCTTTCCGAGGGTTTTCCCGGGTTCTTCCTCCCCCATTAATACTAACCGCCATGTATAGCCTATCGCGTGCTGAAAAATGGCGTTAAACCCTACAACAACAACACAACATTTACTCGTATGGGTAAACTCCTTTTCTAAGGCATCAGCTTCAATTTGTCAGGTTTGGTGGTACGATATCTATTGGTGATTTTCAATCGATCGTTTGGTTCTGCCTCAAGGTTATTGACTAATTGTCGAGACTGAATTTACAATTTGCAACGAGTCAATAAACTGGAGAGGACCCAGTCGAAATGTCACGTATTTTTCCACGTTGTTCGGATTGACACTTATTTGCAGTCAGTGCTGCTGAGACTCTTTGCATTACCAGGGGACCATCATATGGTTATGAAGCACACACACATACACATATGACAGACTAGAAGACCCAGAGATTGGTCTAAACCAAATTGTGTCCCAACGGCTTGTAATTTTAATGACAGCAACTGTACATCATTATATTAACTCTCATTTTTTTTGTAGAACCAACCTAAGCTCGATATCTCCTCGATTAGTAAATATTTCCGAGAGTATGATTAAAGCTTGTGATGTCTCAGTCAGGACAGTGTCGGTAGTTGATTAGTTCACAGAGAACTATTAACGAATAACGATTAACTGAAAGGAGCTCATATTTGAACTTAACGGCGCTGTTGGAGAAAGAAGAAAAAACGAGCGCACCACTGCTATATTAAGTCAATGTGAAAAACTACGCCATTTTAAATTACAATTCCATGAATTATTATATACACTTCCATACACTATACCTTGTGATGGTAAGTATACATAGTTCTTGAATAGTAATTCTAGGTCTCAAATATTTTTGGCACTTCCACAAACAATAATTTGGGTGGCCTTTCACATTAACGTTTATCAGATTGACTGTCGACTGCATAAAGAAAGGGTGGATTTATTATATAAAAAATAGGCACGCTAGAATTCTGCATGATTTGGTTAAGTCAAGAAACCACTGTTTCTTCCTTGAAAATTAAATACACGCAGGAATGGGCTTTTGCTATTACAAGAGCCGATACTGCATTGCTTTAGTTACAAATAACACAGAGTTGCGAGTGTTTGTGTGTATACACAAATCTCTATTATTATACTACTCTGTGAGCAGTCAGGTTTCACAATGGTATCTTACTGAACATGGTTGCAGGCAAGGCGATGCCTTATCGGCAAATATTTTCTTTTTATGTTCCGATTTTCCATGACATATGATTAGGTTAAAACACAATCTCAAATGTATAAAAGTCAATAATATAGATTACATTTTATTCCAAGATGCAGACGATACCTCCATTATTTTAAGATGTTACTGAAATGTCGTTGAGAACTACCTTAGATGTACTGAAGTTCTATGCAAAGAAACCCGGCCTTATCATTAACATTGAAGTTCTATGCAAAGAAACCCGGCCTTATCATTAACATTGAAGTTCTATGCAAAGAAACCCGACCTTATCATTAACATTGAAGTTCTATGCAAAGAAACCCGGCCTTATCATTAACATTGAAGTTCTATGCAACGAAACCCGGCCTTATCATTAACATTGAAGTTCTATGCAAAGAAATCCGGCCTTATCATTAACATTGAAGTTCTATGCAAAGATACTCGGCCTTATCATTAACACTGAAAAAACTACATGCGTTTCGTTTGGAGAAAAAACATAGCAGAACTAAATTTTGTCAGGAAAATTCATAAAATTGGAAACATGAATTTTTACACTGCTTTGCAAATGATAGAATGAAACTGTTTAGGAACACTGAAGGAATAAAATGTATGTTCTCGGATTGGTCGAAGAGAATTTTGAAACCTTTTGGATAAATGAGTCTTATAATGAATCGTGCTGTGTCCAAGATAAATCACTCAATTCTTTGGTTACCTAGTCCATCGGTAACTATTACGAATCTACACGTTTTGTTGGGGTTTTTATTATTTTTTATGGGATGGGATAAATCTAATATTTTAAAAAGACTAGTTTTCTAAATGATCACTCAAAATGTTTCAAATTAAATTTTATGACAGCATTAGGAACAATTTCGATATGCAATTATTTTGAATACAGATACATGGAAAAACATGAATTTAAACGTGTCCCCAGAAATGTTAGATACTTTTGTTTTCAGAATTGAATTTACAAATAGAAAGATTTCTTGAGGTTTGGAAAACAGTTATTGGAAGGGTGTTTTAGTCAGCTAGTTAAAGCTTAAAAAATAAGCTTCAATCTTGGCAATCGTTTACAGCTGAGACAGAACAGTTCAATGTTAATATTCGAGTCGAAGATTTCAATATTTTCTAGAAGCATCAGTAAAATTGTGGAGTAAATATAATAGTAGATTTCAATATTATATACCTTTTTATCTGTTAACTTTACATTTTCAGAATAGTACAGTATTCGACGATACTGAACACCTTAATAGTGCACGCACGTGCAAGACACGTCTGCCTAAACATAGTATAGTGTATTAGTACTATTTGTAAACAAACCATGTACACTCATGTTGTAGACTTTAGGTTTTAGTTTATTAGAATTTTTTGTGGATGAACTAAAGCAGGTATTTCGTCTGTTTGAAAGTATAGATGATAATGTGAACGAGTTTACTGAGTCACAAATAAAACTTTCAAACAAGCAAATGAATGGACGTTATATGCACAATGTCCACAACAAACGTGAGAAACGCAGTATTGAAAATACCATTCTGATGCTTTAAACAGTTATTTAGGAAAAATGCTCGTAACCTTTCGTTAATGGAATGGTTCAGACTTTGACCAGTGCTCTCTGGGCTATATAAAATAGCATAGGAAAAGATACTGATGACAAGGCCTATTGCATATCTATCAGAGACGTACCATTTTATAGGTTAAAGTACTAAACTCGTTGGAAAAAATGCAACCGAATGTTTTGGTATGCAATAAGGGTACCAGAGCCAATAGGCCAAGACTACGAAGAATTCTTATTTCCGCTGGCTGTATGGATCGTCACACTCCAGCCGTTTTGCAATTTTCCATGTGTACTTTGTTGTTACAATGTTTCGGATTTAGGCGAGCGATAGAAGCCATACAGGTCATAACATAGCTTGCGTCCCTACAAAGAGCATTCAGTTGACTAGGCATAAACATGTCTTCATTAGCTGCTAATAAGAATGGCAATATATACTGATATTTTTGCGTCTCGAATTTATTCAAAATGTACTTTCCGAATTACATGAGCTATGTTATGAGTTCTAAAGGTTGATTACGCGTTTTGAAATTGTACTGTAATTTTGACTACATTTCAACTGCAATAACATTCTCTTTAATACTCTCAAAATGAAATGAACATGATATTCCATAGCGTCTTTTGAGAATTACAATGAAAGAGTTCGTATTTTTCCCACATTTTGACTCCAAAATTCAATGTTAGAACAGAAACATACACGCAGCTGAGTCAAGATTCGTCCCTCTCTGTCAAGTCACAGAC
The DNA here is from genome assembly GCA_028554795.2 of Sinohyriopsis cumingii. NCBI lineage: Eukaryota > Metazoa > Mollusca > Bivalvia > Unionida > Unionidae > Sinohyriopsis > Sinohyriopsis cumingii. The sequence continues at coordinate 25,564,452 of CM068834.1, forward strand.
ACGTGTACTTTCTTTGGAATTGACGCACCTAAAAAATCCAGTCCAAAATCAGCGGAATTGAGTAAAATGGACACAAAAGCCCAACCAAACAACAACAGCAAAAACACAAAAACAACAAAATCCATTCATTCCAGACCAACAGGAAAAGCTGTTGCAATGAACATTCATTCACATTATGAATCTAACTTTCAATTTTATATAGACAACGACGACACTTCTCTTTGAAAGTGATGTCGAACGCGCGACCAAATTCAAGTTTCGCTGAGCGGTGCTATGTTCGCATTAATAGTGTTGTTGTGTATTGATGAATCTACTGTTGTGTATTTATTTTGGAATACAGCATAAATTCAATTACATTGTTTCTTGCAGTGGTTTTAAAAAAATAAATAATTAAGCCTTAGGTAAAATAAGAAAATGAGTATATAATGAAAAGGTTACTACATTTATATGGGAAAGTATGAACTCGTTTTCTCAGATGGATACTTCATTCCCACAGGTGCAGCATCCATCCTAGAAAAGATTCGTTCATATATTCCCATACAATTACAGTAATCTATAAATACGATAGTCAGTTTATTAGCGTTCATTCTTGTTTTATCAGTTTAACCAGATGAAATAAATTGTTTACAATACAAGTGTATTACAGGTGCTAACTAGAAGTTTCAGAAGTTACCTTGTATAAACCAACAATGCCATTCTTCTACTCGCTCAACGAAAGAAAAGTTGTCAAAGTAATTATATCCAAAGGCAACTTATAAGTAAGGCCTGATCTTAATTTAGATGAGTGTTTCGACTAGAATAAACAAGTATTTATTGGTTTATAAGTATACAAAAGATACTGCGATTTTTTTTTTACAAAATTGTACCCGAAACGTTCTTCTACACAAAATTAAAATTAAATAAAACAAGTTATGTTCTGTTTGTAGAGAAACATGAATTACTTTATGCGCTGTACTTAAATTGTTTTTAATACAATTTTATGACAGTGGTTGAAGGCTGACAGCATACACCTTGTACATTTTAACTTCACAGCAACAAACAATAAAGGAAATAAATAAACAAAACAAATCTGATGAAATTTTAACTTTGATTTTACTTTTTGGAAATAACTATGTATTAAAGATTCACAAAAATTACCAAACTTGGAAACATTTAAGAAACTAATTGATATCGGTACCAGTTAGAAAGGTGCATAGCCTATACGAATAGTGACTGTGGCAAAATTCCGTAATAGATGGTAAGCTTATTAAACTATATTTGATCAATCGTTTTTCTTCTG